>JAINUT010000867.1:0-444053 GCA_020205555.1 Panax stipuleanatus | reverse complement strand
TCACATGAGTCCTCAATGGAATTCCAACACTTAACTATATCTTACTCTATCACTTGCTCGTACGAGCTTTCTACATTTCACCACATACAACTCCTCATGAGTTCATCTCGTACTTTATCATAGTACATTCTCTTATAGCATCAAGCTATACATACTTAGTCATTACAGACTATCTGTCATTTCACAGTTCAATCTGATCACGTCGTGATCATCACTATACCTTAGGGTTCTTTCCCTATTATCAACCAAACTCCATCTGAGTTCATTCTCATTATCTTTGTCATATACATCTTATAGACATCATCTTAGCATTTTTATTACCGGAGTTAGGAAACTCCTGATTCTCATTCTCTAGATATTTCGAGATTCTTCTTGAATCTTCATTTAGATATATTTTAATCTTTATCTTTCCCTCTGTCAGGTTATAGTCTAGGTACACTTACCTAAGGTTTATAACCTACAGCTTTTGATACCAACCTGTGACGCACCCATATCCACGTCCTTCGAAACCTTTGATCGGTGCAGTCACGATACTACTAACGCGGAACTATTACATCTTTAATCATTAGTAAAAGAATACAACTTTGGTTTATTACAATTTAGAATATAAATTCTATTCATATCTAAGATCTCGTCTTTACATCATATTCGATATTACTAAAAACGGAATAATTTAAACTTTTCAATCCTCCTTGAATAAATTTTTTTTATTGATTTCATAACTTTGAATCAAATACAATCCTTGAATCAACTATATACTATGATCATTCTATTAGAACTATCGTATAAAGGTTACAACTCAACTCGATATCCTCTATGTATTATCTAATACATCTTTATAGTACGACAAGCATTAAACCTCGTAAACAAATATCAAGTACAACTACTAGAACCTAGACATGGTTCGAGTAATAATCTAATCAGTATTCTTCGTTGTGATACTATCTATCTTTATCAATCAAGAAGCACGAAATCTTTACCGTGAATCCTTAACCTGCAAAAGTGGTTATTTGCAAGAGTGAGCTCGACAGCTCAGCAATTCTAACAGTCCTCATGCATCACATAGCATATAACATCATACTCAGTTCATGCATTTATAAACAGTTTATATTTACTACGCATGTTACTTTTCACATAACAAGTATATCATCAAAGATCAACTTTCAATCTCATTTATATCTCATATACAGTCATATATAAGTTCACATTATCACAGCATAATATAATTCAACTAACAGTTATTGAATTCATATATCAAATAGGAACTGAAAGACTTGCCTGATTCGTAGTTTAACAACTACGACTTAACTTCTTAAAGATATTTGCGCTTCGTGTAATCCTACACAGTTATATAATCATGGATTCATATCCATTAGTCATACATTTATACATTCACAATATAATAATAAGTATTACATTGTTTTCTATATTGGTTCTTAAAACCTTGTTTCACTTTCTTAACATACTCCTATAATAGCTAGTATAGGTATACTTTTAATATTAACATTCATACACCTTTACTGGACTCGCTATGTGTTCGACACGTATTTAAAGCTCATAGATACATGATCTATATTGCTTTCATGTTTCTCAAACCTTATCGAAACCATTACATTCAAACTTTTCTAAGTTTCACCTTTCAAAATCCTTGTCATATTTTAAACTAGACATGCAAGGTTATTATGTTTATCATATAGTCATAAACTAGTAGGGGTCAGACCATGATTTGCAGTTTAAGTAATAATACAAGTCTACTACAAAATCAAGAACAAACAGACTGCACAAATCCTGAAAACAGGATGGCGCAGCTGCGCAGTTATTGGCCTTAAGAGTGGCGCAGCTGCGCCACTCACTGGTCAAACCAGAAATGACATTTCATGCTGCTTGGACAACCCGAGTTCAATCAATATCATTCAAGTTACTGATATTAATCAATACGTATGCTCTATGGTTATAATTTCAAGTTCGAAACCTAGCATGCTCATCCTAATCCAATTAAGGTCATATGCCGATAAACTTTAAACAAATCAAACCCATGTTATTAATGGTCCATTACTAAAGTCATATCAACACACCACGAGGCTAAACAATACTAAGTATGCATGCTCGTGCGTATATCACACGTGTATATGTTAATCACATAGTTTATGCTTTAGAAATTCATTTTCTATGAATATACGTGCATAGGTGAAATCCATGTTTCATCACATGATGCTTATGTCAACATGTCTATAGGCACAATGAAATCCCAATATACATGCTTGCATGTTCATAACGTAAGTTCACTTAGTACTTGATGATATTAGTTTTCACATTCAAATCTTTCTTTGAAAAGTACACTAATCTTAATATATGCAAGGCATCTCAACATAAAACTCATGTGCACTCGAAACACATATCCAAACCACATAAATATTCTCACATGGTCAGAATCTAAAAGACGTAAGTCTTGGTCAAGTTTATTTCAAAAAGTCTTTAAGTTTTTCTTAAAAACCTCTTGAATCCTTCACTCATGTAAACTAGAGTACGATTAACACTTAAATTATGTATTTCATGTCAATATAAACCATACGATTGTGTTCACAAAAATCAGAATGCACACATGACACACACATGTCAAAGTTCATATTAAAACTATAAGTTTATTTTAAAACCATGTTTTCCTTCCATATCACATACTAACACGGCCATACATGCATCATGCTACGTTAATATAGTCATATATGCATGTCAATCTAGTTCACTTGTTTGCTTTAAGAGATATCTCATGATAGCACATAACAGAATCTGCAGCAAAACAGAAAACAAGTTCCAGGACCCTGCGCAGCTGCGCAGATCCCAGGCATAAACCCGGCGCAGCTGCGCCGGTGTCCGGCCCAACCAGAGACTGAACTGCTTCGGCAGTTTTAACAACCCAACTCAGAATTTCTTACCTATCATGCTCAATATCAGTAACAATGTATTTCTAACATGTATAACAGCTTATATAACAACTAACCATCATTCTCCAATTCAATTACCATCTAATTTAACATAATCAATAACTTAAGAAATTCAAGAACTCTCCAATTATCAAACTATGGACACTGTAAAAGTTTTACCTTTGTGAATTGAAATTCTAAGCTTGTTGACATCTCCAATTCTTAGTCTCCTTCTCCAATTAGTACACTTACTCTATATCTTACACTTGACAGAAAACTCAGCAACATCAAATGAGAAGGAGGGAGCTTCATTTAAAGAAAACTCACTACACATACAATAGCTTTGCCTCTTATTACAAACTAATGGAATGAAGGAGAGTCCATTGTGCAAGAAAGAGTTGGTGGTATCCATCATGATACCCATTCCCCATCTCATCATTAGCTACAATTGCTGAGTTTGAGGGAGATAGGCATAGCTCCTAGCCATTCACGTGAGGAGAAATGAGGAGGGACTCTAATATTGGGACAAGCTCATTTCAGCAATATCAACTTGCAAATTTAAAATACAATGCTTATGTTTTATACATATAGTATATACTTAAGTCACAAGTCCACTTCTAAATACAATGTAACAAATAGGTACATATACACCAACATATAATCCATGTACATTTTACTAATACCGAATGTAAATCTATTGGGTATTATTCATTATCACAACAGTTCATCCCACCGGATATAATTCTTTCGGGTACCATCACAGTGTATTGTCTCCTCTATTAGTAAATTCAATAATTGTTTACCATATATTTATGATATATTATTTTATTGTATACTTAATATACACATTGTCAAATCCACATTTCATGTACCTATTACAACTCAATAACTTTACTATATAGTTTATATTCATATATAGCATAGTCGCATTGCACTTTATACTTCGCATAACATATAGTTAACTATCATACGTTATACTTTAATATCGCATGGTTGCACATAGAAATTAATAAATTACTTATCTTATCAATTAATTAATAATAATATTAATTAATCCATTTCTCATTAATCCATGGAATTATAATTCCCACGCTAATTGATTAACACTTTATATGATTTATTATCACGTTAAATAAATATAAATCTTTTTATATTTATAAATCATGTACTCATTAATCATCATATTATCAAATAATTACTTGATAATAGTGTATTGTTCATAACAATAATTAATATTAGAAGATAATTTATCTCATCACAAATCCGATTATACTTATAATCGATTTCCTTATTATTATACTATCACTAGCCATAATAATTTAACATACTATCATAATAACAATTAACAATTAATTTAGATTAATTGTTTAATTAATAATTCTTCCATCATTAAATTAGTCAATTCATTACTGAATCTATTATTGTGCCACACAAGGCATCTCTCACAAGCTCAATCTTAAGCTTATCATTATTCTCATCACTTACTCATTTCTCAACACATTACTACTTATAACCTGTTCAATTAAATTAGAACTATTAATCCAAGGTCCACATATAAATATTTTATAAATCGAATATTCAAATATTATATATAACCTTTACGGAAATATAATAACTCAAGCTATTAAAATGTTAAATTACTTCAATTAATTATACTTATAATAAGTATAACCTTTACGCTTATAATAATTAATATATACTCTATTAATTATTCCAATGATAATATTCACGATCAAATAATAACTTAAGTTATTTAATCTATTAAAATAACTTAGTTTCCTTTCATTAATTAAACTCCCTTGAAAATACATTTAAAATTATGTATTTAGCCATATCATAAAATATTATGTTTTCTCCAAATAAGCACATTCGTTATTAGAAAATAATTTACTTATTGTCTCATGATATTATTTTTAATATAATATCAATAACTATATGTACGACACATGTACATATATTATATATAGTAAATAGATAATAAGTTTATTCTCTATTATAAGAAATTATTTCTATCAATTTATTTACATATAGCAAATATGTAATATATCTATCATATTAATCAATCACACCTTATACAAAATATATAAGGTAATGTTACTATTCAAAAATAACATTTCCTCCTTTTATTAAATAATTCAATATTAAAAATTATTTTAATATCCTTTATTAGAAAAATCATATCTCTTTCTTTTCTATAAATTGTTCCCAAAATAATTTCTTCAAATATTCATTTAAAGATATAATGATTTCCATCTCCCTTTAATAACGTGTATATATATATATATATATATATATATATATATATATATATATTTAACGTTATTCATACATTAGACTTTCTCACATATTACTATTCTAAGTAATATATATAAAAGTACCAACTATAATTACATATTCAACACACATATTAATTCACTCCTTTACTTAAGTAAATTAAACACTGTACTATATCATTATAGTTAATTAAGGTTCAATACTCTCATTATATTATTCCATAATATAACTCCCAACTTAAATTAACTAATATTTATTCTTATTAGTTAATTCCTTAACTAACTCATGCTTCACTATCCAAACCTATTCATGGATAGCTTAAGTGCTATTAATAACCTATATTATAAACATACTAGTTATTAATACATACACAAGAATATGGTGATTATACATTAAGGATATTTAATGTCACCAACTTACTATGATAAAATAATTCTATAAATTATTTAATATCGATAGGAATTTATCCACCTCCTTTATCTCAACTGGATCGTCTCTACGATAAGTAACAAATATATATTAATAATATATTTATAAATCACAAAAACACATCTTACATAGTCCATATTATCCTATGTAATATAATACCACATACCTCATATCACATATCACATATATATATATATATATATTATTATTCGAACCCATCTCACAGTTTAAGAATTTTATTTATTAAATCCTTATTTAATAATATCTAAAAATTCGGGTTCTTACAGTCTCCCTAAATGAAGACCTGTGTGAGATCTACGCATCGTTTTGAACGCGATAGTGATGTGATTGCTCCTTTTGATGCTAATTTCAACTACAACGAAGTAATAGGACTCATAATCACCTATATTTTAACAATTTGAGAGAACTAATGAAACATTAAGAAGATCTCCCTAAATGAAGACTTGTGTGAGATGTACAGATCGTTTTGAAGGCACTATTGATAGGATTGCTGCTCCTTTTGATGCTAAAGAGACTAGAACGAATTCGTAGGACTCATAATCACCTCTTTCTTTTACAATTTGAGAGAACCAATGAAACAATAAGAAGGTCTTCCTAAATCAAGACTTGTGTGAGATGTACACATCGTTTTTAACGCGATAGTCATGTGATTGCTCCTTTTGATGCTAATCAAATTAGAACGAAGTAGTAAGACTCCTAATCACCTCCTTCTTTCACAATTTTAGAGAACCAATGAAACAATAAGAAGGCCTCCTTAAATGAAGACTTGTGTGAGATGTACGCATTCATTTTAACGCGATAGTCATGGGATTGCTCCTTTTGATGCTAATCAAACTTAGAACGAAGTTATAGGACTCCTAATCACCTCTTTCTTTGACAATTTTAGTGCACCAATGAAACAATTAGAAGGTATCCCTAAATGAAGAATTGTGTGATATGAACGCATGGTTTTGAACGCGATAGTTATGGGTTTCTCGTTTTGACGCTAATCAAACTATAACAAAGTAATACAACTCTTAATAACCTCTTTCTTTGTAAATTTAAAACAGCCAATGAAACAATATGAATGTGGAGAATGAAGACATGTGTGAGATCTACGCATCGTTTTTAACGCGATAGTCACGGAATTGCTCCTTTTGATGCTAATCAAATTAGAACGAAGTAATAAGACTCTTAATCACCTCTTTCTTTCATAATTTTAGGGAACCAATGAAACAATAAGAAGGCCTCCTTAAATGAAGACTTGTGTGAGATGTACGCATTGTTTTTAACGCGATAGTCATGGGATTGCTCATTTTGATGCAAATCAAACTTAGAACGAAGTTATAGGACTCCTAATCACATCTTTCTTTGAAAATTTTAGTGCACCAATGAAACAATAAGAAGGTATCCTTAAATGAAGAATTGTGTAATATGAACGCATGGTTTTAAATGCGATAGTCATGGGTTTCTTATTTTGACGCTAATCAAACTAGAACGAAGTAATACAACTCTTAATCACCTCTTTCTTTGTAAATTTGAAACAACCAATGAAACAATATAAAGGTCTCCCTCAATGAAGACCTGTGTGAGATCTACGCATCGTTTTGAACGCGATAGTGATGGGATTGCTCCTTTTGATGCTAATTTTAACTAGATCGAAGAAATAGGACTAATAATCACCTATATTTTGACAATTTGAGAGAACTAATGAAACATTAAGAAGGTCTCCCTAATTGAAGACTTGTGTGAGATGTACGGATCGTTTTGAAGGCACTAGTGATAGGATTGCTGCTCCTTTTGATGCTAATGAAACTAGAATGAATTCGTAGGACTCATAATCACCTCTTTCTTTTACAATTTGAGAAAACCAATGAAACAATAAGAAGGTCTTCCTAAATCAAGACTTGTGTGAGATGTATACATCGTTTTTAACGCGATATTTATGTGATTGATCCTTTTGATGCTAATCAAATTAGAACGAAGTAATAAGACTCCTAATCACCTCCTTCTTTAACAATTTTAGAGAACCAATGAAATAATAAGAAGGTCTCTTTAAATTAAGACTTGTGTGAGATGTACGCATCATTTTTAACGCGATAGTCATGACAATTTTAGTGCACCAATGAAACAATAAGAAGGTATCCCTAAATGAAGAATTGTGTGATATGAACGCATAGTTTTGAACGCGATAGTCATGGGTTTCTCGTTTTGACGCTAATCAAACTAGAACGAAGTAATACAACTCTTAATCACCTATTTCTTTGTAAATTTGAAACATCCAATGAAACAATATGAAGGTCTCTCTAAATAAAGACCTGTGTGAGATCTACGCGTCGTTTTGAACGCGATAGTGATAGGATTGTTTCTTTTGATGCTAATTTCAACTAGAACGAAGTAATAGGACTCATAATCACCTATATTTTGACAATTTGAGAGAACTAATGAAACATTAAGAAGGTCTCCCTAATTGAAGGCTTGTGTGATATGTACGGATCGTTTTGAAGGCATTAGTGATAGGATTGCTGCTCCTTTTGAGGCTAATCAAACTTGAACGAATTCATAGGACTCATAATCACCTCTTTCTTTGACAATTTGAGAGAACCAATGAAACAATAAGAAGATCTCCCTATATCAAGACTTGTGTGAGATGTACACATCGTTTTTAACGCGATAGTCATGGGATTGCTCCTTTTGATGCTAATCAAATTAGAACGAAGTAATAAGACTCCTAATCACCTCCTTCTTTCATAATTTTAGAGAACCAATGAAACAATAAGAAGGCCTCCTTAAATGAAGACTTGTGTGAGATGTACGCATCGTTTTTAACTCGATAGTCATGGGATTGCTCATTTTGATGCTAATCAAACTTAGAACGAAGTTATAGGACTCCTAATCACATCTTTCTTTGAAAATTTTTGTGCACCAATGAAACAATAAGAAGGTATCCCTAAATGAAGAATTGTGTGATATGAACGCATGGTTTTGAACGCGATAGTCATGGGTTTCTCGTTTTGAATCTAATCAAACTAGAACGAAGTAATACAACTCTTAATCACCTCTTTCTTTGTAAATTTGAAACAACCAATGAAACAATATAAAGGTCTCCCTCAATGAAGACCTGTGTGAGATCTACGCATCGTTTTGAACGCGATAGAGATGGGATTGCTCCTTTTGATGCTAATTTCAACTAGAACGAAGTAATAGGACTAATAATCACCTATATTTTGACAATTTGAGAGAACTAATGAAAAATTAAGAAGATCTCCCTACATGAAGACTTGTGTGAGATGTACGGATCGTTTTGAAGGCACTAGTGATATAATTGCTGCTCCTTTTGATGCTAATCTAACTAGAATGAATTCGTAGGACTCATAATCACCACTTTCTTTGAGAATTTGAGAAAACCAATGAAACAATAAGAAGGTCTTCCTAAATCAAGACTTGTGTGAGATGTATACATCGTTTTTAACGCGATAGTCATGTGATTGATCCTTTTGATGCTAATCAAATTAGAACGAAGTAATAAGACTCCTAATCACCTCCTTCTTTCACAATTTTAGAGAACCAATGAAATAATAAGAAAGCCTCCTTAAATGAAGACTTGTGTGAGATGTACGCATTCATTTTAACGCGATAGTCATGGGATTGCTCCTTTTGTTGCTAATCAAACTTAGAAAGAAGTTATAGGACTCCTAATCACCTCTTTCTTTGACAATTTTAGTGCACCAATAAAACAATAAGAAGGTATCCCTAAATGAAGAATTGTGTGATATGAACGCATGGTTTTGAACGCGATAGTCATGGGTTTCTTATTTTGACTCTAATCAAACTTGAACGAAGTAATACAACTCTTAATAACCTCTTTCTTTGTAAATTTAAAACAACCAATGAAACAATATGAAGGTCTCCCTAAATGAAGACCCGTGTGAGATCTACGCATCGTTTTGAACGCGATAGTGATGGGATTGCTCCTTTTGAGGCTAATTTCAACTAGAACGAAGTAATAGGACTCATAATCACCTATATTTTGACAATTTCAGAGAACTAATGAAACATTAAGAAGGTCTCCCTAATTGAAGACTTGTGTGAGATGTACGGATCGTTTTGAAGCCATTAGTGATAGGATTGCTGCTCCTTTTGAGGCTAATCAAACTAGAACGAATTCATAGGACTCATAATCACCTCTTTCTTTGACAATTTGAGAGAACCAATGAAACAATAAGAATGTCTTCCTAAATCAAGACTTGTGTGAGATGTACACATAGTTTTTAATGCGATAGTCATGTGATTGCTTCTTTTGATGCTAATCAAATTAGAACGAAGTAGTAAGACTCCTAATCACCTCATTCTTTCACAATTTTAGAGAACCAATGAAACAATAAGAAGGCCTCCTTAAATAAAGACTTGTGTGAGATGTACGCATTCATTTTAACGCGATAGTCATTGGATTGCTCCTTTTGATGCTAATCAAACTTAGAACGAAGTTATAGGATTCCTAATCACCTCTTTCTTTGACAATTTTAGAGCATCAATGAAACAATTAGAAAGTATCCCTAAATGAAGAATTGTGTGATATGAACGCATGGTTTTGAACGCGATAGTCATGGGTTTCTCGTTTTGACGCTAATCAAACTAGAACGAAGTAATACAACTCTTAATCACCTCTTTCTTTGTAAATTTAAAACAGCCAATGAAACAATATGAATATGGAGAATGAAGACATGTGTGAGATCTACGCATCGTTTTTAACGCGATAGTAACGGAATTGCTCCTTTTGATGCTAATCAAATTAGAACGAAGTAATAAGACTCCTAATCACTTCTTTCTTTCATAATTTTAGGGAACCAATGAAACAATAAGAAGGCCTCCTTAAATGAAGACTTGTGTGAGATGTACGCATTGTTTTTAACGCGATAGTCATGGGATTGCTCATTTTGATGCAAATCAAATTTAGAACGAAGTTATAGGACTCTTAATCACATCTTTATTTGAAAATTTTAGTGCAACAATGAAACAATAAGAAGGTATCCTTAAATGAAAAATTGTGTGATATGAACGCATGGTTTTAAATGCGATAGTCATGGGTTTCTCGTTTTGACGCTAATCAAACTAGAACGAAGTAATACAACTCTTAATCACCTCTTTCTTTGTAAATTTGAAACAACCAATGAAACAATATAAAGGTCTCCCTCAATGAAGACCTGTGTGAGATCTACGCATCGTTTTGAACGCGATAGTGATGGGATTGCTCCTTTTGATGCTAATTTTAACTAGATCGAAGAAATAGGACTAATAATCACCTATATTTTGACAATTTGAGAGAACTAATGAAACATTAAGAAGGTCTCCCTAATTGAAGACTTGTGTGAGATGTACGGATCATTTTGAAGGCACTAGTGATAGGATTGCTGCTCCTTTTGATGCTAATGAAACTAGAATGAATTCGTAGGACTCATAATCACCTCTTTCTTTTACAATTTGAGAAAACCAATGAAACAATAAGAAGGTCTTCCTAAATCAAGACTTGTGTGGGATGTATACATCGTTTTTAACGCGATAGTCATGTGATTGATCCTTTTGATGCTAATCAAATTAGAACGAAGTAATAAGACTCCTAAACACCTCCTTCTTTAACAATCTTAGAGAACCATTGAAATAATAAGAAGGTCTCCTTAAATGAAGACTTGTGTGAGATGTACGCATCGTTTTTAACGCGATAGTCATGGGATTGCTACTTTTGATGCTAATCAAACTTAGAACGAAGTTATTGGACTCCTAATCACCTCTTTGTTTGATAATTTTAGTGCCCCAATGAAACAATACGAAGGTATCCCTAAATGAAGAATTGTGTGATATGAATGCATGGTTTTGAACGCAATAGTCATGGGTTTCTTGTTATGACGCTAATCAAACTAGAGCGAAGTAATACAACTCTTAATCACCTCTTTCTTTGTAAATTTGAAACAACCAACGAAACAATATGAAGGTCTCCCTAAATGAAGACCTGTGTGAGATCTACGCATCGTTTTGAACACGATAGTGATGGGATTACTCCTTTTGATGCAAATTTCAACTAGAACGAAGTAATAGGACTCATAATCACCTATATTTTCACAATTTGAGAGAACTAATGAAACATTAATAAGGTCTACCTAAATGAAGACTTGTGTGAGATGTACGGATCGTTTTGAAGGCACTAGTGATAGGATTGCTGCTCCTTTTAAGACTAATCAACCTAGAACGAATTCATAGGACTCATATTCACCTCTTTCCTAGATAATTTGAGAGAACCAATGAAACAATAAGACGGTCTTTCTAAATCAACACTTGTGTTAGTGTACACATCGTTTTTAACGCGATAATCATGGGATTGCCCCTTTTGATGCTAATAAAATTAGAACGAAGTAATAAGACTCCTAATCACCTCCTTCTTTAACAATATTAGAAAACTAATGAAACAATAAAAAGTCTCCTTAAATGAAGACTTGTGTGAGATGTACGCATCATTTTTAACACGATAGTCATGGGATTGTTCCTTTTGATGCTAATCAAACTTAGAACGAAGTTATAGGACTCCTAATCACCTCTTTGTTTGACAATTTTAGTGCACCAATGAAACAATAAGAAGGTATCCCTAAATGAAGAATTGTGTGATATGAACGCATGGTTTTGAACGCGATAGTCATGGGTTTCTCGTTTTGACGCTAATCAAACTAGAACGAAGTAATACAACTCTTAATCAACTCTTTCTTTGTAAATTTGAAACAACCAACGAAACAATATGAAGGTCTCCCTAAATGAAGACCTGTGTGAGATCTACGCATCGTTTTGAATGCGATAGTGATGGGATTGCTCCTTTTGATGCTAATTTCAACTAGAACGAAGTAATAGGACTTATAATCAACTATATTTTGATAATTTGAGAGAACTAATGAAACATTAAGATGGTCTCCCATAATGAAGACTTGTGTGAGATGTACGGATCGTTTTGAATGCACTAGTGATAGGATTGCTCCTTTTGATGCTAATCAAACTAGAACGAAGTCATAGGACTCATAATCACCCCTTTCTTTGACTATTTCAGAGAACCAATGAAACAATAAGTAGGTCTCCCTAAATCAAGACTTGTGTGAGATGTACACATCGTTTTTAACGCAATAGTCATTGGATTGCTCCTTTTGATGCTAATCAAGTTAGAACGAAGTAATAAGACTCCTAATCACCTCCTTCTTCAACAATCTTAGAGAAGCAATGAAACAATAAGAAGGTTTCCTTAAATGATAACTTGTGTGAGTTGTACGCATCGTTTTTAACGCGATAGTCATGGGATTACTCATTTTGATGCTAATCAAACTTAGAACAAGGTTATAGGACTCCTAATCACCTCTTTCTGTGACAATTTTAGTGCACCAATGAAACAATTAGAACGTATCCCTAAATGAAGAATTGTGAGATCTACGCATCGTTTTGAACGCGAGAGTGATGGGATTGCTCTTTTTGATGCTAATTTCAACTAGAACGATGTAATAGGACTCATAATCACCGATATTTTGACAATTTGAGAGAACTAATGAAACATTAAGGTCTCCCTAAATGAAGACTTGTGTGAGATGTACGGATCGTTTTGAAGGCACTAGTGACAAGATTGCTGCTCCTATTGAGGCTAATCAAACTAGAACGACTTCATAGGACTCATAATCACCTCTTTCTTTGACAATTTGAGAGAACCAATGAAACAATAAGAAGGTCTCCCTAAATCAAGACTTGTGTGAGATGTACACATCGTTGTTAACGCGATAGTCATTGGATTGCTCCTTTTGATGCTAATCAAATTAGAACAAAGTAATAAGACTCCTAATCAACTCCTTCTTTCATAATTTTAGAGAACCAATGAAACAATAAGAAGGTCTCCTTAAATGAAGACTTGTGTGAGATGTACGCATCATTTTTAACGCGATAGTCATGGGATTGCTCCTTTTGATGCTAATCAAACTTAGAACGAAGTTATTGGACTCCTAATCACCTCTTTGTTTGACAATTTTAGTGCCCCAATGAAACAATAAGAAGGTATCCCTAAATGAAGAATTGTGTGATATGAACGCATGGTTTTGAACGCGATTGTCATGGGTTTCTCGTTATGACGCTAATCAAACTAGAACGAAGTAATACAACTCTTAATCACCTCTTTCTTTGTAAATTTAAAACAACCAACGAAACAATATGAAGGTCTCCGTAAATGAAGACCTGTGTGAGATCTACGCATTGTTTTGAATGCGATAGTTATGGGATTGCTCCTTTCGATGCTAATTTCAACTAGAACGAAGTAATAGGACTCATAATCAACTATATTTTGATAATTTGAGAGAACTAATGAAACATTAAGAAGGTCTCCCTAAATGAAGACTTGTGTGAGATGTACGGATCGTTTTGAAGGCACTAGTGATACGATTGCTCATTTTGATGCTAATAACACTAGAACGAATTCATAGGACTCATAATCACCTCTTTATTTGACAATTTGAGAGAACCAATGAAACAATAAGAAGGTCTCCCTAAATCAAAACTTGTGTGAGATGTACACATCGTTTTTAACGCGATAGTCATTGGATTGCTCCTTTTAATGCTAATCAAATTAGAACGAAGTAATACGACTCCTAATCAACTCCTTCTTTCACAATTTTAGAGAACCAATGAAACAATAAGAAGGCCTCCTTAAATGAAAACTTGTGTGAGATGTACGCATTCATTTTAACGCGATAGTCATGGGATTGCTCCTTTTGATGCTAATCAAACTTAGAACGAAGTTATAGGACTCCTAATCACCTCTTTCTTTGACAATTTTAGTGCACCAATGAAACAATTAGAAGGTATCCCTAAATGAAGAATTGTGTTATATGAACGCATGGTTTTGAACGCGATAGTCATGGGTTTCTCGTTTTGATGCTAATCAAACTAGAACGAAGTAATACAACTCTTAATCACTTCTTTCTTTGAAAATTTAAAATAGCGAATGAAACAAAATGAATGTCTCCCTAAATGAAGACATGTGTGAGATCTACGCATCGTTTTGAACGCGATAGTGATGTGATTGCTCTTTTTGATGCTAATTTCAACTAGAACAAAGTAATAGGACTCATAATCACCTATATTTTGACAATTTGAGAGAACTAATGAAACATTAAGAAGGTCTCCCTAAATGAAGACTTGTGTGAGATGTACGGATCGTTTTGAAGGCACTAGTGATAGGATTGCTGCTCCTTTTCATGCTAATCAAACTAGAACCAATTCGTAGGATTCATAATCACCTCTTTCTTTGACAATTTGAGAGAACCAATGAAACAATAAGAAGGTCTTACTAAATCAAGACTTGTGTGAGATGTACAAATCATTTTTAACGCGATAGTCATGTGATGGCTCCTTTTGATGCTAATCAAATTAGAACGAAGTAATAAGACTCCTAATCACCTCCTTCTTTCATAATTTTAGAGAACTAGTGAAACAATAAGAAGGCCTCCATAAATGAAGACTTGTGTGAGATGTACGCATTCATTTTAACGCGATAGTCATGGGATTGCTCCTTTTGATGCTAATCAAACTTAGAACGAAGTTATAGGACTCCTAATTACCTCTTTCTTTGACAATTTTAGTGCACCAATAAAACAATTAGAAGGTATCCCTAAATGAAGAATTGTGTGATATGAACGCATAGTTTTGAACGCGATAGTCATGGGTTTCTCATTTTGACTCTAATCAAACTAGAACGAAGTAATACAACTCTTAATCACATCTTTCTTTGTAAAATTAAAACAGCCAATGAAACAATATGAAGGTCTCTCTAAATGAAGACCTGTGTGAGATCTACGCATCGTTTTGAACACGATAGTGTTGGGATTGCTCCTTTTGATGCTAATTTCAACTAGAACGAAGTAATAGGACTCATAATCACCTATATTTTGACAATTTGAGAGAACTAATGAAACATTAATAAGGTCTACCTAAATGAAGACTTGTGTGAGATGTACGGATCGTTTTGAAGGCACTAGTGATAGGATTGCTGCTCCTTTTAAGAATAATAAAACTAGAACGAATTCATAGGACTCATAATCACCTCTTTCCTTGACAATTTGAGAGAACCAATGAAACAATAAGACGGTCTTTCTAAATCAACACTTGTGTTAGTGTATACATCGTTTTTAACGCGATAATCATGGGATTGCCCCTTTTGATGCTAATCAAATTAGAACGAAGTAATAAGACTCCTAATCACCTCCTTCTTTAACAATCTTAGAAAACTAATGAAACAAAAAGAAGGTCTCCTTAAATGAAGACTTGTGTGAGATGTACGCATCGTTTTTAACACGATAGTCATGGGATTGTTCCTTTTGTTGCTAATCAAACTTAGAACGAAGTTATAGGACTCCTAATCACCTCTTTGTTTGACAATTTTCGTGCACCAATGAAACAATAAGAAGGTATCCCTAAATGAAGAATTGTGTGATATGAACGCATGGTTTTGAACGCGATAGTCATGGGTTTCTCGTTTTGACGCTAATCAAACTAGAACGAAGTAATACAACTCTTAATCACCTCTTTCTTTGTAAATTTGAAACAACCAACGAAACAATATGAAGGTCTCCCTAAATGAAGACCTGTGTGAGATCTACGCATCGTTTTGAATGCGATAGTGATGGGATTGCTCCTTTTGATGCTAATTTCAACTAGAACGAAGTAATAGGACTCATAATCAACTATATTTTGATAATTTGAGAGAACTAATGAAACATTAAGATGGTCTCCCTTAATGAAGACTTGTGTGAGATGTACGGATCGTTTTGAATGCACTAGTGATAGGATTGCTCCTTTTGATGCTAATCAAACTAGAACGAAGTCATAGGACTTATAATTACCTCTTTCTTTGACTATTTGAGAGAACCAATGAAACAATAAGTAGGTCTCCCTAAATCAAGACTTGTGTGAGATGTACACATCGTTTTTAACGCGATAGTCATTGGATTGCTCCTTTTGATGCTAATCAAATTAGAACGAAGTAATAAGACTCCTAATCACCTCATTCTTTAACAATCTTAGAGAAGCAATGAAACAATAAGAAGGTTACCTTAAATGATAACTTGTGTGAGATGTACGCATCGTTTTTAACGCGATAGTCATGGGATTGCTCATTTTGATGCTAATCAAACTTAGAACAAAGTTATAGGACTCCTAATCACCTCTTTCTTTGACAATTTTAGTGCACCAATGAAACAATTAGAACGTATCCCTAAATGAAGAATTGTGAGATCTACGCATCATTTTGAACGCGAGAGTGATGGGATTGCTCCTTTTGATGCTAATTTCAACTAGAACGATGTAATAGGACTCATAATCACCGATATTTTGACAATTTGAGAGAACTAATGAAACATTAAGAAGGTCTCCCTAAATGAAGACTTGTGTGAGATGTACGAATCGTTTTGAAGGCACTAGTGACAAGATTGCTGCTCCTTTTGAGGCTAATCAAACTAGAACGACTTCATAGGACTCATAATCACCTCTTTCTTTGACAATTTGAGAGAACCAATGAAACAATAAGAAGGTCTCCCTAAATCAAGACTTGTGTGAGATGTACACATCGTTTTTAACGCGATAGTCATTGGATTGCTCCTTTTGATGCTAATCAAATTAGAACAAAGTAATAAGACTCCTAATCAACTCCTTATTTCACAATTTTATAGAACCAATGAAACAATAAGAAGGTCTCCTTAAATGATGACTTGTGTGAGATGTACGCATCATTTTTAACGCGATAGTCATGGGATTGCTCCTTTTGATGCTAATCAAACTTAGAACGAAGTTATTGGACTCCTAATCACCTCTTTGTTTGACAATTTTAGTGCCCCAATGAAACAATAAGAAGGTATCCCTAAATGAAGAATTGTGTGATATGAACGCATGGTTTTGAACACGATAGTCATGGGTTTCTCGTTATGACGCTAATCAAACTAGAACGAAGTAATACAACTCTTAATCACCTCTTTCTTTGTAAATTTGAAACAACCAACGAAACAATATGAAGGTCTCCCTAAATGAAGACCTGTGTGAGATCTACGCATTGTTTTGAATGCGATAGTGATGGGATTGCTCCTTTTGATGCTAATTTCAACTAGAACGAAGTAATAGGACTTATAATCAACTATATTTTGATAATTTGAGAGAACTAATGAAACATTAAGATGGTCTCCCATAATGAAGACTTGTGTGAGATGTACGGATCGTTTTGAATGCACTCGTGATAGGATTGCTCCTTTTGATGCTAATCAAACTAGAACGAAGTCATAGGACTCATAATCACCCCTTTCTTTGACTATTTCAGAGAACCAATGAAACAATAAGTAGGTCTCCCTAAATCAAGACTTGTGTGAGATGTACACATCGTTTTTAACGCGATAGTCATTGGATTGCTCCTTTTGATGCTAATCAAATTAGAACGAAGTAATAAGACTCCTAATCACCTCCTTCTTCAACAATCTTAGAGAAGCAATGAAACAATAAGAAGGTTTCCTTAAATGATAACTTGTATGAGTTGTACGCATCGTTTTTAACGGAATAGTCATGGGATTGCTCATTTTGATGCTAATCAAACTTAGAACAAAGTTATAGAACTCCTAATCACCTCTTTCTTTGACAATTTTAGTGCACCAATGAAACAATTAGAACGTATCCCTAAATGAAGAATTGTGAGATCTACGCATCGTTTTGAACGCGAGAGTGATGGGATTGCTCTTTTTGATGCTAATTTCAACTAGAACGATGTAATAGGACTCATAATCACCGATATTTTGACAATTTGAGAGAACTAATGAAACATTAAGGTCTCCCTAAATGAAGACTTGTGTGAGATGTACGGATCGTTTTGAAGGCACTAGTGACAAGATTACTGCTCCTTTTGAGGCTAATCAAACTAGAACGACTTCATAGGACTCATAATCACCTCTTTCTTTGACAATTTGAGAGAACCAATGAAACAATAAGAAGGTCTCCCTAAATCAAGACTTGTGTGAGATGTACACATCGTTGTTAACGCGATAGTCATTGAATTGCTCCTTTTGATGCTAATCAAATTAGAACAAAGTAATGAGACTCCTAATCAACTCCTTCTTTCATAATTTTAGAGAACCAATGAAACAATAAGAAGGTCTCCTTAAATGAAGACTTGTGTGAGATGTACGCATCGTTTTTAACGCGATAGTCATGGGATTGCTCCTTTTGATGCTAATCAAACTTAGAACGAAGTTATTGGACTCCTAATCACCTCTTTGTTTGACAATTTTAGTGCCCCAATAAAACAATAAGAAGGTATCCCTAAATGAAGAATTGTGTGATATGAACGCATGGTTTTGAACGCGATTGTCATGGGTTTCTCGTTATGACGCTAATCAAACTAGAACGAAGTAATACAACTCTTAATCACCTCTTTCTTTGTAAATTTAAAACAACCAACGAAACAATATGAAGGTCTCCGTAAATGAAGACCTGTGTGAGATCTACGCATTGTTTTGAATGCGATAGTTATGGGATTGCTCCTTTCGATGCTAATTTCAACTAGAACGAAGTAATAGGACTCATAATCAACTATATTTTGATAATTTGAGAGAACTAATGAAACATTAAGAAGGTCTCCCTAAATGAAGACTTGTGTGAGATGTACGGATCGTTTTGAAGGCACTAGTGATACGATTGCTCATTTTGATGCTAATAACACTAGAACGAATTCATAGGACTCATAATCACCTCTTTATTTGACTATTTGAGAGAACCAATGAAACAATAAGAAGGTCTCCCTAAATCAAAACTTGTGTGAGATGTACACATCGTTTTTAACGCGACAGTCATTGGATTGCTCCTTTTAATGCTAATCAAATTAGAACGAAGTAATACGACTCCTAATCAACTCCTTCTTTCACAATTTTAGAGAACCAATGAAACAATAAGAAGGCCTCCTTAAATGAAAACTTGTGTGAGATGTACGCATTCATTTTAACGCGATAGTCATGGGATTGCTCCTTTTGATGCTAATCAAACTTAGAACGAAGTTATAGGACTCCTAATCACCTCTTTCTTTGACAATTTTAGTGCACCAATGAAACAATTAGAAGGTATCCCTAAATGAAGAATTGTGTTATATGAACGCATGGTTTTGAAGGCGATAGTCATGGGTTTCTCGTTTTGATGCTAATCAAACTAGAACGAAGTAATACAACTCTTAATCACTTCTTTCTTTGAAAATTTAAAATAGCGAATGAAACAAAATGAATGTCTCCCTAAATGAAGACATGTGTGGGATCTACGCATCGTTTTGAACGCGATAGTGATGTGATTACTCTTTTTGATGCAAATTTCAACTAGAACAAAGTAATAGGACTCATAATCACCTATATTTTGACAATTTGAGAGAACTAATGAAACATTAAGAAGGTCTCCCTAAATGAAGACTTGTGTGAGATGTACGGATCGTTTTGAAGGCACTAGTGATAGGATTGCTGCTCCTTTTCATGCTAATCAAACTAGAACCAATTCGTAGGATTCATAATCACCTCTTTCTTTGACAATTTGAGAGAACCAATGAAACAATAAGAAGGTCTTACTAAATCAAGATTTATGTGAGATGTACAAATCATTTTTAACGCGATAGTCATGTGATGGCTCCTTTTGATGCTAATCAAATTAGAACGAAGTAATAAGACTCCTAATCACCTCCTTCTTTCATAATTTTAGAGAACTAGTGAAACAATAAGAAGGCCTCCATAAATGAAGACTTGTGTGAGATGTACGCATTCATTTTAACGCGATAGTCATGGGATTGCTCCTTTTGATGCTAATCAAACTTAGAACGAAGTTATAGGACTCCTAATTACCTCTTTCTTTGACAATTTTAGTGCACCAATAAAACAATTAGAAGGTATCCCTAAATGAAGAATTGTGTGATATGAACGCATAGTTTTGAACGCGATAGTCATGAGTTTCTCATTTTGACTCTAATCAAACTTGAACGAAGTAATACAACTCTTAATCACATCTTTCTTTGTAAAATTAAAACAGCCAATGAAACAATATGAAGGTCTCCCTAAATGAAGACCTGTGTGAGATCTACGCATCGTTTTGAACACGATAGTGTTGGGATTGCTCCTTTTGATGCTAATTTCAACTAGAACGAAGTAATAGGACTCATAATCACCTATATTTTGACAATTTGAAAGAACTAATGAAACATTAATAAGGTCTACCTAAATGAAGACTTGTGTGAGATGTACGGATCGTTTTGAAGGCACTAGTGATAGGATTGCTGCTCCTTTTAAGAATAATCAAACTAGAACGAATTCATAGGACTCATAATCACCTCTTTCCTTGACAATTTGAGAGAACCAATGAAACAATAAGACGGTCTTTCTAAATCAACACTTGTGTTAGTGTACACATCGTTTTTAACGCGATAATCATAGGATTGCCCCTTTTGATGCTAATCAAATTAGAACGAAGTAATAAGACTCCTAATCACCTCCTTCTTTAACAATCTTAGAAAACTAATGAAACAATAAGAAGGTCTCCTTAAATGAAGACTTGTGTGAGATGTACGCATCGTTTTTAACACGATAGTCATGGGATTGTTCCTTTTGTTGCTAATCAAACTTAGAACGAAGTTATAGGACTCCTAATCACCTCTTTGTTTGACAATTTTCGTGCACCAATGAAACAATAAGAAGGTATCCCTAAATGAAGAATTGTGTGATATGAACGCATGGTTTTGAACGCGATAGTCATGGGTTTCTCGTTTTGAAGCTAATCAAACTAGAACGAAGTAATACAACTCTTAATCACCTCTTTCTTTGTAAATTTGAAACAACCAACGAAACAATATGAAGGTCTCCCTAAATGAAGACCTGTGTGAGATCTACGCATCGTTTTGAATGCGATAGTGATGGAATTGCTCCTTTTGATGCTAATTTCAACTAGAACGAAGTAATAGGACTCATAATCAACTATATTTTGATAATTTGAGAGAACTAATGAAACATTAAGATGGTCTCCCTTAATGAAGACTTGTGTGAGATGTACGGATCGTTTTGAATGCACTAGTGATAGGATTGCTCCTTTTGATGCTAATCAAACTAGAACGAAGTCATAGGACTCATAATTACCTCTTTCTTTGACTATTTGAGAGAACCAATGAAACAATAAGTAGGTCTCCCTAAATCAAGACTTGTGTGAGATGTACACATCGTTTTTAACGCGATAGTCATTGGATTGCTCCTTTTGATGCTAATCAAATTAGAACGAAGTAATAAGACTCCTAATCACCTCCTTCTTTAACAATCTTAGAGAAGCAATGAAACAATAAGAAGGTTACCTTAAATGATAACTTGTGTGAGATGCACGCATCGTTTTTAACGCGATAGTCATGGGATTGCTCATTTTGATGCTAATCAAACTTAGAACAAAGTTATAGGACTCCTAATCACCTCTTTCTTTGACAATTTTAGTGCACCAATGAAACAATTAGAACGTATCCCTAAATGAAGAATTGTGAGATCTACGCATCATTTTGAACGCGAGAGTGATGGGATTGCTCCTTTTGATGCTAATTTCAACTAGAACGATGTAATAGGACTCATAATCACCGATATTTTGACAATTTGAGAGAACTAATGAAACATTAAGAAGGTCTCCCTAAATGAAGACTTGTGTGAGATGTACGAATCGTTTTGAAGGCACTAGTGACAAGATTGCTGCTCCTTTTGAGGCTAATCAAACTAGAACGACTTCATAGGACTCATAATCACCTCTTTCTTTGACAATTTGAGATAACCAATGAAACAATAAGAAGGTCTCCCTAAATCAAGACTTGTGTGAGATGTACACATCGTTTTTAACGCGATAGTCATTGGATTGCTCCTTTTGATGCTAATCAAATTAGAACAAAGTAATAAGACTCCTAATCAACTCCTTATTTCACAATTTTATAGAACCAATGAAACAATAAGAAGGTCTCCTTAAATGATGACTTGTGTGAGATGTACGCATCGTTTTTAACGCGATAGTCATGGGATTGCTCCTTTTGATGCTAATCAAACTTAGAACGAAGTTATTGGACTCCTAATCACCTCTTTGTTTGACAATTTTAGTGCCCCAATGAAACAATAAGAAGGTATCCCTAAATGAAGAATTGTGTGATATGAACGCATGGTTTTGAACGCGATAGTCATGGGATTCTCGTTATGACGCTAATCAAACTAGAACGAAGAAATACAACTCTTAATCACCTCTTTCTTTGTAAATTTGAAACAACCAACGAAACAATATGAAGGTCTCCCTAAATGAAGACCTGTGTGAGATCTACGCATTGTTTTGAATGCGATAGTTATGGGATTGCTCCTTTTGATGCTAATTTCAACTAGAACGAAGTAATAGGACTCATAATCAACTATATATTGACAATTTGAGAGAATCAATGAAACATTAAGAAGGTCTCCCTAAATGAAGACTTGTGTGAGATGTACGGATCGTTTTGAATGCACTGGTGATACGATTGCTCCTTTTGATGCTAATAACACTAGAACGAATTCAGAGGACTCATAATCACCTCTTTATTTGACAATTTGAGAGAACCAATGAAACAATAAGAAGGTCTCCCTAAATCAAGACTTGTGTGAGATGTACACATCGTTTTTAACGCGATAGTCATTGGATTGCTCTTTTTAATGCTAATCAAATTAGAACGAAGTAATAAGACTCCTAATCAAGACTTGTGTGAGATGTACGCATTCATTTTAACGCGATAGTCATGGGATTGCTCCTTTTGATGCTAATCAAACTTAGAACGAAGTTGTAAGACTCCTAATCACCTCTTTCTTTGACAATTTTAGTGCACCAATGAAACAATTAGAAGGTATCCCTAAATGAAGAATTGTGTTATATAAACGCATGGTTTTGAACTTGATAGTCATGGGTTTCTCGTTTTGATACTAGTCAAACTAGAACGAAGTAATACAACTCTTAATCACTTCTTTCTTTGAAAATTTAAAATAGCGAATGAAACAAAATGAATGTCTCCCTAAATGAAGACATGTGTGAGATCTACGCATCGTTTTGAACGCGATAGTGATGGGATTGCTCTTTTTGATGCTAATTTCAACTAGAACAAAGTAATAGGACTCATAATCACCAATATTTTGATAATTTGAGAGAACTAATGAAACATTAATAAGGTCTCCCTAAATGAAGACTTGTGAGATATACGGATCATTTTGAAGGCACTAGTGATAGGATTGCTGCTCCTTTTCATGCTAATCAAACTAGAACAAATTCGTAGGACTCATAATCACCTCTTTCTTTTACAATTTGAGAGAACCAATAAAACAATAAAAAGGTCTTACTAAATCAAGACTTGTGTGAGATGTACAAATCATTTTTAACGCGATAGTCATGTGATGGCTCCTTTTGATGCTAATCAAATTAGAATAAAGTAATAAGACTCCTAATCACCTCCTTTTTTCATAATTTTATAGAACCAGTGAAACAATAAGAAGGCCTCCATAAATGAAGACTTGTGTGAGATGTACGCATTCATTTTAACGCGATACTCATGGGATTGCTACTTTTGATGCTAATCAAACTTAGAACGAAGTTATTGGACTCCTAATCACCTCTTTCTTTGACAATTTTAGTGCCCCAATGAAACAATAAGAAGGTATCCCTAAATGAAGAATTGTGTGATATGAATGCATGGTTTTGAACGCGATAGTCATGGGTTTCTCGTTATGACGCTAATCAAACTAGAACGAAGTAATACAACTCTTAATCACCTATTTCTTTGTAAATTTGAAACAACCAACGAAACAATATGAAGGTCTCCCTAAAGGAAGACCTGTGTGAGATCTACGCATCGTTTTGAACGCGAGAGTGATGGGATTGCTCCTTTTGATGCTAATTTTAACTAGAACGATGTAATAGGACTCATAATCACCGATATTTTGACAATTTGAGAGAACTAATGAAACATTAAGAAGGTCTCCCTAAATGAAGACTTGTGTGAGATGTACGGATCGTTTTGAAGGCAATAATGACAAGATTGTTGCTCCTTTTGAGGCTAATCAAACTAGAACGACTTCATAGGACTCGTAATCACCTCTTTCTTTGACAATTTGAGAGAACCAATGAAACAATAAGAAGGTCTCCCTAAATCAAGACTTGTGTGAGATGTACACATCGTTTTTAACGCGATAGTCATGGGATTGCTCCTTTTGATGCCAATCAAATTAGAACAAAGTAATAAGACTCCTAATCACCTTCTTCTTTCATAATTTTAGAGAACTAATGAAACAATAAGAAGGCCTCCTTAAATGAAGACTTGTGTTAGATGTACGCATCGTTTTTAATGCGATAGTCATGGGATTGCTCCTTTTGATGCTAATCAAACTTAGAACGAAGTTATAGGACTCCTAATCACTTCTTTCTTTGACAATTTTACTGCACCAATGAAACAATTAGAACGTATCCTCAAATGAAGAATTGTGATATCTACGCATCGTTTTGAACGCGAGAGTGATGGGATTGCTCCTTTTGATGCTAATTTCAACTAGAACGATGTAATAGGACTCATAATCACCGATATTTTGACAATTTGAGAGAACTAATGAAACATTAAGAAGGTCTCCCTAAATGAAGACTTGTGTGAGATGTACGGATCGTTTTGAAGGCACTAGTGACAAGATTGCTGCTCCTTTTGAGGCTAATCAAACTAGAACGACTTCATAGGACTCATAATCACCTCTTTCTTTGACAATTTGGGAGAACCAATGAAACAATAAGAAGGTCTCCCTAAATCAAGACTTGTGCGAGATGTACACATCGTTTTTAACGCGATAGTCATTGGATTGCTCGTTTTGATGCTAATCAAATTAGAACAAAGTAATAAGACTCCTAATCAACTCCTTCTTTCACAATTTTAGAGAACCAATGAAACAATAAGAAGACCTCCTTAAATTAAAACTTGTGTGAGATGTACGTATTCATTTTAACGCGATAGTCATGGGATTGCTCCTTTTGATGCTAATCAAACTTAGAACGAAGTTATAGAACTCCTAATCACCTCTTTCTTTGACAATTTTAGTGCACCAATGAAACAATTAGAAGGTATCCCTAAATGAAGAATTGTGTGATATGAACGCATGGTTTTGAATGCGATAGTCATAGGTTTCTCGTTTTGACGCTAATCAAACTAGAACGAAGTAATACAACTCTTAATCACTTCTTTCTTTGTAAATTTAAAATAGCGAATGAAACAATATGAATGTCTTCCTAAATGAAGACCTGTGTGACATCTACGCATCGTTTTGAACGCGATAGTGATGTGATTACTCCTTTTGATGCTAATTTCAACTAGAACGAAGTAATAGGACTCATAATCACCTATATTTTGATAATTTCAGAGAACTAATGAAACATTAAGAAGGTCCCCTTAAATGAAGACTTGTGTGAGATGTACTGATCGTTTTGAAGGCACTAGTGATAGGATTGCTGCTCCTTTTGATGCTAATCAAACTAGAACAAATTTGTAGGACTCATAATCACCTCTTTCTTTGACAATTTGAGAGAACCAATGAAACAATAAGAAGGTCTTACTAAATCAAGACTCGTGTGAGATGTACAAATCGTTTTTAACGCGATAGTCATGTGATGGCTCCTTTTGATGCTAATCAAATTAGAACGAAGTAATAAGACTCCTAATCACCTCCTTCATTCACAATTTTAGAGAACCAGTGAAACAATAAGAAGGCCTCCTTAAATGAAGACTTGTGTGAGATGTACGCATTCATTTTAACGCGATAGTCATGGGATTGCTCTTTTTGATGCTAATCAAACTTAGAACGAAGTTATAGGACTCCTAATCACCTCCTCCTTTGACAATTTTAGTGCACCAATGAAACAATTAGAAGGTAACCTAAATGAAGAATTGTGTGATATGAACGCATGGTTTTGAATGCGATAGTCATGGGTTTCTCGTTTTGACGCTAATCAAACTAGAACGAAGTAATACAACTCTTAATCACCTCTTTCTTTGTAAATTTGAAACAACCAATGAAATAATATGAAGGTCTCTTTAAATGAAGACCTGTGTGAGATCTACGCATCATTTTGAACGCGATAGTGATGGGATTGCTCCATTTGTTACTAATTTCAACTAGAACGAAGTAATAGGACTCATAATCACCTATATTTTGATAAATTGAGAGAACTAATGAAACATTAAGAAGGTCTCCCTAAATGAAGACTTGTGTGAGATGTACGGATCGTTTTGAAGGCACTAGTGATAGGATTGCTGCTCCTTTTGAGACTAATCAAACTAGAACGAATTCATAGGACTCATAATCACCTCTTTCTTTGACAATTTGAGAGAACCAATGAAACAATAAGAAGGTCTTTCTAAATCAAGACTTGTGTGAGATGTACACATCGTTTTTAACGCGATAGTCATGGGATCGCTCCTTTTGATGCTAATCAAATTACAACAAAGTAATACGACTCCTAATCACCTCCTTCTTTAACAATTTTAGAGAACAATTGAAACAATAAGAAGGTCTCTTTAAATGAATACTTGTGTGAGATGTACGCATCGTTTTTAACGCGATAATCATGGCATTGCTCCTTTTGATGCTAATCAAACTTAGAACGAAGTTATAGGACTCCTAATTACCTCTTCCTTTGACAATTTTAGTGCACCAATGAAACAATAAGAAGGTATCCCTAAATGAAGAATTGTGTGATATGAACGCATGGTTTTGAATGCGATAGTCATGGGTTTCTCGTTTTGATGCTAATCAAACTAGAACGAAGTAATACAACTCTTAATCACCTATTTCTTTGTAACTTTGAAACAACCAATGAAACAATTTGAAGGTCTCTCTAAATGAAGACCTGTGTGAGATCTACGCATCATTTTGAACGCAATAGTGATGGGATTGCTCCTTTTGATGCTAATTTCAACTAGAACGAAGTAATAGGACTCATAATCACCTATATTTTGACAATTTGAGAGAACTAATGAAACATTAAGAAGGTCTCCCTAATTGAAGACTTGTGTGAGATGTACGGATCGTTTTAAAGGAATTAGTGATAGGATTGCTGCTCCTTTTGAGGCTAATCAAACTTGAACGAATTCATAGGACTCATAATCACCTTTTTCTTTGACAATTTGAGAGAAACAATGAAACAATAAGAAGGTCTCCCTAAATCAAGACTTGTGTGAGATGTACACATCGTTTTTAACGCGATAGTCATGGGATTGCTCGTTTTGATGCTATTCAAATTAGAACGAAGTAATAAGACTCCTAATCACCTCATTCTTTCATAATTTTAGAGAACCAATGAAACAATAAGAAGGCCTCCTTAAATGAAGACTTGTGTGAGATGTACGCATCGTTTTTAACGCGATAGTCATGGGATTGCTCCTTTTGATGCTAATCAAACTTAGAACGAAGTTATAGGACTCCTAATTAAATCTTTCTTTGACAATTTTAGTGCACCAATGAAACAATAAAAAGGTGTCCCTAAATGAAGAATTGTGTGATATGTACGCATGGTTTTGAACGCGATTGTCATGGGTTTCTCATTTTGACGCTAATCAAACTAGAACGAAGTAATACAACTCTTAATCACCTCTTTCGTTGTAAATTTGAAACAACCAATGAAACAATATGAAGGTCTCCCTAAATGAAGACCTGTGTGAGATCTACGCATCGTTTTGAATGCGATATTGATGGGATTGCTCCTTTTGATGCTAATTTCAACAAGAACAAAGTAATAGGACTCATAATCACCTATATTTTAACAAATTGAGAGAACTAATGAAACATTAAGAAGGTCTCCCTAAATGAAGATTTGTGTGAGATGTACGGATCGTTTAGAAGGCACTAGTGATAGGATTGCTGCTCCTTTTGAGGCTAATCAAACTAGAACGAATTCGTAGGACTCATAATCACCTATTTCTTTGACAATTTGAGAGAACCAATAAAACAATAAGAAGGCCTTTCTAAATCAAGACTTGTGTGAGATGTACACATCATTTTTAACGCGATAGTCATGGGATTGCTCCTTTTGATGCTAATCAAATTAGAACGAAGTAATAAGACTCCTAATCACCTCCTTCTTTAACAATTTTAGAGAACCAATGAAACAATAAGAATGTCTCTTTAAATGAAGACTTATGTGAGATGTACGCATCGTTTTTAACGTGATAGTCATGGGATTGCTCCTTTTGATGCTAATAAAACTTAGAACGAAGTTATAGGACTCCTAATTACCTCTTTCTTTGACAATTTTAGTGCAACAATGAAACAATTAGAAGGTATCCCTAAATGAAGAATTGTGTGATATGAACGCATGGTTTTGAACGCGATAGTCATGGGTTTCTCGTTTTGACGCTAATCAAACTAGAACGAAGTAATACAACTCTTAATCACCTCTTTCTTTGTAAATTTGAAACAACCAATGAGACATTATGAAGGTCTCCCTAAATGAAGACATGTGTGAGATCTACGCATCGTTTTGAACGCGATAGTGATGGGATTGCTCCTTTTGATGCTAATTTCAACTAGAACGAAGTCATAGGACTCATAATCACCTATATTTTGACAATTTGAGAGAACTAATGAAACATTAAGAGGGTCTCCCTAAATGAAGACTTGTGTGAGATGTACGGATCGTTTTGAAGGCACTAGTGATAGGATTTCTGCTCCATTTGAGGCTAATCAAACTAGAACAAATTCTTAGGACTCATAATCATTTCTTTCTTTGACAATTTGAGAGAACCAATGAAATAATAAGAAGGTCTTCCTAAATTAAGACTTGTGTGAGATGTACACATCGTTTTTAACACGATAGTCATGGGATTGCTCCTTTTGATGCTAATCACATTAGAACAAAGTAATAAGACTCCTAATCACCTCCTTCTTTCACAATTTTAGAGAACCAATGAAACAATAAGAAGGTCTCCTTAAATGAAGACTTGTGTGAGATGTACGCATCGTTTTTAATGCGTTAGTCATGGGATTGCTCCTTTTGATGCTAATCAAACTTAGAATGAAGTTATAGGACTCCTAATCACATCTTTCTTTGACAATTTTAGGGCACCAATGAAACAATAAGAAGGTATCCTTAAATGAAGAATTGTGTGATATGAACGCATGGTTTTGAACGCGAGAGTCATGGGTTTCTCGTTTTGACGCTAATCAAACTAGAACGAAGTAATACAACTCTTAATCACCTCTGTCTTTGTAAATTTGAAAGAACCAATGAAACAATATGAAGGTCTTCCTAAATGAAGACCTGTGTGATATCTACGCATCGTTTTGAACGCGAGAGTGATGGGATTGCTCCTTTTGATGCTAATTTCAACTAGAACGATGTAATAGGACTCATAATCACCGATATTTTGACAATTTGAGAGAACTAATGAAACATTAAGAAGGTCTCCCTAAATGAAGACTTGTGTGAGATGTACGCATCGTTTTGAAGGCACTAGTGACAAGATTGCTGCTCCTTTTGAGGCTAATCAAACTAGAACAACTTCATAGGACTCATAATCACCTCTTTCTTTGACAATTTGAGGGAACCAATTAAACAATAAGAAGGTCTCCCTAAATCAAGACTTGCGTGAGATGTACACATCGTTTTTAACGCGATAGTAATTGGATTGCTCCTTTTGATGCTAATCAAATTAGAACGAAGTAATATGACTTCAAATCTACTCCTTCTTTCACAATTTTAGAGAACCAATAAAATAATAAGGTCTCCTTAAATGAAGACTTGTGTGAGATGTACGCATCGTTTTTAACACGATAGTCATGGGAATGCTCATTTTCATGCTAATCAGACTTAGAACGAAGCTATAGGACTCCTAGTCACCTCTTTCTTTGACAATTTTAGTGCACCAATGGAACAATAAAAAGGTATCCCTAAATGAAGAATTGTGTGATATGTACCGCAAGGTTTTTAACGCGAGAGTCATGGGTTTCTCGTTTTGACACTAATCAAACTAGAACGAAGTAATACAACTCTTAATCACCTCATTCTTTGTAAATTTAAATCAACCAATGAAATAATATGAAGGTCTCCCTAAATGAAGACCTGTGTGAGATCTACGCATCATTTTGAACGCGATAGTGATGTGATTGCTCCTTTTGATGCTAATTTCAACTAGAACGAAGTAATAGGACTCATAATCACCGATATTTTGACAATTTGTGAGAACTAATGAAACATTAAGAAGGTCTCCCTAAATGAAGACTTGTGTGAGATGTACGGATCGTTTTGAAGGCACTAGTGATAGGATTGCTGCTCCTTTTAAGAATAATCAAACTAGAACGAATTCATAGGACTCATAATCACCTCTTTCCTTGACAATTTGAGAGAACCAATGAAACAATAAGAAGGTCTTCCTAAATCAAGACTTGTGTGAGATGTACACATCGTTTTTAACGCGATAGTAATTGGATTGCTCCTTTTGATGCTAATCAAATTAGAACGAAGTAATAAGACTCCAAATCAACTCCTTCTTTCATAATTTTAGAGAACCAATAAAATAATAAGGTCTCCTTAAATGAAGACTTGTGTGAGATGTACGCATCGTTTTTAACGCGATAGTCATGGGAATGCTCATTTTCATGCTAATCAAACTTAGAACGAAGCTATAGGACTCCTAGTCACCTCTTTCTTTGACAATTTTAGTGCACCAATGGAACAATAAAAAGGTATCCCTAAATGAAGAATTGTGTGATATGTACCGCAAGGTTTTGAACGCGATAGTCATGGGTTTCTCGTTTTGACGCTAATCAAACTAGAACGAAGTAATACAACTCTTAATCACCTCATTGTTTGTAAATTTAAAACAACCAATGAAACAATATGAAGGTCTCCCTAAATGAAGACCTGTGTGAGATCTACGCATCGTTTTGAACGCGATAGTGATGTGATTACTCCTTTTGATGCTAATTTTAACTAGAACGAAGTAATAGGACTCATAATCACCTATATTTTGTCAATTTGAGAGAACTAATGAAATATTAAAAAGGTCTACCTAAATGAAGACTTGTGTGAGATGTACGGATCATTTTGAAGGCACTAGTGATAGGATTGCTTCTCCTTTTGATAGTAATCAAACTAGAACGAATTCATAGGACTCATAATCACCTCTTTCCTTGACAATTTGAGAGAACCAATGAAAGAATAAGAAGGTCTTTCTAAATCAAGACTTGTGTGAGTGTACACATAGTTTTTAACGCGATAATCATTTGATTGCTCCTTTTGATGCTAATGAAATTAGAACAAAGTAATATGAATCCTAATCACCTCCTTCTTTAACAATTTTAGAGAACCAATGAAACAACATGAAGGTCTACTTAAAAGAAGACTTGTGTGAGATGTACGCATCGCTTTTAACGCGATAGTCATGGGATTGCTCCTTTTGATGATAATCAAACTTAGAACAAAGTTATTGGACTCCTAATCACCTCTTTGTTTGACAATTTTAGTGCACCAATGAAACAATAAGAAGGTATTCCTAAATGAAAAATTGTGTGATATGAACGCATGGTTTTGAACGCGATAGTCATGGGTTTCTCGTTTTGATGCTAATCAAACTAGAACGAAGTAATACAACTCTTAATCACCTCTTTCTTTGTAAATTTGAAACAACCAACGAAACAATATGAAGGTCTCCCTAAAGGAAGACCTGTGTGAGATCTACGCATTGTTTTGAATGCGATAGTGATGGGATTGCTCCTTTTGATGCTAATTTCAACTAGAACGAAGTAATAGGACTCATAATCACCTTTATTTTGACAATTTGAGAGAACTAATGAAACATTAAGAAGGTCTCCCTAAATGAAGACTTGTGTGAGATGTACGGATCGTTTTGAAGGCACTAGTGATAGGATTGCTGCACCTTTTGATGCTAATAAAACTAGAACGAATTCATAGGACTCATAATCACCTCTTTCTTTGACAATTTGAGAGAACTAATGAAACAATAAGGTCTTCTTAAATCAAGACTTGTCTAAGATGTACACCTCATTTTTAAAGCGATAGTCATGGGAATGATCCTTTTGATGCTAATCACATTAGAACGAAGGAATAAGACTCCTAATCACCTCTTCTTTCACAATTTTAGAGAACCAATGAAACAATAAAAAGGCCTCCTTAAATGAAGACATGTGTGAGATGTACGCATCGTTTTTAACGCGATAGTCATGGGATTGCTCCTTTTGATGCTAATCAAACTTAGAACGAAGTTATAGGACTCCTAATCAGATCTTTCTTTGACAATTTTAGTGCACCATTGAAACAATAAGAAGGTATCCACAAACGAAGAATTGTGTGATATGAACGCATGGTTTTTAACGCGATTGTCATGGGTTTCTCGTTTTGACGCTAATCAAACTAGAACGAAGTAATACAACTCTTAATCACCTCTTTCTTTGTAAATTTGAAACAACCAAAGAAACAATATGAAGGTCTCCTTAAATGAAGACCTGTGTGAGATCTTCGCTTCGTTTTGAACGCGATAGTGATGGGATTGCTCCTTTTGATGCTAATTTCAACTAGAATGAATTAATAGGACTCATAATTAATAGTAGTGTGCATACAAGCCAATCATGTATGATGATAAAGCACGTACTTTGTAAACAATCTTATTTATTTATTAATGAAATATTCATTTATTAAAGGCATTTAATTATCTACATGATTGTTGTTTTTATAATATGTAAATAACCCATAGTTTTAAGCAATTCTTTTAGAATCATGATGATGATCATGCTAATGAGATCTAAATTCTTAGATAGTTTTAAAACTTAAATAGTTCCCAATCGTGGGATTACTAAAAAGGGGATTAGTAAATCCGGATAGATTGGTACATATGTTGCTTGCTCATTGGATGAGGATGATTGATCTCATGATCATTTGTGTGGAGACACTAAAGCAAGTATGTAGGTGCTTATTGGAGAATAAGTTCACTGAACGTGATTCGCTATGGAATACCTAATGGAGTTTTACTCGCATGTCAATAGGAATTCCTAATGTGATAGTAGTACAAGTGATCCTTGGACTTGAGATCATCATAGTATCTTGTATGTAACAAATTATACTTTGACTTATTCCTTAAGACCTTTTAAGGCATATATAGGGTATGCTTGGGTATAATGAGTTACATATGGAGATAATGAATGATCAATAAAGAATCTACCACCTCTAGTAAAAGAGGAGATATGTCCTATGTGATTCGTTAAATGACAACCCAGGAATCCTTGGCCAAGGTGAAATGAAATTAGAAAGGAGTTTTTAATTTGCATTATTTGGAGTTGTGAATCGAAATACATATAATTAAATAAAATAAGACTTGACAGTAAATCCATGTCTTATATTTAATTGGGACATTGTATGGTGGAAGGATTGAATTGTATGGTAACTATTAACTCACATGTTCTTTTATGATTAATGTTGAAATCTATATTATCTAGAAAGTCATTGATCGCTAGGGAGGCTTATCCCTATTGTAGAATAAATATTATTTATTTAAATAGATTATTAGTTTAATTTATTTATTTAAATAAGATTAAAATTATTTTAATTGATTTATTCACAACCGGTTTAATATGGAGAACCTAAAGGGTCACACCATAAAAGGAAGAATAATTATTTAAGAAGGTAATGGCATAATCGTAATAATGCATTAAGTGAAATTAATTTAATCTATGGTGATAGAATAAATTAAATAGCTTAATATTTATTATTTAATATTTTAAAAATATTAAATATAAATTAATAAGAGGAGTCTTATTAATATTAATATTATTAATATTAATATTATTTTAATTTCTAAAGGAGTTTAGTAATTAATTTAATATTAGTACTCTCATTTATTCCTAATAAGATTAGGAGACAAATTAATTAAATGAATTTAATTAATTATTTCCCATGTGGTGGGAAGCCTAAATTAATTAAAGGAGTTTAATTAATTAAAAGAAATCCCATGTCTAATAGGATTAGAATGGTTGACCAATATCTATATAAGAGGATTCTTATAATAGATATTACTTGATGCAATTCCAATTGTTAGAGAGTACTATAGAGGATAGAAAACTAAGCCAACCACCCTCCTTCTTGATAATTCATCTTCCTTGGTGGATCACCTCTAGAGGCCAAACACTTGGGTGGCTAACGTTGATCAAAGGAAGGAATCTAACCCGGAAATTCAAGGAGATCACGAAGAACAAGGAGTTGAACTAGTACATGTGGAAGCTTCGTTCTACAAGGGTATGATTCCATAACTTCTTATTTATCATTTTAAATTAATAATTTGCATAAAGGATGATCCGGGTAATGGTTTTGTAGAAATTTTTTTAAACTTTGATATACCATGCTTCCGCTAATTTTTGCAATTTGATTGCATCACGATTTCGTACAAACCCAACAGTGGCATCAGAGCCAAACCTTTATGTAATTATTAATTTATTTTGATTTCATATACATATGGGTATATATTTAAAATAATTTATTGGGCATAATTTTATTGTATAAAATTATTTTTTTTAAGAAAAAAAATGACTTTTTTTTTGGGACGAATCACAATTTTTTTGGGTGCTACTCTTGAATTCTACAAAGAAAAGATGTTGTCTCTTTCTTACTCCAAAAAGAATGTGACCCATCAAGAAAGGACTCTTTTAATAAACCTGCAGGACTCTTTTAATAAAAGAAGGTGACTTCTTTTTAAAAAAAAATAAATATGATATATTTATATATTATATTCTAAATAATTTTATAATTAAAATAAAGAGTTTATTTTAATCTTGAAATTGGATTTCATGCAATTTAAAATTGCCCATTAAATGATACTCATATATATATGGAATGTTTTAATTCATGAGATGAATATTTATTTATTGATATATATGGTGATATGTATGATAATAAATGGGGATTGATTATGGACTATTTGACCAATGTGATTGGATTTTATTTTAGTTGAATGCTTGAATGAATGGGTTTTATTAAATGAGGTCTGTGTACCTCGTCTTCTCTAAATTTTTTTTTCGTGATGTAAAATTCTATCTCCCTCCTATGTACTTCCCATTGACTGCTGATCAAGGTTTCTATTTAAATTAAATAGTTTAATGTAATAGAAATAGTTAGAATTATCTTAAAAAAATTGGAGACCAAGGAGCAAGGAGCGCGTGAAGACCCGTTTGTATGGAGCCCGGGTTTAAATGTAATAGTTATATTTAAATTTAAATTCTTGCACTCCTAGGTTTGACCTTTTGGTTCACTTGGTGGCTCTAGTGAACCAAACTAGAATAAAAGTCCATAATCAATCTGGGTAGAATATAGTATTCTATATTGCATGCTAAATATTATATATATTATATTTTATGCAAACATGCTTCGCATGTTTAATAAAATGACGCGTATTTTATATATATATATGTGCATGCACGCTAAACAAGATGAGACAAATAATAACAAATCCCTCAAAGAAATAATATTAAGTCCGAAGCGTTCAAATGATATTTGGAATATCGAACGTCGCCTTCTAGCATGATAAATTAATAGAGTATTAAATATTTAATATGAGCTTGTTGTGCTATCCACAAGGCGAGTATTGCATATTTAAGATGTTAATTAATCACATTTGATGTTTATCAAGAAAATTGAACGATCTAGTCTTGTTGTGCTATCCACAAGGACGAACATTTTTCTTTTTTGAATTTATAGAAGTGCTAGGCTGGACTTAACTTAAATCGTTTTAGTTCGGATGTGCACACACTTGACCATTATGATTTAAGAGGCAAAATAAAAGGAGTTATATAGTAATGTAATTGACAAGAGTTGTCTACCTATTTATTTGTATATCGCTTGTTGTGCTATCCACAAGGTTATATACATTTGAAATGGGATCCTTATTCTCACTAGCAAATCTTTAATTAGATGTTGCCGAACTATATAAGTGAGGGTAATATAGTTTGATGAAAATAGTGGGAGATACCAATTTAAAATAAAGACCTAAATTTATTTTGGTATGCAAAATTAATAAAATGAATGTTTGCTAAAATGTTATTTTTCACATGCAGAATTTAAAAAATGTCAAAATCACTAATTTCACTGCGAAGCATACTTGATGCTAATAAGCTTACCGGGCCGAATTATACGGACTGGCTAAGAAATCTGAGAATAGTTCTCACTGCTGAAAAGATTTCTTATGTCCTAAACTCACCTGTCCCTGGAACTGTTCCAGAAACAGTCTCTGAGGAAGAGATTGCCACCATTGTAAAGTGGCAAGATGATGCATCTGTGGCTCAATGCATCATGCTCGCATCCATGAATAACGAGCTTCAGCGTCAGCACGAAAATATGGATGCTCCTACTATGTTGATTCACCTCAAGGAGTTGTATGGTGAACAAAGTAGGACTGCTAGATATGAGATATCTAAGGAGCTCTTCCGATCTCGGATGACCAAGGGCAAAGTTAACATAAAAGAACAAAAGAAATCTGATCCAGCTAGCAAAGGAATGTGTTTTCATTGCAACGAGCCGGGTCATTGGAAGAGGAACTGCAAGAAGTTTCTGGCAAAGAAGAAGCTTGGAGAAGCTTCGACTTCCAATCAAGGTTTGTTCATGATTGAAATTAATTTTTCAGAAAGTCAAAATTCTACTTGGGTATTGGATACCGGCTGTGGTTCTCGCATATGTAATAATGTGAAGGGACTGGTCAGAAATAGAAAGCTGAGCAATGATGAGGTCATCCTACGAGTAGGGAATGGAGCAAAGGTTGCTGCATTAGCTGTAGGGACTTATTGTTTAGTAATGCCTTCGGGCAAGTCCATTTTTCTTAATAATTGTTATTATGTTCCGAATATTATTAAAAATATTATTTCAATTTCTGTATTGGATATGGAAGGATTTAACGTTGTTATAAAGAACAATAGTTGTTCTATTTATAAAGACGATGTTTTATATGGTATTGGAAATTTGCGAAATGGACTTTATACACTTGACTTACAAGAAAATATTTTTCAAATTGAACAAACTAAGAAAAGGAAAAGAGATGATATTAATTATACTTACATGTGGCACTGTAGACTCGGTCATATCAATGAAACAAGATTATCCAAGTTGCATAAAGATGGGCTCCTCGAGCTATCCGATTATGAATCATATCCAACTTGTGAATCTTGTCTCATGGGTAAAATGACTAAATCTCCTTTTAGTGGAAAAGGAGAAAGAGTTACAGAGTTGTTGGCATTGATTCACACAGACGTTTGTGGGCCTATGACAACAAGTGCACGGGGTGGGTATTCTTATTTTATTACTTTCACTGATGATCACTCAAGATTTGGATATGTGTATTTAATGAAATACAAGTCAGAATCATTTGAAAAGTTCAAAGAGTTCAGAAGTGAAGTAGAGAAACAAACGGGCAAGAGTATAAAGATACTTCGATCAGATCGAGGTGGAGAATACTTAAGCGGTGAGTTTCTCAATTGTCTCAAAGAAAATGGTATAATCTCACAATGGACTCGTCCAGGTACACCACAGTTAAATGGAGTATCTGAAAGGAGAAATCGAACACTGTTAGACATGGTTCGATCCATGATGAGTTTTACCGACCTTCCAATTTCCTTCTGGGGATATGCCCTAGAAACGGCTGCATACCTACTTAACAAGGTACCTACCAAATCCGCCCCAAAGACTCCATATGAGATGTGGAAAGGGAGGAAACCAAATCTTAAGCATGTTAAGACTTGGGGTTGTCCAGCTTATGTCAAAAAGTTTGAACATGATAAGCTACAAACTAAATTCGAAAAGTGTATATTTGTGGGATTCCCTAAAGAAACTGTAGGGTATTATTTCTATCATCCAACTGATCAAAAGGTGTTTGTTGCGAAACATGCTGCCTTTTTGGAAAAGGAGTTTATCCATGAAGGGGTCAGTGGGAGTAAGATATATCTTGAAAAAGTTCAAGAACCACAAATTACCACGGATCAAAATTAGGTACCTGACCAAGTAGAAGAACCTACTATACCACACCTTGTTCGTAAATCTGGAAGAGTACCGAAGATACCTGAGAGGTATGGATTCGTTATAGAGGATGACGATGAGGTACGCATCATGAATGATGATGATCCATTGAATTACGAACAGGCTATGAGTAATAAAGACTCAGGGAAATGGCTTGAAGCCATGAAATCTAAAATGGACTCTATGTATTAAAACAAAGTATGGACTTTGGTTTCACCACCTGAAGGAATTAAGCCTATTGGGTGTAAATGGGTCTTTAAAAGAAAGACTGGAGCGGACGGCAAGGTGGAGACCTATAAGGCCCGACTGGTTGCAAAAGGTTTCAAACAAAGACAAGGAGTTGATTATGATGAAACCTTTTCACCAGTAGCTATGCTTAAGTCCATTCGGATTTTGCTTGCGATTGCAGCTTATAACGACTATGAGATCTGGCAGATGGACGTGAAAACGGCCTTCCTCAATGGGAAACTTGAGGAGGATGTGTATATGACACAGCCAGAGGGATTTGTTTCAAAGGTTGGAATAAATCAAGTCTGTAAGCTGCAATGATCCATTTATGGATTGAAGCAAGCTTCTCGTAGATGGAACATTCGTTTTGATGAGACAATCAATGAGTTTGATTTTATCAAAAACGACGATGAACCATGTGTGTACAAGAAGGTTAGTGGGAGCGCAGTTTCATTCCTTGTATTATATGTTGATGATATATTACTGATAGGGAATGACATTCCTATGCTACAATCAATTAAAATCTGGTTATCTAAACACTTCTCCATGAAGGACTTGGGAGAAGCATCCTATATTTTGGGGATAAAAATCTATAGAGATAGATCTAAAAGGATGCTTGGTTTATCCCAAGGAACGTACATTGATGTAATGCTAAAGAGATTTAGCATGGAAGATTCCAAAAGAGGTCTCATGCCGATGAGCCATGGAATACATCTCTCCAAAAAACAGGCCCCAAAGAAACCTGAGGAGAGAGACCGTATGAGTAAGACCCCTTATGCTTCTGCAATAGGATCTATCATGTACGGTATGATATGTACTAGACCGGATGTTGCTCATGCACTTAGTGTAACGAGCAGATACCAGTCGAATCCAGGAGAAGAGCACTGGAAGGCAGTGAAGAATATCCTAAAATACTTGAGGAGGACTAAGGATATTTTTCTTGTATACGGTGGGTCTGAATTAAAACTCGAGGGCTTCACAGACTCAAGTTTTCAAACGGACCAAGATGACAGTAAATCTGTTTCGGGGTATATTTTTACCTTGAACGGAGGCGCAGTGAGTTGGAAGAGTTCCAAACAGCAAACAGTTGCTGATTCAGTGACAGAGGCAGAGTATATAGCTGCAAGTGAAGTTGCAAAGGAAGCTGTTTGGATGAAGAAGTTCATAACTGAACTTGGTGTGGTTCCTAGCATTGGAGAAGCAGTTCCCATTTACTGTGACAACACAGGAGCAGTTGCACAGGCTAAGGAACCGAGGTCTCATCAGAAATCTAAACACGTGTTGCTGCGATTTCATTTGATCAGGGAGATCATTGAAAGAGGAGACGTCACCTTGGAGCGTGTAGACTCTCAAGACAACATTGCAGATCCATTTACTAAAGCTTTAACATAACAGCAGTTTGATCGTCACTTAGAGAAGATGGGTATGAGATACCATGGCGATTGGCTTTAGTGCAAGTGGGAGATTGATAGTAGTGTGCATACAAGCCAATCATGTATGATGATAAAGCACGTACTTTGTAAACAATCTTATTTATTTATTAATGAAATATTCATTTATTAAAGGCATTTAATTATCTACATGATTGCTGTTTTTATAATATGTAAATAACCCATAGTTTTAAGCAATGCTTTTAGAATCATGATGATGATCATGCTAATGAGATCTAAATTCTTAGAAAGTTTTAAAACTTAAATAGTTCCCAATCACGGGATTACTAAAAAGGGGATTAGTAAATCCGGATAGACTTGTACATATGTTGCTTGCTCATTGGATGAGGATGATTGATCTCATGATCATTTGTGTGAAGACACTAAAGCAAGTATGTAGGTGCTTATTGGAGAATAAGTTCACTTAACGTGATTCGCTATGGAATACCTAATGGAGTTTTACTCGCATGTCAATAGGAATTCCTAATGTGATAGTAGTACAAGTGATCCTTGGACTTGAGATCATCATAGTATCTTGTATGTAACAAATTATACTTTGACTTATTCCTTAAGACCTTTTAAGGCATATATAGGGTATGCTTGGGTATAATGAGTTACATATGGAGATAATGAATGATCAATAAAGAATCTACCACCTCTAGTAAAAGAGGAGATATGTCCTATGTGATTCGTTAAATGACAACCCAGGAATCCTTGGCCAAGGTGAAATGAAATTAGAAAGGAGTTTTTAATTTGCATTATTTGGAGTTGTGCATTTTCTAATCGAAATACATATAATTAAATAAAATAAGACTTGACAGTAAATCCATGTCTTATATTTAATTGGGACATTGTATGGTGGAAGGATTGAATTGTATGGTAACTATTAACTCACAAGTTCTTTTATGATTAATGTTGAAATCTATATTATCTAGAAAGTCGTTGATCGCTAGGGAGGCTTATCCCTATTGTAGAATAAATATTATTTATTTAAATAGATTATTAGTTTAATTTATTTATTTAAATAAGATTAAAATTGTTTTAATTGATTTATTCACAACCGGTTTAATATGGAGAACCTAAAGGGTCACACCATAAAAGGAAGAATAATTATTTACGAAGGTAATGGCATAATCGTAATAATGCATTAAGTGAAATTAATTTAATCTATGGTGATAGAATAAATTAAATAGCTTAATATTTATTATTTAATATTTTAGAAATATTAAATATAAATTAATAAGAGGAGTCTTATTAATATTATTATAATTATTATTATTTTAATTTCTAAAGGAGTTTAGTAATTAATTTAATATTAGTACTCTCATTTATTTCTAATAAGATTAGGAGACAAATTAATTAAATGAATTTAATTAATTATTTTCCTTGTGGTGGGAAGCCTAAATTAATTAAAGGAGTTTAATTAATTAAAAGAAATCCCATGTCTAATAGGATTAGAAGGGTTGACCAATATCTATATAAGAGGATTCTTATAATAGATATTACTTGATGCAATTCCAATTGTTAGAGAGTACTCCTTCTCTATAGAGGATAGAAAACTAAGCCAACCACCCTCCTTCTTGATAATTCATCTTCCTTGGTGGATCACCTCTAGAGGCCAAACACTTGGGTGGCTAACGTTGATCAAAGGAAGGAATCTAACCTGAAAATTCAAGGAGATCACGAAGAACAAGGAGTTGAACTAGTACCTGTGGAAGCTTCGTTTTACAAGGGTATGATTCCATAACTTCTTATTTATCGTTTTAAATTAATAATTTGCATAAAGGATGATCCGGGTAATGGTTTTGTAGAAATTTTTTTAAACTTTGATATACCATGCTTCCGCTAATTTTTGCAATTTGATTGCATCACGATTTCGTACAAACCCAACAATAATCACCTATATTTTTACAATTTGAGAAAACTAATGAAACATTAAGAAGGTCTACCTAAATGAAGACTTGTGTGAGATGTACGGATCGTTTTGAAGGCACTAGTGATAGGATTGATGCTCCTTTTGATGCTAATCAAACTAGAACGAATTCATAGGACTCATAATCACCTCTTTCCTTGACAATTTGAGAGAACCAATGAAACAATAAGAAGGTCTTTCTAAATGAAGACTTGTGTGAGATGTACACATCGTTTTTATTGCGATAGTCATGGGATTGCTCCTTTTGATGCTAATCAAATTAGAACGAAGTAATAAGACTCCTAATCACCTCTTTCTTTCACAATTTTAGAGAACCAATGAAACAATAAGGTCTCCTTAAAGGAAGACTTGTGTGAGATGTACGCATCTTTTTTAACGCGATAGTCATGGGATTGCTCTTTTTGATGCTAATCAAACTTAGAACGAAGTTATTGGACTCCTAATCACCTCTTTCTTTGACAATTTTAGTGCACCAATAAAATAATAAGAATGTATCTCTAAATAATTAATTGTGTGATATGAACGCATGGTTTTGAACGCGATAGTCATGGGTTTCTCGTTTTGACGCTAATCAAACTAGAACGAAGTAACACAACTCTTAATCACCTGTTTCTTTGTAAATTTAAAACAACCAATGAAACAATATGAAGGTCTCCCTAAATGAAGACCTGTGTGAGATCTACGCATCGTTTTGAACGCGATAGTGATGGGATTTCTCCTTTTGATGCTAATTTCATCTAGAACGAAGTAATAGGACTCATAATTACCTATATTTTGACAATTTGAGAGAACTAATGAAACATTAAGAAGGTCTCCCTAAATGACGACTTGTGTGAGATGTACGGATCGTTTTGAAGGCACTAGTGTTAGGATTGCTGCTCCTTTTGATGCTAATCAAACTAGAACGAATTCATAGGACTCATAATTACCTCTTTCTTTGATAATTTGGGAGAACCAATGAAACAATAAGAAGGTCTCTCTAAATCAAGACTTGTGTGAGATGTACACATCGTTTTTAACGCGATAGTCATGGGATTGCTCCTTTTGATGATAATCAAATTAGAACGAAGTAATAAGACTCCTAATCACCTCCTTCTTTCATAATTTTAGAGAACCAATGAAACAATAAAAAGGTCTCCTTAAATGAAGACTAGTGTGAGATGTACGCGTCGTTTTTAACGCGATAGTCATGGGATTGCTCTTTTTGATGCTAACCAAACTTAGAACGAAGTTATAAGACTCCTAATCACCTCTTTCTATGATAATTTTAGTGCACTAATGAAACAATAAGAAGGTATCCCCTAAATGAAGAATTGTGTGATATGTACGCATGGTTTTGAACGCGATAGTAATGGGTTTCTCGTTTTAACGCTAATCAAACTAGAACGAAGTAATACAACTCTTAATCACCTCTTTCTTTGTAAATTTGAAACAACCAATGAAACAATATGAAGGCCTTCCTAAATGAAGACCTGTGTGAGATCTACGCATCGTTTTAAACGCGATAGTGATGGGATTGCTTCTTTTGATACTAATTTCAACTAGAACGAAGTAATAGGACGCATAATCACCTATATTTTGACAATTTCAGAGAACTAATGAATTATTAAGAAGGTCTCCCTAAATGAAGACTTGTGTGAGATGTACGGATTGTTTTGAAGGTACTAGTGATAGGATTGCTGCTCCTTTTGATGCTAATCAAACTAGAATGAATTCATAGGACTCATAATCACCTCTTTCTTTGACAATTTAAGAGAACCAATGAAACAATAAGAAGGCCTTTCTAAATCAAGACTTGTGTGAGATATACACATTATTTTTAACACAATAGTCATGGGATTGCTCCTTTTGATGCTAATCAAATTAGAACGAAGTAATAAGACTCCTAATCACCTCCTTCTTTAACAATTTTAGAGAACCAATGAAACAATAAGAAGGTCTCCTTAAATGAAGACTTGTGTGAGATGTACGCATCGTTTTTAACGCGATAGTCATGGGATTCCTCCTTTTGATGCTAATGAAACTTAGAACTAAGTTATAGGACTCCTAATCACCTCTTTCTTTGATAATTTTAGTGCACCAATGAAACAATAAAAAGGTATCCCTAAATGAAGAATTGTGTGATATGTACGCAAGGTTTTGAACGCGATAGTCATGGGTTTCTCGTTTTGACGCTAATCAAACTAGAACGAAGTAACACAACTCTTAATCACCTGTTTCTTTGTAAATTTAAAATAATCAACAAAACAATATGAAGGTCTCCCTAAATGAAGACCTGTGTGAGATCTATGCATCGTTTTTAACGCGATAGTGATGGGATTGCTCCTTTTGATGCTAATTTCAACTAGAACGAAGTAATAGGACTCATAATCAACTATATTTTGACAATTTGAGAGAACTAATGAAATATTAAGAAGGTCTCCCTAAATGAAGACTTGTGTGAGATGTACTGATCGTTTTGAAGGTACTAGTGATAGGATTGTTGCTCCTTTTGATGCTAATCAAACTAGAACGATTTCATAGGACTCATAATCACCTCTTTCTTTGATAATTTGAGAGAACCAATGAAACAATAAGAAGGTCTGTCTTTCTAAATCAAGACTTGTGTGAGATGTACTCATCGTTTTTAACGCGATAGTCATGGGATTGCTCCTTTTGATGCTAATTAAATTAGAACGAAGTAATAAGACTCCTAATGACCTCCTTCTTTAACAATTTTAGAGAACCAATGAAACAATAAGAAGGTCTCCTTAAATTTTTTTTTTTTTGCTAAATTTAGACTGAATTAAAAAAAAAGGAGGAATACAAGGCCTCATGGGAGAAACCCAATCAGAAAGCGAGAACATCATAGGACATGCCCTATGATGTTAAGTCTTAAAGAGAATACAATGCATACGCCCAACAAACATGGCAAAATGCCAGCCCAGACAAAATTAAACCAAAAAGCAAACTCCAGAAGACAGATTGCGAGGAGACCAAGACAGATATCCAAGACAACCTAAAAGGCTGCCTAACATCCACCCTCCAACCCCATTCACAAATGGCTGCACCCAATCCAAACCAAGGAGAGCAGAACTAGCCCTCCAACTCCAACTGAACCATGAAGCACCAACCCAAAAGAGCACAACCAGAAGACAGCAACAACAAAGGAGCAGAAAATAATACGGAGGCCTTCTGAACATAGAATGCAGCCCATTGGCCAAACCAAAAGAAACAGGCCGAAGCACCAAACTCAGCAACCCACAGCAACCCTGTGACACCCCCAAATCCGGTATCTTAATTTCCACAGGATTTGGTGTTCACTGTTCCAATATCATACAACTATCTACCCATAAATAATGAAATTCATTTATTAGATAAATAAATCATCATCTTACATCATCTGAAATAAAATACATCATAAATCCCAGGTTATACTTAACCTTAAATCTCTGTTGCGGAAACGTAAATAAATAAGTCTTAAATCATCACACATAAATCTTAAACTTTAACATTATTCATGACAACACAAGTCTTCATCACTTGTTAGCTTTTTCTTTGCCCTTGCTACTAGAAGGTACATCACTTCGTTCATTATTAGCTGCAATGTTATTATGCAAGAGTGAGCACGAATGCCCGCAAGTATAAAAATATGACAGAATAATAACATGCGAGTGAAAGAATTCTGAATAACATAAAGCTCAACATTTGAATCAAGAATATTAATCAATAGTCAAATTACTTCTCAACTTTTGAATCAAGAGTCAAATTACTTCTGAGAGTCATTAAGACCTTGAACCGAGTCTTAGGTTGTCAAGTATATTAACCTTTCCAACCTTTAACACTCATAAGACTATAGACTTTACTTCTCGTACTTAGGGAGATCAGCTCTTCGTACTGATACTGTGCACACTATCTTAACGCTTTAAGCATCTTCATTAATTCCCTATATTAGGGTTGTTCATCTCAGTTTGACATCAGAATCCGCACCAAATAAAGTTGGTTTGAATAACTCAATAAATGATATTCAAATTGAATATTAACTTCTTAAGGTATACAATCGAATAAGTATTGTACACTTAAATGATACTTTTAAAAGAATCATGGCATCTAATGTGAAATTCTAAACTTGGATATTCAAGAGTAAGAATTTGCTCAACAATAGTAATTAAGCATAGCAATTGCTTAATTTAAAGAGTTTAGTTTAGGAAACTTGTCCAACAATAATAGTAAGTTAGGGATAAAAAACTTGCCTCGTGCGCAAGCTACAGTTATTACTCACTTCTTTAATTACTCTTACCTATCAATACATTCACAATATCAATTAATCACAAGTTCAATATGATTATTGATTTACAATAGTATTCTTCAAACTTATTATTAGGTTTTCAAATAATGGTTTACGTTGATTAATTAATTGTTAATTAATCACATAACTTAAGTTATTAACTTGTATTAATAACTCATTACATACATAACATGTCATCATGTTAATTAGATTTAAAATAATGTCTTAATGTTTATAACACATTATTTAACCTTTACAAATAATAATTTAAGTCACGTAATTAATTTATTAATTAATCACATAACATAAATTATTAAACTCATATCAATATTTTATTATATTTATACAACATGTGTTCATGTTCATTAGACTCAAAACACATTTCACAAATTTCCAACACTTAGCAATTTTTTTCAAAATTTTCGGCCAGGCGCGGCCGCTTGCCATTTTGCCTTGTAGTCAGCGCGGCCGCGCGGCTGCGGAATTTCAGAATCTGAAGTTCGCGAACGAACACAGTTTTTCTCCCATTTTCTCCCAATTCACATCATTACACTGATTTATAATGTTACCCATGAAGTATAAACTTCACATGAACATTATATATCACTTATAACATGTTCTTAACATTCCAAGTCATGTAATTACACAAATCAACATATTAATTTTCACTGTTCTTCAAAACTTTCAAGAGTTTAATGAAAAACATAAAAAAAAATCTCCCTACGGATTCGTTACTACACCGAATCCATTCATTTCAATTTCATTTTCTTTGTTTTAACATATACAATCATATTCATGTATCAATTTAAATATAAACATATGATTCAATCATTAATTTAACCCATATGGGTTATTCACCCATATTCAATACTCTGTAATTTTATAAACCCAATTATTAACAAAATTACTTGGTGTAATCACTGTGAATCATGAATGTATAGCCTAAATTATATCATAGACATATGTTAATATATATATATATATATATATATATATATATATATATATATATATATATATACCCATGAAATCATCAATTGTCAATTTTCTCCATTGACAGAGGACTTTTACAAAACACGTATATGAAAACTCTGTAAATATTTGAAAACCCAATTAAAGGCCAAATTATATAAAATTGATCCTTTAAAACATGATTATATGTTAGAAAAACACGTTATGATCCCATACCCATATAGATAAAGCCATATCGTAACCCAATTGGGAAACCCAATTTCACAGAAAACTCCAAACTCGTATATGAAAACTTTAGAAAATATAATTTTAAAAACATTGAAAGAAGATTACCCTTTGTTAGTATGAAAATAATCAAAGGCAACACTTAAGATTTTCTCAAATCTCTTTCTCCCTTTCACTCTCAATTTCTTCTTCCCGATCTCTCTATTTTCTTCTCTGAACGTTTCTAATTTTTTTTTTCTGACTTTCAAAATAACTTATGTTTGACAATCATATACGTATATGTATATATATTATATCGTTGTATAATAAATGGATTAACCTCTCTTAAGGCATTGTTTGCCTTCCTCTTCTTTTCTTTTCCCATTTATTTTAATAAACTAATTTACTATATAGTTAATTGTCACCTTACTTATTGATTAATTAATTTTATTTAAATTAATTAAATAAAATAAGATAATTCACATTAAATCACATTGTCACATAATTAATATTTTTATTTATTAATTATGTCAATTCATTTATTCATTAATTAATTATTAAATTAACTAAAGTAACATATGCTTATTTAATTAATCAAATAAACTCAATTAAATATATTCTTTGAACTATTAAATTACTACATATTAATTTAATTAATGTCACACATATAATTAAATTAATTTATCACAAATTCATAAATTACTTATTTAATTCAATAATTAAATGATTAAAAATATTTATTTATTTCAATAAATATTCAAATATCTTTACAAAATTCTCGTTCGTCACAAGCCCGGCAACAGAGAAGAAGCAGCGAGAGGACAGACAAGCAGCGTCCCATGCAGCCGTACCAACCAGAACACAAGCAGTAGGAATCAAACCAGCAAAGGCATACAAGAAGTCCACCATCTTCCAACAATATCAACAGCCCATAAACCAAGCAGCTTAAAAGAGCATACCAGAATCAAACAGTAACATAAAACCCAAAAACTGCAGAGGCCCACCTAGCCTGCATCGAACAGGAATCCCAACCATATCCGAAGCTAAAGAACCCAAATCAACAGCTGGTCACCCCAATCCCTACCTGCAGACACGAAAGAATGCCTTCAAAGTCCGATGTCCTGAGCAGAAATAACCCAGACCGAACCAGAAAAGCCCAAGAAAAGGGGAAGGCCCAACCCCATAAGACCAAGAAACCACCAGCCCTCTATAGCCATCAAAACCAGCACCTTAATGCTTAGCACAGCAAGCCTCATAACCAACCAACAAAGCGCAAGGTGCCTAAAAGCAAGGCTTATCCTTAACCCACTAGAATTTAAGACTACTATGAGCAAACCCGAGAAGGATAAGACCAAAGTGAAAACTGATAGTAGTGTGCATACAAGCCAATCATGTATGATGATAAAGCACATACTTTGTAAACAATCTTATTTATTTATTAATAAAATATTTATTTATTAAAGGCATTTAATTATCTACATGGTGCTGTTTTTATAATATGTAAATAACCCATAGTTTTAAGCAATGCTTTTAGAATCATGATGTTGATCATGCTAATGAGATCTAAATTCTTAGAAAGCTTTAAAACTAAAATAGTTCCCAATCGTGGGATTACTAAAAAGGGGATTAGTAAATCCGGATAGATTGGTACATATGTTGCTTGCTCATTGGATGAGGATGACTGATCTCATGGTCATTTGTGTGGAGACACTAAAGCAAGTATGTAGGTGCATATTGGAGAATAAGTTCACTGAACGTGACTCGCTATGGAATACCTAATGGAGTTTTACTCGCCTGTCAATAGGAATTCCTAATGTGATAGTAGTACATGTGATCCTTGGACTTGAGATCATCATAGTATCTTGTATGTAACAAATTATACTTTGACTAATTCCTTAAGGCCTTTTAAGGCATATATAGGGTATGCTTGGGTGTAATGAGTTACATATGGAGATAATGAATGATCAATAAAGAATCTACCACCTCTAGTAAAAGAGGAGATATGTCCTATGTGATTCGTTAAATGACAACCCAGGAATCCTTGGCCAAGGTAGAATGAAATTAGAAAGAGGTTTCTAATTTGCATTATTTGGAGTTGTGCATTTTCTAATCGAAATACATATGATTAAATAAATTAAGACTTGACAGTAAATCCATGTCTTATATTTAATTGGGACATTGTATGGTGGAAGGATTGAATTGTACGGTAACTATTAACTCACAGGTTCTTTTATGATTAATGTTGAAATCTATATTATCTGGAAAGTCGTTGATCGCTAGGGAGGCTTATCCCTATTGTAGAATAAATGTTATTTATTTAAATAGATTATTAGTTTAATTTGTTTATTTAAATAAGATTAGAATTGTTCTAATTGATTTATTCACAACCGGTTTAATATGGAGAACCTAAAGGGTCACACCATAAAAGGAAGAGGAATTATTTAAGAAGAAAATGGCATGATAGTAATAATGCATTAAGTATAATTAATTTAATCTATGATGATAGAATAAATTAAATAGCTTAATGTTTATTATTTAATATTTTAGAAATATTAAATATAAATTAATAAGAGGAGTCTTATTAATATTATTATTATTATTATTATTTTAATTCTAAAGGAGTTTAGGAATTAATATAATATCAGTACTCTCTCTCAATCCTAATAAAGATTAGGATATAAATTAATTAAAAGTATTTAATTAATTAATTAAATAAAACCCTATTCTAATTGGATTAGGAGGGTTAACCTAATATCTATATAAGAGTCTTAATCAGAAATAAGGAACGTAAATTTTTCAAGAGTTGGGAGTACACATATTCTATAGAGATAGAAACAAGGGTTAAGCCAATAACCCATCTTCTTGAGTTCTTCATCTTCCTTGGTGGATCACCGTTAGAGGCCAAACATTTGGGTGGCTGACATTATTCAAGGGAAGGAGCCACTATCAGAGGAATCAAAGGAATCAAAGGAGTAGAACTTGTACCTGAGGAAGCTTAGATCTTCAAAGGTATAATTCCATGTTCTCTCTTTTCTGTTATTGATAACAAGCACAAAGCATGATCATGGTTATGGGTTTGTATAAATTTTGAAAACCTAGTTTTTACGCTTCCGCCCTATTTATGTGATTTGATTGCATGATTGCGTTACATACAAGCCAGTGCCTAGGCCTACAGAAATGGATGAGATAATCAGCTAGGGGACCCCAGTTCCTACCCCTACCTTTCCACCCACATCTTCTCATAATGGGAGCAATAACTCTAAAGGAGAAATCACAATGAAAGAAGAGGTGGTCGAAGGATTCTAAGTCCCTATGACATAAGACACAAGTAGGATTAACTTCAATACCAAACTGAGCAAGCCTATCAGACGTACGAAGCCCTTTCTGAAAAGCCAACCATAAAATGAAAGAGAACCGAGGAGTAATAAGTTTATGCCACACAATCTTTGCCCAAGGAACCTCAGTGCCAACTTTCCTAATCGAGTTCCATATCGTAACAGCTTTAACTTCACTAGCTATAGTGTCATCCCAAAAAATCTGATCCAGGGAGGTAGAGTCACAGTGCCTATTAATATCAAACCCATCTCTGAACTAGATAAGATCATGGTGATTGGAAGATGGGAGAGTCCAAGTAGAGTTTCTTATGATACTACTCACAGCAGCAGTAGGACCAAGGCCAGAGTTAATAACCAGAGAAGAATGGGCAGAACTTACAAGAGGAGTTCCACCAAGCCAAGGATCAAACCACAGGCTAGTATCAGCACCATTGCCAATTCAAAATTTGATGTGGCTAGCAGCAATAGATCTAAGCTGGAGAACCTTCCTCCAAATCCATGAACAGTCACTTGGAATAGGCATACACCAAAATCTTTTAGTCTTCAAATTAGATCGGATCCAAGAAGCCCAAAGGGAAGAAAGAGAGGGATTGACAACTCTCCAGAGGTGCATCAAAATCATCGCTCTATTCTAATCCTCAAGGCGTTTAATGGCAAGGCCCCCTTCTGAATAAGGTAAGTTAATTTTATCCCAAGAAACTTTAGCACTGTACTTGAGTAAAGATGGACCCTTCCAGAGAAAGTGACACATAATAGACTTAAGGGCCTTTAACACCGCCGCCGGCAGAATGAAGAAGGAGGACCAGTAAGATTGAATAGAAAAGACGACGGATTTAATCAGGAGAAGTCTCCCCGCATAAGACAGAAATTTATTTGTCCATGAAGAAATTTTGGCCACAATCCGTTCTATGAGAGGATGGCAATCAGAGAGACTTAGCTTTGAAGTCAGCACGGGGACACCCAAAAATTTAGCAGGGAACTGACCTAATTGAAACCCAAGGGAGTGAATAATGGAATCTGCCAAAGAAGGCGGCACTCGAGAAAAAAAACACATGCTTTTGGAATTATTAACATGTAGGCCGGAGAAGGTCGAGAAGGAGTCAAGGCACCTCTTGAATATCTGGACTAAGAGGAGGTCACCATGGCAAAAAAAATAAGGTCATCGGCAAAGCAAAGATGGGTGACAGACTGTTGTTTCGTTTTCCAGTGATGCTTAAAAGGGGGCTCCATAGCAGCCTTGGACAACATAAGGGATAGAATTTCCATGGCAATCACAAAAAGGTAAGGAGATAAGGGGTCCCCCTGTCTAAGCCCCTTGGCCCCTTTAAAATACCCACACAAGGAGCCATTGACTTTAACTGAGAAAAAGGTTGTAGAGATGCAAGCCTTGATCCAAAACACAAACTTGGGTGGGAATTTGAACATCCGAAGGGCAGCAAAAAGAAAATTCCATGAGACCGAGTCGAAAGCTTTGCTAAGATGGATTTTCATCGCACAGCGAGACTGGCCGGAAGGTCTATGGTAATTCCTAAATAGCTCTTAGGCAAGGAGGATGTTATCACCAATCCTTCGACCAGCAATAAAGGCGGCTTGGGAAGGGGAGATGATAGAAGGGAGGATAATTTTAAGCCGAGTAGCAATGATCTTAGAAATACACTTATAAGTTGTGTTACAGCAAGAAATAGGCCGGTAATCGGCCATGGTCGAGGGATTAGGAACCTTAGGAACAAGGATAATAGCAGTGGAGTTAGTACCCCGTAGGGAGCAACCATTCTGGAAAAAAGACTGGAGAGCAAGAGTAAAAACCCTGCCCACAATTTCCCAGCAATGCATAAAGAAATTTACATTGAAGCCGTCAGGCCCTGGGCTTTTATTCTTCGTCATGGACTTCAGGGTGTTGAAAAGTTCCTCGGCCGTGATGTCTCGATCAAGAGCAGCAGCTTGTTGGGATGAGACTAAGTTAGGAAACGCAATATTTTGGAAATCCATGTCAACCTCCGGCGAGATAGTTCCCAACAAAGATCGGAAATGGCTTACAGCAATATCCTGAATATCCTTCTGCGCAGTTTGGATGATCCCCTCATTATTCTCTATGGCAAGAATTTTATTTTGGTTCCACCTGTTTTTAATCTAATTGTGAAAAAACACCTTATTTTTGTCCCCCTCTTTAAGCCATAGAATCCTAGATTTTTGTTTGAATAGATTTTCCTCATTGGCCAACAAAGCTAACCAAAGATCTTTAGAGAGCATCCGCTGGTGATGAAGCAGAGAAATATCGGCAGGATTGACAGAGACGGCATTCTGAACCTCATGAAGAAGGTCCCTAGCCTTAACAACTATAGCAGATAAGTTACCTCTGGTCTTGTTAAGAGTGCAGAGCACTCTCTTAACGGCCTTCAATTTTCCGGCCAAAATTTGAAGAGGGTCACCAAGGATAGAAACATTCCATGCTTCCTTGACTACATCCATGAAACCGGGAATGTCTAACATGAACTTAAAGAACTGAAAGGGTTTGGGTTTAGAAGGAACCAATAATCCAGTATATACCACTACAGGGCAATGATCCGAAATATCTCTTGGGGTAAAGAATGCCTGGCCCGAAGGAAATTGATGCAACCAGCTATCATTCACCAGAGCTCTATCTAACTTTTTGTATATAAGTTTAGTGTCGCTCGAGTTCCACCAAGTAAGAGAAGCCCCAGCCGCCCGAAGGTCAGTAAAGTGGCAATCGGTGTAACAGTCCAGAAAGTCCTGCATCCCAGAATCCCACGAGTCGTTCCCACCAGAAATCTCAGAAATAGAAATAACCTCGTTGAAATCCCCTAACAGACACCACGGAGCCGAGATAGAAGAGGCCAACGTTCTTAGATCAGACCAAACCTCCTTTCTCTCAGAGTGGGTATTAAGCCCATAGACAACCGTGATCATTATTTGAAAATTAAAATCTATAGCCAAAACAGAACAATGCAAAAACTGGGAGGATTTAGCAAGAATGTCCACCTTCCAAACATTTGGGTCACAACCAACCCAAACTCTCCCATTAGAATGATGCTCGTAATTGAATTGCCAGTGCCAAGAAGGACTAATAGCTTTGGAAACTGCAATGGCATTAGGAGCTTTGACTCTAGTTTCCACTAAGCCAACAAAAGAGATACTATCCTTAGAAAAAAGAGCAAGAACACAGTCCTGCTTAGATTTTTTATTCAGACCTCTAATATTCATAGAGCAAAAATTTAACATAAAGGAAATAAGGTTAAGATGGGGGTGGACCCCCCCTCCTTTGATTTTCTTCTTTGAGGATTGCCCAGTATCAATACCACCCCTGATTTTGGACTTGAGATCCTTACCGGCCTTTACATCAATGAGTTTGAGCTTACCCACAAGTGGGTTAGGAGGTGGAGTACCATCAGTGTCAGAGAAATCGGCCCCTAAATTACCCGTCAGAGGGTTGAAAGAATTCAGAACATTAGCATCTTTAATGGGGAGACCACCGATTTGTTTAGGACCTTTAGCCACCACAGTCCATTCATTACAAACATCCGGAGCAGCCCCCGAGGGAGAGCCCAAAAGCGGATCAGGGTTAGGAGGAGTAAAGCACTTTGCCCCCTGGTCTTTAGGAACCCACTTATAATTTGCCCTAGGGCATCAAATTAGGGAATGCCCAAACGATTTACAGTGTGAACAAAGCTGGGGCTTGTTTTGATATTCTACTTTTACCGAAGTGATCTTTTCTGCGTTTGTCTCCTCGTCTAGCACCACCAAGTCTAAGCTGCTAGGCAGGGTTGAAGAAGGGGTGATTTCAATGCACACCCTTGAGAAGTTCATCAGTTCTAATTTCTCTGTCTCCTTATCCACGAACAGAGGTTTACCCACAGCACTAGCAATGTAGCTTATACCATCCGAGGATAGGAATGACAGAGGGATATTGTGGAACTTTTCCCAAACAGGAGCTTTAGAGGAAGAATCAAACTGAAAGTCCATTCCTTCCTTCCATTGCTTCAGACAAATGAGTTTATTAGAGATATACCAGGGGCCCAAGGCAAGAACATTGTCTCTGTCTGAAAGAGAGGCAAATTTGAAAATGAAGAGCCCTTTTTCCTGCAGGAATACATTTTGGAGCCCATACATGTCCCACATACTATGGACAGCCTCTTCAACTAACCTAAACGGCAAACGGGAATGAAGGAAACCACCCACCAGACAGGAGCTCCAGAGGCTATTGTCCTTCAACAAAAAAGCAGAGGGGGGACGAACCAAAACAGTCTCATTGTTAGAGGCCGGGGGGAGGGGGGGAAGGGGGTCGGTAAACCAACTTAAGAGAGGACGGGGGGGGGGGGGGGGGGCTGCCTTAGCCACAATGAAACTCTAGGAAGGCACTGCTTGCGGAACTGGAGAAGAAACCCCAAACTTAAGAGCCGAGCCAACAACCGGGTAAGGAAACACACCATCCAAAACGGAGGCAACAGTACCCCTAAGGTCACCGGGGAAGGAATCAGAACAATCTCCAGCAGGCTTTGCTGGGCCAGGGGACCCACCCAACACCATGGGGGTAGCCAAACATGGCTTACAAAGACCAGGGCCATAGCTAGGGGGAAGGCTAGGCTGAACCTTAGGAGAAGCAAGCAGCGGCTGACCCAAGGAACCAAACGGAAGAATGGGCTTAGAGGTCTCACCAACACAGAATGTTTAAACAAGAAAGTTCCCAGCTACCGAAGTAGGGGGGATAGAAGGAGCGGAGGAACCATCCTTCGAAGAGCAACCAAAAATAGGACAATCATTGTGACGAACGAGATTTTGTAATTTAATTTGAATATTTATTAAATTAAATAAATATTTTCTTTTGATGATTTAATTATTGAGTTAAATAATTAATTGATAAAATTGTGGTAGATTAATTTAATTATATGTGTTACATTAGTTAAATTAATATGGTAAATTTTTATATTCAAAGTATAAATCTAATTGAGCTTATTTGATTAATATATTAATTAATAAGCATAATGTTATTCTAATTAATTTAATAATTAATTGGAGATTTAATGATTTGACATAATTAATGAATGAGAATTTTAATTATGTGACTATGTGATTTAGTGTGGATTTATGCTATTTTATTTAATTAATTTAAATAATATTAATTGATTAATTAAAAGTGTGACATTATTAAACTATATTATAGTAAGTTAATTAAATTAAAGGGAAAGGAGAGTGAATGGGAGAAACCAAACATGACCTTATGGGGAGTTGATCAGTTAACCCACTATGGGACTAACCGACGACCACTCACCCACTATACACATTATACGTATTACACTATACATATATCTTATACATCAGTCTTATATTTCATATTACAAACATCAGAGAACTTAGAGAGATTAGGAGAGAAAATTGAGAAAAGAATCGATTAGAGAAGAGATTGAAGAATTAAAGCCCATATCATCATCTTCACAGATTTTAAAAGGGTAATTCCTTTGTCCCAATTTATTTCACGTACTATGTTTCCTTCATGAACATATATTCTGAGTTCTCTGTGTATGGAAAAAATTTTAGCAATTTTTGATTATATGCTTATATATGTGTTATTATATCATTATAACATGTTTTGTATTCGGTATGAATGAATTAAAATAATCGAATTCATGTAATTAGGCCTTAATTGGGTTTTTAAAAATTACAGAGTTTTTCCATTTACGTGCTTTAAAAATTCTCTGTGAATGGGAAAATTGATATTTGTTCATTATATAGCTATATGTGTGTTCATATGTGTTTATAACATATTATATGCCACATATGCATAACTTCAGTGATCAAACCATCGAATTTTTGTTTATATTTGGGTTTTCAAAATTACAGAGTCGTATATATGGCCATACGACCCTTACGTACAATTTTTATACCATGAATCAATGGTTTAACTTTGAATTAACATTTGCATATAATTGTACACGTTTATACGAACAAAACGGAAGTTAAACGAACGGATTCGATGTTATAACGAATCTGTAACGTTGAATTTCTTGATTTTCCTTCAAAACATGATAAAGTATGAAAACAGTGAAATTAGATGCCTTGGATTGTGTGATTACATGATTTTAATTGCCAAGATCATTCTAGAAATATTGTATAGCGTTTCTGTGAAGTTTTTACATTATGGGTAGCCTTAAAATTCATTATGTTAGTTTAATTTGAATTTATTTGGGTTGCTCTGGGTATTCATCGCGAACCAGGGAGTGCACTAGCAAGGGGAGCCGCCCAAGCGGGTGTTCATGGGCATTAGGACCCGCCCCAGCGGGTATAAGGGCTGTCCGGGAGCCTTTGTTTTTTTTATTTTCGAGACTGTTTTGACCTCCTGTAGTAAAATAAGCATAACGTTTTCATACGAACTCCGATTAAGGCGATTCAAGATGATTCGGAAAGATAACGAGTAGACCTACAACTTTCATTCTTTAAGTTGTTCAATTTGAAATCGTTAAAATGGGTAAAAATGGCCATCTTTGTGACTGATGCGTATTCGGAGGCAATCGGAGGGCTTCGGACATGCACGCACACAAGTGTAGTGTTCTCGATAATAAAAGATATTGTTTTAAGTTACATACATGAATATTATATGATTTGAAGTTCATGATTAATAAATTAAGTTATTGACATGTATAAGATAATGTGAAGGTTCAAGTTAACAAACTAAGTGCGAACTTGAATATCGTAATTGTAAAACTTGATTATGATTGTTTAAAGGGCTATACATGTGTGATATGCATGTTGTGAGTTTACATTCATATTATGTGGTTAGCCATTGAGTAATATTATAAACCAAGTTGTAAGTCGAACTTAAGTGAATAGTTCAACAGTTAAACATGATAGTTATGAAAACTAATCGATGTCGTATACATAATGTAATGTGTAGGACGTTGAGGAAGTGAATTGTAATTAGATTTGTAGCTTGTGCAAGAGGCAAGTATCTTATCCCTAACTTATTGATTTAGCAAGTTCCCTAAATTATAATTTATTCATTTATTAAGTCTTAGACTTGTGTTTCTATATCGAGTAAGCTCGTGTTCTTAATTGTTCCAGTTCGAAATTCATATTACATATTGTAACTCTTTTAAAAGCATGATTCAGTTATACAATACTTATTCAATTGTATACTCTTGAAATTTATTATTCAAGTTGAATATCAATGTTATTGTTGAACCTTATAGGACTAGTGAACCCTTATTGATTCGACTAGTCCATAGTTGATGAACGTTCTAAATTCTAAAATACTTATTGAGCTTATCCAAACCAAACTTCCTTTGGTGTGGACTCTGATGTCAAAACTGAGATAAACAACCCTATAAAAGGGGATTATTTACGCTTTAGCGTTGAGATATTGTGCACAGTATGGTACTAAGGGCTGATCCCCCTAAGTACGAGAAGTAGAGTCCATAGTCTTATGACTGTTAAAGGTTTAAAGCATAAAAACTTTACAACCTAGGACATAGTTCAAGGTCTTATGATCCTCAGACGTTCTTTTGATTCCTGTTATTCATTCTTGAGTCAAAAGTTGAGTTTCTTTATTCAGATGTCTTTGATTCACTCGCATGTTATTATATTATTGTCATATTATTATACTTGTGGGCAATCGTGCTCACTCTTGCGTAATAATATCATTGCAGTTAAGAACGAAAGGTCCAACGAGCCTTCTACTAGCAAAGGCAAGGGCAAGGTCAACAAGTGATGAAGACTTGTTGTTTATTTTATGTGTTTATGTTTCAGACTTATATTAGAGTTGTGTAAGACTTATTTATTTGTTTATGTTCCGCACGGATGTTTAAGGTTAGTATGACCTGGGATTTATTTTATTTATTACTCAGATGTTGTAACCCCATAAAGGGAGGATTTAATTCTATTTATTGCATGGTTTGCATTTACTATGGGTAGATAGATAGATGATATTCGTACAGTGAACACCAAGTCCCGTGGAATTGAAGTACACGGATTTGGGGGTGTGACAGGTTGGTATCAAAGATGTAGGTTATGAACCTTAGGTTGGGGGAAAACCTTAGGATAGTAACCTTTTTAGAGATCGAGAATGTAACGCCCCCAAATTCCAGGACCGCCACTTGGTCTCTCGAATTCGGTTCATCACGTGCTCATGGTAATACATCGCAATAATGATAACTAAATATCACACAACCACAACGAAAAATCTATTCTAGAATAATTTATAATGATTTATTATAATTATTCCCCCAAGTCTCGCAACCTACAGTACTTAATAGATTACATAGCAATATCAATTAACGACTTGTTATATAATCTAACTTAAGCTTAAACATAAACAAATCCAGTCTTACTACATCATCTTCACACAATATTAATATATTTGAAACATAACAGACATAAGCTAGTTGGTAGCCTTGCCCTTGCCCTTATCAATGCCCGAAGGTTCGCCATGCTCTGCCTTAACTGAAATGTTTTAGGGAAAGCAAGAATGAGCACAAATTGCCCAGCAAGTAATATACAATAAGGGTGAATAATAAGATTCTCAATTCTCGAAAGGGTATAGCAAGATTTGATAGTTCAAGAATAACAAGAATATCAACAGTTCTCAATAACAGTCGCTAAGGACAGGATAATATCAATATGATTCAATAATAAGTCAATTCAAGATTTCAAATAATTGAATACTGAGTAGTCACTACGGACTATGAACTTCTACTAGAATTGACAGTAATAAACTGAAAATCCAACAAAAACAGGTACAACAGGTGATCAGCCTAAAGTACCCTTGTTATGCATAACAATCAATCATACTCAAGTGTACATGTCGGTTCTCCGACAATTATATATTCCATTCAAAGAAGGTTGTTCTTCTCAGTCAAATACAAGATCCCGCACCAATCAATTAGTTTGGGTTGCTTTTCAATAACATAAGTCCAGCCGAATCAAATGGCATAGACACTTTCACAATATTCAAGAACAATACTAAGTTCAACATGAATAATAGCTTTAATGAAATAAGAGTTCAAGTATGCTAATTCAATTCAACCGATTAAATAGGAAACTAGTTCGCAATACACAAGATAGGATACTTGCATAGTAAAAGAGTATAAGTTAGGAAACTTTCACAATCATAGCTTTCCTTGCATAAAGTAAATGCGTCGGTTAGGATACTTGCACTTTAAAAGAGTGTAAGTAAGATAACTTGCCTTTAGCGTAGTTTATCCACGAAAAACAATCAACACTTTCGAATTTCTATCGTAATACAGTTACGTATATATATGATATTCATTAGTCATATAATTTAACTTCACATTTTCTCTTTGAATATACGATCAACACATAAGGTAAGTTTTACCTAGCTACACAGTTATATAGAATATAATTTCTATCCTTAACGTTCCTTCTTTAGAATTTAAACGCATTCTCATATTATATAAGATCTCAACAATTAGCAAACATGCTTGCATATTATTAATATCACATAAGACCACAATCAATACTAAATATATTTCATTTTAGCAAGTTACGGCATCTCCTTAAGTTAACCGTCAAAATCGGGTTCAAGTAACATCATATAATATCACGTAGCATGTATTCATATTTAAAGGATACTTTCATGCTTGTATAACTTTTCCAAATCCAATCGTACATGGTATAGGTTCTTAAGTTAATACTTAAAGCCATTCAAGGACACGAACTCATATGGTCTAACATGGTCGCTTTTAAACACATAAGATATTCATATAACTTGTATTAGTCATGCTCATGAGTACTCGTATTGCATATATGTAGCTAGCATTGTTATTATCTTGAAAACATGCTTTGTTTATGCTAAACTTTAATCACGGCAACTAATCATGGTATATATACATGCATGACACATGAATGAGTCTAAGAGTACTATCACATGTGCCCATAAATGTCAGATTCTAATTCTCGTCATAACATACCAACGTTCACGTTCAAAGCTTATACTTTGTTAGTATAGTTCATTAATAAGGTCTATCATGTTCATGCTTCTTTATGAAACCCATATACACAAGTTAACATGCTTTTCATGCATTTCAAGGCCCTATAAACATGCTCGAAAAGTCAGAATGTATACATGGTCTTTACATGTCAATATCAACCTTCAAAACTTGTATTTTTGTTAGATATGTTCAATAGTGGGGTCTAACAGGCTCTTGTCATACTATGAACCATATATACATAACTTAATATGTCTTTCATACATCTCTACCTCATACCGACATGCCTTGAAAAATTAGAATATTAACATGCTTTATATATGTTAACGTTCGTTTATGAAACTTTAAGTTTGTTTCCAAACTATATGTCGTTTGGTTAACCATGCATGCTAATATACTAAAACATGCTTACATTGCCTCATTAGGTTTATATATATGTATTAATCATGCTCCCATGCTTGTTTAAACAAAAATCAAACAATTGGTATAAAACAGTTTTGTTGCAGAATGCAGAAAACTGCACACAGAGGCCGGCGCTGCGGCGCGGTAACAGCAGCCATATTCTAGCGCTGCGGCGCGGGTGGCGCTGCGACGCGGGCTGCGGCATGGGTGGGGCTGCGGCGCGGTTTTCGTTGCTGCGGCGCTGGCTGCGGCGCTGCGGCGTGGGGACAGTTCCTGCAGTTCAGACTGCAGCGAAACCGACCCAAAACCTCCCATTTTATCGATCTCGACATACCCATATGCTATTAGACTAACCTTTTAACTTACTAACACATATATATGCTTATATAACAGTCAATCGCCCAAACGATTCCCAATTTCATGAACTCCAACTAATTTCACGAATTCGATGCTTTACAGAAATTACAGAGCAACAATGGAAATGAAAGTCAAGAAAGCTATATAGTGGTTCCATCACGTATGTATGTTCATATAACAACAATATAAGGGTTCTACAAACCAATCATGAACCAATTTGGCATAATCAAAAATTTGAAGGAAACTTCGGAAACAGAAAACGAAAATGAAGAACAAAGGAAACTATATTATACCTTCTGTTAGATTCTGAACTTGCTGCTACTCAAGAACACTGATAAATATATATATAACTCTTAACTTACTTAGCCAAAATTCTCAGCAAATGAATTAGGAAGAGGATGGGTTATATTTATAGAAGAATTTCATAACCAGGCAATGCAATTACATCCAAAATCAAACTAACAGATTATAGGAATGTTTGCTAGATAAGAGGGAGTTGGTAATTAGTTGGTGATCTCCACTATTCCACCCACTCCCTTCATGATCATGATGGCTAGAATGCTGAGTTTGAGAGAAGAGAGTAGGCTAGCTTCATGATGCATTTCACGTGTACAAGGTTTGTGTTTAATTAATATGGGACAAGGCATAAAAATCTCAGCATTTCCAATTTGTAAACAAACTAGTGTTAATACTTAGGTTATATACACACACATATTTAGACACTTAGGTCTTTAATTGAAATGTCACAATAATTCATATACTGTAGTAAGTGTAAATTGACACGTATAATCCATGTACATTTTGTTAATACCGGATATAATCTAATCAGATGTTAACACATTACACTGTCTCCTTTATTAAAACTAATTGTTTACAATATGTTCATGATATATTATACAATGTATACCCACATATTTATTGTCACACAAGTTATTAATCAAGTAGCTCACATGGTTTAATAAGCCTTACCATATAATAGTGTCATATTACACTTCACATAATACATAGTCAGCTAATATATGCTACACATTTAATTCGCATGCTTGCACATATAATTTCTCATCTTATAAATTGAATATTAATTAATAATATACACATATCCTACATCAATCAATATAATTGTTAACCTCCATAACAATTTAATTAACCCTTATATGATTAATCATCACTTTGATATAAATCTTATTATATTTATAAACACGTTGCTCATTATTATTATGTTTCTTGCAATAATAATAATCACATATTATTAATCAATCCTCATTAGTATTTTATAACAGTTAATTAATATTCTTCGATTAACAATTAATATAGATTAATTGTTCGCTTAAATTAATATAATCATTCTTATATTACGTCACTGTGCCACACAAGGCAATCAACGAGTTTATCACAAACTCCACCAATTTCTCAATTATTATAATTATTCAATCATATATAATTGAATTAATTCATCTCATAACACAAAATCATTTATATTCAAATAAATTCTCATTTCCATTAATATATTTATTTAATAATATATGGAAATTCTCGGGTATTACATCCTCCCCCCTTATAAAAATATCGTCCCGGAATTGCTACAAGGTTACACAAATAGATGGGGATAGTCCCTCATCATCCTATCTTCTAACTCCCACGTTGCCTCCTCGACATCGTGGTTACGCCAAAGTACTTTTACAGATGAAATAACTTTATTTCTCAAAGTTTGTTCTTTCCTATCTAATATCTGGACAGGAATTTCTTCATACGCCAAGTTCTTCTCCACTTGAATGGGCTCGTAAGAAATCACGTGCTTGTAGTCGGCCTTGTACGGTCGCAACACGGAAATGTGGAACACGTTGTGGATATGCTCCAACTCGGGTGGTAACGCAACTTTGTATGCCACTTCGCCCAATCGCTTCAGTATCTCGAACGGTCCTATGAATCTTGGACTCAATTTTCCTTTCTTGCCGAAACGGATTTTTCCCTTCCATGGAGATACCTTCAAGAATACGAAACTGCCGACTTTGAAGTCTCGGTCCTGCTGATGCAAATCTGCGTATTTCTTCTGGCGATCTTGAGCTGCTACAAGTCTGGCTCTTATCACTGTCACCACGTCTGCGGTTTATTGAACTAACTCTGGCCCGAGTATTCGTCGTTCTCCGACTTCGTCCCAACATGATGGCGTTCTGCATTTTCTTCCGTAAAGAGCTTCGTACGGTGGCATGCCGATACTCGCATGGTAGCTATTATTATATGTGAATTCTACTAAGGGTAGGTGGTCGTCCCAATTTCCCTTAAAATCCATCACGCAAGTCCTAAGCATGTCTTCTAGCGTTTGTATTGTTCGCTCACTTTGTCCGTCTGTTTGAGGATGATAAGCTGTATTCAACCTCAACTGCGTTCCCATTCTTTTTTGCAAATTCTTCCAAAAATTGGACGTGAAGCGCGGATCTCGATCAGAGACAATTGACACCGGCACTCCATGTCGTGAAACAATTTCTTTTACATATAGGCTTGCTAATTGGTTCAAACTGTAGCGGATCTTGATTGGTAGAAAGTGTGCGGTCTTCGTTAGTCGATCCACGATAACCCAAATAGCATCATAACCTTTCTGTGTAACTGGAAGTCCTACCACGAAGTCCATGGTAATATGCTCCCATTTCCACTCTGGTATTTCTAACGGTTGTAGTAAACCACTCGGCCGCTGATGCTCTGCTTTAACGCGTTGGCAAGTCAAGCATCTACTGACGCACTCCGCGACTTCCCGTTTCAAATTGGGCCACCAAAAATGTTTCCTTAGATCCTGGTACATCTTTGTGCCTCCATGATGAACGGAATATGTCGTATTGTGTGCCTCGTGCAAAATCTCTTCCCTCAACTCGGTTACCGCTGGTACCCACACTCTCCCTTCAAATCTCAAAATACCGTCTTTATCCATTCGAAATTTTTCTTCCTCATTTTCTGTGATCCTCTTTCGGATTTTCTCACACTCTTCATCCTTTTCCTGAGCTTCCTTTACTCTATCCAACAACGTCGGACAAGCTTCCATTACAATTAACTTCTCACCAGACTTTTCTGGTCCTTTCACTTCTATCTCCAATTTCTCCATCTCTCTTATCAACTCTTCCTGAGTCGTCAAATTAAACAACTTCTCCCTTCCTTTCCTGCTCAGAGCGTCGGCAACCACATTTACCTTTCCCCGGTGATAAAGAATATCGCAGTCATAGTCTTTGATTAATTCTAACCACCTTCTCTGCCGCATGTTTAACTCCTTTTGTGTGAAGATATATTTCAGACTTTTGTGGTCCGTGTATATCTCACATTTTTCTCCGTATAGATAATGTCTCCATATCTTTAACGCAAAAACTACTGCCGCTAACTCTAAGTCGTGAGTGGGGTATCGTTTTTCGTAATCCTTCAATTGTCGTGACGCATATGCAATAACCTTGCCATGTTGCATGAGCACACAGCCAAGCCCCTTGTGCGATGCATCACTATACACCACAAAATTTCCCGCATCATCTGGTAATGATAACACAGGTGCTTCGCTCAATCTCCTTTTCAGTTCTTGAAAACTTTCTTCGCATTTGTCGGTCCATACAAATTTCACCGTCTTTCTAGTCAAATTGGTCAACGGGGTTGCTATCTTAGAAAAATCTTGGATGAATCTTCGATAGTACCCAGCTAACCCTAGAAAGCTTCTCACCTCCGTCGGTGTTCTCGGTTGTTCCCAATTACTTACTGCTTCGACCTTTGCAGGGTCTACTGAGATTCCATTCTTATCCACCACGTGGCCTCAGAATTGTACCTTCTCTATCCAAAATTCGCACTTAGAAAATTTTGCATACATCTTCTCCTTCCTTAGTGCCTCCAAAACAATCTTCAGATGTTCGGCGTGTTCTTCCTCTGTCTTTGAGTAGATCAAAATGTCGTCGATAAAAACCACTACAAATTTATCCAAGTATGGCTTGAAAACTCGGTTCATCAAGTCCATAAATGCTGCCGGAGCATTAGTCAATCCGAATGACATTACCAAAAACTCGTAGTGTCCATAACGGGTTCGAAACGCAGTCTTTGGTATGTCCTCATCCCTCACTTTCAGTTGATGATATCCTGTTCGTAGGTCGATCTTTGAGAAACACTTTGCTACCTTCAGTTGATCAAATAAGTCGTCTATCCTCGGTAGCGGATACCGGTTCTTGATCGTTACTCTGTTCAATTCTCGATAATCGATACAGAGCCTCATCGATCCGTCCTTCTTCTTAACGAATAGTACTGGTGCTCCCCAAGGAGAAACACTCGGTCGAATGTAACCCTTATCCAATAATTCTTGTAATTGTATCATCAATTCCTTCATTTCTACTGGCGCCATACAATATGGAGCTTTCGAAATCGGTGCCGTTCCCGGTGCTAAGTCTATTACGAATTCGATTTCTCTGTCTGGCGGAAGACCAGGCAGATCGTCCGGAAACACATCTTGGAATTCATTAACTACGTATATATCCTTAATTTCTACTCCCTTTTTCCGAGTATCAACGATGTAAGCTAAATATCCTACACATCCTTTCCTTAACAATTTCTTGGCCTGCATCATCGTAACGCAACACGATTGCTTAAGCAATGAGCTACCATAAAACACTACCTTAGACTTACTCGGAGTCTGAAGGTTCACACATTTGTTCTGACAGTCAATTATCGCAGCATGGTTATACAACCAATCCATTCCCAGTATTACGTCAAATTCTCCCAGTCTAATAGGAATCAAGTCTACGCTCAGTTCATGTTTACTAATACTTGCGCGACAATTTTGATAAACGTATTCTACAGGGATCACTTCCTTATTAGGAACTTCTATGATCAAAGGATTTTCTAAAAGTTCTCGGGGTGTACTAAGTCTACTAGGAAATTCTTCAGATACAAAAGAACAGGTGGCACCCGAATCAAATAATACATAAGCATTTATATCATTGATTGGGATTATACCTGACACCACATCCTTCGCAGCCACTGCGTCTTGGACGGTCATGTTAAAGGTTCTGGCGGTTGGGCGGTTGGATTGTGCCGGTCCACCGATCATCAGCTTGTTGCCTCCTTGCTGATTACTACCCCCGCCACTTCCCTTCTTTGGGCAGTCCTTAATTCGGTGCTCCGTCGAGCCACACGCAAAGCATCCTTGTATCTTTTTCGGTTTCAAACAGTTGGGCGAGATGTGCCCTTCCTGTCCGCAGTTGTAGCAAGTGCCACGTCCCTTCCAGCACACTCGCCCTAGTGATTCTTCCCACACTTCGGGCATCCTTCAGCCCTCTTCTTGAAACCTCCACGAAAATTCCCTGATTGATTATTATTGTTGTTTTTGTTGTTGTTGTTGTTCTCCCACTTTCTCTTTCCCAAGTTGCTTCCTCCGCTACTGCTTCCTCCCGTACGATTCTCTCCTCCAGTATTCTTTCCTTTCTTTTTTTTGTTATACAGACTTAAGGCCTCACTGCCGCCTTCCGCAATGATTGCCTTCTCCAGTAATGTTGCGAAGGAATCAATTTGAAGAACTGATACCTTATTGAACAGCCATGGCTTCAACCCTTGTTCAAAGCGTCTAGCCTTCCTCTCTTCATCACCAACTTGGTGCTCCGCAAATCGCGCTAGTTCGTTAAACCTAGCCGCGTATTGCGCCACCGTCATCTCACCTTGTTTTAACTCTAGGAATTTCACCTCCATCCTATTCTTCATACTCTTCGGAAAGTAATTCTCGAAGAACAGTGTCTTAAACTTATCCCAAGCTATTATCCCTTCTCCAGCTCTTTGTTGATTAGCCTCCCACCAGTAGTTCGCTTCTCCCCTCATCATGTACGTGGCAAACACCGTCTTCTGATCTTCGCCTACGCTAGCTATAGTGAAAGCTTTTTCGATCTCTTTGATCCACGTTTGTGCGACGATTGGGTCGGTAGTTCCCTCGAACTCCGGGGGTCCTACACTCTTAAAGTCTTTAAAGGTTGTTACTGGCACAGTTTGAGGGTTCGGGCGAACGGGTTCATTGTTCCTTCCCCTTAAGGCTTCTCCTAACAAGTCTACCAGTTTCTGGATCGGGTCTACTTGTTCTCTCTCATTGTTAACGGATTCTTCGGGTGCAGTCAATCTACGTCTGGGCGGCATTATCTGCATCACAATTTTTCATTTTATTATTATTCAAGTATATCACTTAAGTATTTCTTTTAATACTAAAAGAATAAATTTATAACACGTTTCTAAAATCAACTCCATTTATATTCATATGCCATTTCATTTCATTACATGATTTTCCTAGCATACTGCTATAAATGTTATCACATATATCCCCAAATATCACAAAAGACGGGGAATATACCAACCTACTACCATACTACCCCTCTAACAAAAGCTAACTCGTGGTTTACATCATCATCCCACATCTTACACAAAAGATCGGGATTACAACATAGTATATACAATACATAAAGACACAACTAGTACTACCACTAGACTGACTAAGGAAATCTCATCCCATCATCCCGCGCTCCACTGCGCTCTTGTACTCCAACTGTGCTATATACGCAACCAGCTCTCGGCTCAAGGTATGTAGAGTCTGTCCCTGTTCTGCCGGGTAGTGGTACACACCATCAATCACCCTTTCAAAAGCTGAACGGAACACATACCCCATCTTGTTCATCTTTCTCTTCTTGCACCTGACCTCGTCCTCAAGGTCGTCAGCTCTCTCATTGGACGCTTCCCACTTCTCCTCGAAGTGTAACCTATCCATCACCTCCAACTCTAGCTGAGTACGGAGTGCCTCTTTCTCAGTTTTCTCACTCAGCTCCCTCTGCTCAACCTCTTCTAGCTTCTCTGCCAAATCTACATTCCTAGCCACTGACCTGTGAAATAGAGTCCCCATCTGGATCATTGCCTCCCTACGGTAGGCAATCTCCACCTCTAACTCTTGCATAGCCAGCTTCCTCTGGTGGTCCTCGTCCCTCAGCTTCTGGAACTCAGACTCCATCTCGTGGGCCTCTGCCTCCAGCTCCTGGACTCTGCAGTCTAACTCTAGAATACGCTCCTCGTACTCGCCTAACATCTGTTCCTCTATAGTAGCCTCATCAGAGTCCTCTACTGGCTCATCCTCCATCGGCTCCTCCTCTGGATCAGACTCTATCTCAATCTCGTCCTCGTCGTCGGACTCGAACGGTGCAACAGCCTGCACTGGTGTAGCCTCTAGAGGTGCCTCGTACACTACATGTATATCCCTGGGCTCCTCCTTGGCCACTCTACTAGGTACTCCTGTGTCTGTCATCCTACACTCACAAACACAAGACAAGAAATAGCATCTCCATTAGAATGTTAAACAAAATATAAGTTCATTGTATAAATGAAGTTATATTTCATAACAGACTGAGCCTCTCAAGGAAAACTCTACATGAGTTTTATCTCCTTCCTAACTTCTAAGTTCGCCTAAGTTATAGTCTAAGGACACTCGTTCCTAAGGTTTATAACTACGGCTTTGATACCAACCTGTGACGCCCCCAAATTCCAGGACCGCCACTTGGTCTCTCGAATTCGGTTCATCACGTGCTCATGGTAATACATCACAATAATGATAACTAAATATCACACAACCACAGCGGAAAATCTATTCTAGAATAATTTACAATGATTTATTATAATTATTCCCCCAAGTCTCGCAACCTACAGTACTTAATAGATTACATAGCAATATCAATTAACGACTTGTTATATAATCTAACTTAAGCTTAAACATAAACAAATCCAGTCTTATTACATCATCTTCACACAATATTAATATATTTGAAACATAACAGACATAAGCTAGTTGGTAGCCTTGCCCTTGCCCTTATCAATGCCCGAAGGTTCGCCATGCTCTGCCTTAACTGAAATGTTTTAGGGAAAGCAAGAATGAGCACAAATTGCCCAGCAAGTAATATACAATAAGGGTGAATAATAAGATTCTCAATTCTCGAAAGGGTATAGCAAGATTTGATAGTTCAAGAATAACAAGAATATCAACAGTTCTCAATAACAGTCGCTAAGGACAGGATAATATCAATATGATTCAATAATAAGTCAATTCAAGATTTCAAATAATTGAATACTGAGTAGTCACTACGGACTATGAACTTCTACTAGAATTGACAGTAATAAACTGAAAATCCAACAAAAACAGGTACAACAGGTGATCAGCCTAAAGTACCCTTGTTATGCATAACAATCAATCATACTCAAGTGTACATGTCGGTTCTCCGACAATTATATATTCCATTCAAAGAAGGTTGTTCTTCTCAGTCAAATACAAGATCCCGCACCAATCAATTAGTTTGGGTTGCTTTTCAATAACATAAGTCCAGCCGAATCAAATGGCATAGACACTTTCACAATATTCAAGAACAATACTAAGTTCAACATGAATAATAGCTTTAATGAAATAAGAGTTCAAGTATGCTAATTCAATTCAACCGATTAAATAGGAAACTAGTTCGCAATACACAAGATAGGATACTTGCATAGTAAAAGAGTATAAGTTAGGAAACTTTCACAATCATAGCTTTCCTTGCATAAAGTAAATGCGTCGGTTAGGATACTTGCACTTTAAAAGAGTGTAAGTAAGATAACTTGCCTTTAGCGTAGTTTATCCACGAAAAGCAATCAACACTTTCGAATTCCTATCGTAATACAGTTACGTATATATATGATATTCATTAGTCATATAATTTAACTTCACATTTTCTCTTTGAATATACGATCAACACATAAGGTAAGTTTTACCTAGCTACACAGTTATATAGAATATAATTTCTATCCTTAACGTTCCTTCTTTAGAGTTTAAACGCATTCTCATATTATATAAGATCTCAACAATTAGCAAACATGCTTGCATATTATTAATATCACATAAGACCACAATCAATACTAAATATATTTCATTTTAGCAAGTTACGACATCTCCTTAAGTTAACCGTCAAAATCGGGTTCAAGTAACATCATATAATATCACGTAGCATGTATTCATATTTAAAGGATACTTTCATGCTTGTATAACTTTTCCAAATCCCATCGTACATGGTATAGGTTCTTAAGTTAATACTTAAAGCCATTCAAGGACACGAACTCATATGGTCTAACATGGTCGCTTTTAAACACATAAGATATTCATATAACTTGTATTAGTCATGCTCATGAGTACTCGTATTGCATATATGTAGCTAGCATTGTTATTATCTTGAAAACATGCTTTGTTTATGCTAAACTTTAATCACGGCAACTAATCATGGTATATATACATGCATGACACATGAATGAGTCTAAGAGTACTATCACATGTGCCCATAAATGTCAGATTCTAATTCTCGTCATAACATACCAACGTTCACGTTCAAAGCTTATACTTTGTTAGTATAGTTCATTAATAAGGTCTATCATGTTCATGCTTCTTTATGAAACCCATATACACAAGTTAACATGCTTTTCATGCATTTCAAGGCCCTATAAACATGCTCGAAAAGTCAGAATGTATACATGGTCTTTACATGTCAATATCAACCTTCAAAACTTGTATTTTTGTTAGATATGTTCAATAGTGGGGTCTAACAGGCTCTTGTCATACTATGAACCATATATACATAACTTAATATGTCTTTCATACATCTCTACCTCATACCGACATGCCTTGAAAAATTAGAATATTAACATGCTTTATATATGTTAACGTTCGTTTATGAAACTTTAAGTTTGTTTCCAAACTATATGTCGTTTGGTTAACCATGCATGCTAATATACTAAAACATGCTTACATTGCCTCATTAGGTTTATATATATGTATTAATCATGCTCCCATGCTTGTTTAAACAAAAATCAAACAATTGGTATATAACAGTTTTGTTGCAGAATGCAGAAAACTGCACACAGAGGCCGGCGCTGCGGCGCGGCAACAGCAGCCATATTCTAGCGCTGCGGCGCGGGTGGCGCTGCGACGCGGGCTGCGGCGTGGGTGGGGCTGCGGAGCGGGCTTCGGCGCTGCGGCGCTGCGGCGTGGGGACAGTTCCTGCAGTTCAGACTGCAGCGAAACCGACCCAAAACCTCCCATTTTATCGATCTCGACATACCCATATGCTATTAGACTAACCTTTTAACTTACTAACACATATATATGCTTATATAACAGTCAATCGCCCAAACGATTCCCAATTTCATGAACTCCAACTAATTTCACGAATTCGATGCTTTACAGAAATTACAGAGCAACAATGGAAATGAAAGTCAAGAAAGCTATATAGTGGTTCCATCACGTATGTATGTTCATATAACAACAATATAAGGGTTCTACAAACCAATCATGAACCAATTTGGCATAATCAAAAATTTGAAGGAAACTTCGGAAACAGAAAACGAAAATGAAGAACAAAGGAAACTATATTATACCTTCTGTTAGATTCTGAACTTGCTGCTACTCAAGAACACTGATAAATATATATATAACTCTTAACTTACTTAGCCAAAATTCTCAGCAAATGAATTAGGAAGAGGATGGGTTATATTTATAGAAGAATTTCATAACCAGGCAATGCAATTACATCCAAAATCAAACTAACAGATTATAGGAATGTTTGCTAGATAAGAGGGAGTTGGTAATTAGTTGGTGATCTCCACTATTCCACCCACTCCCTTCATGATCATGATGGCTAGAATGCTGAGTTTGAGAGAAGAGAGTAGGCTAGCTTCATGATGCATTTCACGTGTACAAGGTTTGTGTTTAATTAATATGGGACAAGGCATAAAAATCTCAGCATTTCCAATTTGTAAACAAACTAGTGTTAATACTTAGGTTATATACACACACATATTTAGACACTTAGGTCTTTAATTGAAATGTCACAATAATTCATATACTGTAGTAAGTGTAAATTGACACGTATAATCCATGTACATTTTGTTAATACCGGATATAATCTAATCAGATGTTAACACATTACACTGTCTCCTTTATTAAAACTAATTGTTTACAATATGTTCATGATATATTATACAATGTATACCCACATATTTATTGTCACACAAGTTATTAATCAAGTAGCTCACATGGTTTAATAAGCCTTACCATATAATAGTGTCATATTACACTTCACATAATACATAGTCAGCTAATATATGCTACACATTTAATTCGCATGCTTGCACATATAATTTCTCATCTTATAAATTGAATATTAATTAATAATATACACATATCCTACATCAATCAATATAATTGTTAACCTCCATAACAATTTAATTAACCCTTATATGATTAATCATCACTTTGATATAAATCTTATTATATTTATAAACACGTTGCTCATTATTATTATGTTTCTTGCAATAATAATAATCACATATTATTAATCAATCCTCATTAGTATTTTATAACAGTTAATTAATATTCTTCGATTAACAATTAATATAGATTAATTGTTCGCTTAAATTAATATAATCATTCTTATATTACGTCACTGTGCCACACAAGGCAATCAACGAGTTTATCACAAACTCCACCAATTTCTCAATTATTATAATTATTCAATCATATATAATTGAATTAATTCATCTCATAACACAAAATTATTTATATTCAAATAAATTCTCATTTCCATTAATATATTTATTTAATAATATATGGAAATTCTTGGGTATTACAGAGAACATAGTAATGATAGCTCTTATCGAGTTCTAAGAAAGATAATAACTTACCTTATGTGTTATGTGCTTATACTTATATATTCGAGTATCGATTAGCATCATGTAATTACTAAAACTTAAAATTTTATTTGTCAGGATGACAGATGCTGGAGAACCTAGTCAGTCCAGGGACCTTATACCCCTAGAGGCTAGAGAGGAGAAGCCCCGAGATATCCACGTAGTTTGGGAGCAGTTAGTCCAACGAGAGCCATCACCCCTTGATCACAGTCATTGGTCAGGAGTATGTGCCGGTGTCTGATTCAGAGGAAGACTCTGAGGAAGACCCTGAGGAGATTGAGGTTCAGGCTGAGGCAGCCGAAGAGGAGGAGGAAGACCCTGAAGAGTTCCTGCCGAGCTCTATCAGTGCCGAGATGTATGATCGTAACATAGAGTTACGTGATACTGTTCAGGAGCTGAGGGAGACTGTTCAGGAGCTGAGGGAGTGGTCGGTTACTCAACAGTCTATTATCGAGCTGAGGGATGGAGAGGTTGAGGCTCTTCACACACGTTTGGGAAATGTAGAGTGGAATTTGGTTCACGAGAAAGGCCAAATCGAGCAGAAGTCAGAGGAAATAGAGGAATTGAAGAATGAACTAAATGAGAAATCAGCAAGGCTGGCCATAGTCGAGGAAGCCTGGGTAAGGGAATCACGACGAGCAGATCTCGCAGAAGATAACTGTCGGGCGAAGAAGGCCAAGCTTGAGGAGACATACTCTGCACTTTAGTATGCAATTGACGAGGCCCAAGATCGGGTTATGAGGTACCAAATTCAGTTCGAAGGAATACCGTCGTACATGCTAGATCGCAGGACGATGTCCCGAATTATGGAAGAAGAGCGTGGCAAAGCTGTTCGTCGCCTTAATGGGCAGTGATATGAACATTTGATTTTGTGAAACCTATCCGGTAGTTAATAATGTAAATTCCAATGTGTTTATAAACAGAGGAATATTTTATGTTTTAAATCCTGTAGATTCTTTATCTCGGGATAGTTGATGTAAATAGCAGTGATGCTATCGTATTATGTTAAAACTTTTGATTTAGTAATATATCAGAGTTTATTTGAGATAATGTGTTGACTGATTGTGTCTAAATGTTTAAGTTAAGCCTTAAATATTTAAAAGATTGAATAAAGTTCTAATAAGCATATATCTTAACAGAAATATGCCGCCAAGGAGAAGACCGAACCGTCGACAGGCCCAGGAAGGGTCAACTAACAAGAACAACGACGCCAATGCTAACCCCGTTCAGCAGTTGGCGAACTTACTTGCTGGAGCACTTAACAACCAACTTCAAGCTCCACCGAACACAACGTTCAAGGACTTCAAGGCGGTGGGACCGCCAGAGTTTAAAGGCACCATGAACCCGATAGAAGCTTAAACCTGGGTCATGGAGATGGAAAAAGTTTTCGACGTCGCCAGAGTCAGAGAAGACCAGAAAACCGCCTATGCAACGTTCATAATAAAATCTGAGGCCAGCTATTGGTGGCAAGCGAATAAGGTCCGGGGAGGTGAAGGTGTGATTACCTGGGAGAGGTTCAAATAGATGTTCTTCGAGATGTACTTTCCGACCAGTTCGCAAAATCAAATGGAGGTCCAGTTCCTGGAGCTGAAACAGGGGAATATGTCCGTACCGGAATATGCAGTGAAATTCAATGAGTTGGCTAGGTTTGCCACGTATCAAGTGCACACCGATCAGAGGAAGGCAATGAGGTTTGAGCAGGGCCTAAAGCCCTGGTTGTACAGCAAAATGTCAATGTTCCAATTGAACACTTTTGCTGGGGTGTTGGAGAAGGCCATTCTCGCTGAAGGCGGGAGTGAAGCTGTTACAAAGTATAACCAAGATCAGAAAAAGAAGAAGAATGAAGGTGAAGGAATCAACAAGGCTAGTGGTAGCAACACGGGAGGGAGTAATAATCAAAAGAGGAAGTGGAATGATAACTCATCAACTGGGAATCAGCAAGGAGGTCAGAAGAAGAGGATCGAAGCATGTCCGACCTGCGAGAAAGCTCACCTAGGGGTCTGTATGAAAGGAAAACGAGTATGCTACAATTGTGGTCAGGAAGGCCACATAGCTCCTAACTGTCCTAACCCAAAGAAGGGCGCTTGCTTTACTTGCGGCTCAAAGGACCATCTGGCAAGGGACTGTCCCAAGAAGGGATCTAGAGGGGCAGGATCAGGAGGGAACAGGGGAAACAGCAGTGGAAGTGCTCTAACTATCACGGGACCAACCGCAACCAACTGACCGACCACCAGGGCCTTCAACAAGACCGTACAGGATGCTGTACAGTCTCGCGATGTGGTGTCAGGTATCATTCCGATCAATAAAGTTAATGCTTATGTATTATTTGATTCGGGTGCTACTTGTTCATTTATATCCGATGACTTTGCTAAGAACTTAGAACTTCCTATGGACGAGTTAGAATACCCCATGAACATAAAGATTGCGAATAGAGAAGTGATCCCTGTTAGGTATATACACAAGAACTGTAGAGTAGATATTAAGGGTAACATTATGAACATAGATCTTATCCCGATTAGACTTGGGGAATTCAATGTTATTCTGGGAATGGATTGGCTAGTCAACTATGGGGCTGTAATTGATTGCCAGAGGAAGTGTATCAACCTTATGACCCCGTCAAAGGTTGTGTTTTATGGTAGCAAATCGCCTAGACAAGAGAGTTGTCTGACGATAATGCAGGCCAGAAAGTTGTTAAGACAAGGCTATGTAGGATATTTAGCCTACATAGTCGATAGTCGTAAAGAAAACCCGAAAGTGGAAGATATACCAGTCGTGAGGGACTTTATAGACGTATTTCCGGATGATCAGCCAGGACTTCCGCCAGACAGAGAGGATGAGTTTGTGATCGATTTGGCCCCAGGGACGGCCCCAATATCGAAGGCACCATACCGGATGGCTCCGGTAGAGATGAAAGAGTTAATGGTACAACTACAAGAGTTACTAGACAAGAAATACATCCAACCGAGCGTATCGCCGTGGGGAGCGCCGGTGTTGTTTGTGAAGAAGAAGGACGGGACGATGCGGCTTTGCATCGACTACAGAGAACTGAATAAGGTCACAATTAAGAATAGATATCCATTACCGAGGATCGACGATCTGTTTGACCAATTGATGGGTGCAAGGTACTTTTCAAAGATAGACTTGAGGAGTGGCTATCATCAGCTAAAGGTGAGGCCAGAGGATGTTCCAAAGACAGCATTTAGGACTCGATATGGTCACTACGAATTTCTGGTAATGTAATTTGGTCTAACGAATGCTCCTGCAGCATTCATGGGCTTAATGAATGGAGTGTTCAAGCCGTTTTTGGACAAATTCGTGGTGGTCTTTATCGACGATATTTTAGTATACTCGAAGACCAAGGAAGAACATGTAGAACATCTGAAGTTAACATTAGAGGCGTTGAGAAGAGAGAAGTTGTACGCTAAATTTTCGAAATGTGAATTCTGGATTGAAAGAGTGCAATTTCTTGGATATGTGATCGACAAGGACGCAATTTCGGTAGATCCCTCTAAAGTCGAAGCTGTGATGAACTGGGATCAGCCGAAAACACCGTCGGGAGTGAGGAGTTTTCTTGGATTGGCGGGTTATTATAGAAGATTCATTCAGGACTTTTCCAAGATCGCAACTCCGCTGACGAATTTGACTAGAAAATCGGTGAAATTCGTTTGGACAGAGAAGTGTGAGGAAAGTTTCCAAGAGCTTAAGAGGAGGTTGAGTTCAGCACCTGTGTTATCCCTTCCGGACGACACAGGAAATTTTATGGTTTATAGTGATGCGTCGCATAAAGGACTTGGCTGTGTGCTTTAGCAAAACGGCAAGGTCATTGCGTATGCGTCACGACAATTGAAAGACTATGAGAAAGGGTATCCGACCCATGACTTGGAGTTAGCTGCAGTGGTATTTGCTTTGAAAATTTGGAGACACTATCTCTATGGGGAGAAGTGTGAAATATATACAGACCACAAGAGTCTAAAATATATTTTTACACAGAAGGACTTGAATATGCGCCAGAGAAGGTGGCTGGAGTTAATTAAGGACTATGACTGTGAAATCTTATACCATCCGGGTAAGGCTAATGTGGTTGCCGACGCCTTAAGCAGAAAGGGTCGGGAGAAATTGATGATGTTGACTGCTCAGGAGGAGCTAATTTCAGCAATGGAAAAGCTGGAATTGGAAGTGAAGTATCCGATGGAGATTGACGAGAAGTTGTTTCATATGCAAACTAGTACAATCCTATTGGATAAAGTTAAGGAAGCTCAACTTCAGGACGAAGAATGTGAAAAGGTTAAGAAAAAGATATCTGAAGGAACCGAACTGAGATTCAAGATAGACAGTGAGGGACTACTGAGATTTGAGAACAGAGTTTGGGTACCGTCAGTGCCAGAGATTAAGGATGATATTTTGAACGAGGCTCATAGCTCACGGTATTCGATTCACCCCGGTAGTACCAAGATGTACCAGGATTTTCGACAGCACTTCTGGTGGCCGAATTTGAAATGAGATGTTGCCGAGTGTGTTGCAAAGTGTCTGACCTGTCAGAAAGTGAAAGCAGAACATCAGAGACCGAGTGATTTGCTACAACCCCTGGAAATCCCAGAATGGAAATGGGAACACATTACGATGGATTTCGTGGTCGGCCTTCCGACGACTCAGAAAGGCTACGACGTAGTATGGGTTATCGTTGACCGACTGACGAAATCAGCACACTTCCTTCCGATCAAAATCAGATTCAACTTAGATCAGTTGGCAAGGTTATATGTGAAAGAGATTGTTTCGAGGCACGGAGTTCCGGTGTCAATTATTTCCGACAGAGATCCGCGCTTCACATCAAACTTCTGGAAGCGACTACAGGAATGCATGGGAACACAGTTGAGAATGAGTACGACTTATCACCCTCAGACAGACGGGCAAAGTGAAAGAACGATCCAGACATTGGAAGATATGTTGAGAGCATGCATCATGGATTTTAAAGGAAATTCGGATGATCACCTACCACTTGTGGAATTTGGTTACAACAACAGTTACCACGCTAGTATTGGCATGCCGCCTTACGAAGCGTTGTACGAAAGAAAATGCATAACTCCGCTATACTGGGATGAAGTTGGCGAGAGACAATTGCTAGGTCCAGAGTTGGTACAACATACAACAGAGATAGTCAAAGTGATCCGGACAAGACTGGTAGCCGCTCAGGATAGGCAGAAGAAATACGCCGATCCACACCGTAAGAACGTTGAGTTTGAATCGGGAAGCTATGTGTTCTTAAAAGTCTCTCCCTGGAAGGGGAAGATCAGATTCGGTAAGAAGGGAAAATTAAGCCCAAGGTTCATTGGACCCTTTGAAGTACTGCGAAGGATTGGAAAAGTTGCGTATGAGGTAGCCTTACCTCCGGCGCTTGAGAATGTCCACAACGTCTTTCATGTTTCAGTTTTCCGCCCCTACAAACCCGATTACAAACATGTGATTGAATATAAACCCCTACATTTTGAAAAAGACTTATCCTATGAAGAAATTCCTGTTCAGATTGTTGACAGGAAAGAGCAAGTCCTCAGAAACAAAGTTATACCTTCTGTTAAGGTAATTTGGAGGAACCACAATGCTGAAGAAGCTACGTGGGAACTCGAACAGCATATGATGAAGAATTACCCAGATTTATTTACTTAATTTTTGTATATGCGATTCTGGGGACAGAATCTTTGTAAGGGGGGGGGGGGGGGAGAATGTAACGGGACGAATTTTTAATTGAACCGTGATTCTAGGGACAGAATCCTTTTAAGGGGGGGAAGATGTGACGAACGAGATTTTGCAATTTAATTTGAATATTTATTGAATTAAATAAATATTTTTTTGATGATTTAATTATTGAGTTAAATAATTAATTGATAAAATTGTGGTAGATTAATTTAATTATATGTGTTACATTAGTTAAATTAATGTTGTAAATTTTTATATTCAAAGTATAAATCTAATTGAGCTTATTTGATTAATATATTAATTAATAAGCATAATGTTATTCTAATTAATTTAATAATTAATTGGAGATTTAATGATTTGACATAATTAATGAATGAGAATTTTAATTATGTGACTATGTGATTTAATGTGGATTTATGCTATTTTAATTAATTAATTTAAATAACATTAATTGATTAATTAAAAGTGTGACATTATTAAACTATATTATAGTAAGTTAATTAAATTAAAGGGAAAGGAGAGTGAATGGGAGAAACCAAACATGGCCTTATGGGGAGTTGATCAGTTAACCCACTATGGAACTAACCGACGACCACTCACCCACTATACGCATTATACGTATTACGCTATACATATATCTTATACATCAGTCTTATATTTCATATTACAAACATCAGAGAACTTAGAGAGATTAGGAGAGAAAATTGAGAGAAGAATCGATTAGAGAAGAGATTGAAGAATTAAAGCCCATATCATCATCTTCACAGAGTTTACAAGGGGTAATTCCTTTGTCCCAATTTATTTCACGTACTATGTTTCCTTCATGAACATATATTCTGAGTTCTCTGTGTATGGGAAAAAATTAGCAATTTTTGATTATATGCTTATATATGTGTTATTATATCATTATAACATGTTTTGTATTCGGTATGAATGAATTAAAATAATCGAATTCATGTAATTAGGCCTTAATTGGGTTTTTAAAAATTACAGAGTTTTTCCATTTACGTGCTTTAAAATTCTCTGTGAATGGAAAATTGATATTTGTTCATTATATAGCTATATGTGTGTTCATATGTGTTTATAACATATTATATGCCATATATGCATAACTTCAGTGATCAAACCATCGAATTTTTGTTTATATTTGGGTTTTCAAAATTACAGAGTCATATATATGGCCATACGGCCCTTACGTACAATTTTTATACCATGAATCGATGGTTTAACTTTGAATTAACATTTGCATATAATTGTACACGTTTATACGAACAAAACGAAAGTTAAACAAACGGATTCGGTGTTATAACGAATCTGTAACGTTGAATTTCTTGATTTTCCTTCAAAATATGATAAAGTATGGAAACAGTGAAATTAGATGCCTTGGATTGTGTGATTACATGATTTTAATTGCCAAGATCATGCTAGAAATATTGTATAGCGTTTCTGTGAAGCTTTTACATTATGGGTAGCCTTAAAATTCATTACGTTAGTTTAATTTGAATATATTTGGGTTGCTCTGGGTGTTCATCACGAACCAGGGAGTGCACTAGTAGAGGGACCCGCCCCAGCGGGTATAAGGGCTGTCCGGGAGCCTTTGTTTTTTTTATTTTCGAGACTGTTTTGACCTCTTGTAGTAAAATAAGCATAACGTTTTCATACGAACTCCGATTAAGGCGATTCAAGATGATTCGGAAAGATAACGAGTAGACCTACAACTTTCATTCTTTAAGTTGTTCAATTTGAAATCGTTAAAATGGGTAAAAATGGCCATCTTTGTGACTGATGCGTATTCGGAGGCAATCGGAGGGCTTCGGACATGCACGCACACAAGTGTAGTGTTCTCGATAATAAAAGATATTGTTTTAAGTTACATACATGAATATTATATGATTTGAAGTTCATGATTAATAAATTAAGTTATTGACATGTATAAGATAATGTGAAGGTTCAAGTTAACAAACTAAGTGCGAACTTGAATATCGTAATTGTAAAACTTGATTATGATTGTTTAAAGGGCTATACATGTGTGATATGCATGCTGTGAGTTTACATTCATATTATGTGGTTAGCCATTGAGTAATATTATAAACCAAGTTGTAAGTCGAACTTAAGTGAATAGTTCAACAGTTAAACATGATAGTTATGAAAACTAATCGATGTCGTATACATAATGTAATGTGTAGGACGTTGAGGAAGTGAATTGTAATTAGATTTGTAGCTTGTGCAAGAGGCAAGTATCTTATCCCTAACTTATTGATTGAGCAAGTTCCCTAAATTATAATTTATTCATTTATTAAGTCTTAGACTTGTGTTTCTATATCGAGTAAGCTCGTGTTCTTAATTGTTCCAGTTCGAAATTCATATTACATATTGTAACTCTTTTAAAAGCATGATTCAGTTATACAATACTTATTCAATTGTATACTCTTGAAATTTATTATTCAAGTTGAATATCAATGTTATTGTTGAACCTTATAGGACTAGTGAACCCTTATTGATTCGACTAGTCCATAGTTGATGAACGTTCTAAATTCTAAAATACTTATTGAGCTTATCCAAACCAAACTTCCTTTGGTGCGGACTCTGCTGTCAAAACTGAGATGAACAACCCTGTAAAAGGGGATTATTTACGCTTTAGCGTTGAGATATTGTGCACAGTATGGTACTAAGGGCTGATCCCCTTAAGTACGAGAAGTAGTGTCCATAGTCTTATGACTATTAAAGGTTTAAAGCATAAAAACTTTACAACCTAGGACATAGTTCAAGGTCTTATGACCCTCAGACGTTCTTTTGATTCCTGTTATTCATTCTTGAGTCAAAAGTTGAGTTTCTTTATTCAGATGTCTTTGATTCACTCGCATGTTATTATATTGTTGTTATATTATTATACTTGTGGGCAATCGTGCTCACTCTTGCGTAATAATATCATTGCAGTTAAGAACGAAAGGTCCAACGAGCCTTCTACTAGCAAAGGCAAGGGCAAGGTCAACAAGTGATGAAGACTTGTTGTTTATTTTATGTGTTTATGTTTCAGACTTATATTAGAGTTGTGTAAGACTTATTTATTTGTTTAAGTTCGGCACAGATGTTTAAGGTTAGTATGACCTGGAATTTATTTTATTTATTACTCAGATGTTGTAACCCCATAAGGGGAGGATTTAATTCTATTTATTGCATGGTTTGCATTTACTATGGGTAGATAGATAGATGATATTCGTACAGTGAACACCAAGTCCCGTGGAATTGAAGTACCCGGATTTTGGGGTGTCACAATCATCGAACACCTTGTGAGCATTTGCTATGGCAGCAAAGGTCCCAATAGAGGATAAGTTGTTAACATCATCAAGGGGAAGGCCCAACGCAGTGATATAGTCCATAAACTTAGCATTCTTCTTCCTTTCGGCAATAACTTCTTCATGGTCGCATCTACAGAAATGTTGAGCAGCTTTGAAAATCTCCTGAGCAGCTATGGGAGAAATCGGACCAAGGTTCTCCCCCAAGGGAGCAATAAGAGAGTTTGTTTCAGATGCATCAGAGCTAATGGAGACATTTGAGGGGATAGCCCTGGATTCCACCATATCAATAGTACCAATTGGAGAGTTAGGGTTAGAAACCCCATATTCGGCAAACAAATCTCATGATTGGCTAGACTCCGAGTTGCCGGTAGAAAGATGATGGAAGTCAACCATGGTGCGGAAACAAGACTAGACGAGAGGAGAGACCAACCAAAAGAGAATAGGTCGGAAGGCGAGAGGAGAGCCGAAGGGAGAGAAGGAAACCGGAGGGAGATGTACGCATCGTTTTTAACGCGATAGTCATGGGATTGCTCCTTTTGATGCTAATCAAACTTAGAACTAAGTTATAGGACTCCTAATCACCTCTTTCTTTGACAATTTTAGTGCACCAATGAAACAATAAAAATTTATCCCTAAATGAAGAATTGTGTGATATGTATGCAAGGTTTTGAACGCGATAGTCATGGGTTTCTCGTTTTGACGCTAATCAAACTAGAACGAAGTAATACAACTCTTAATCACCTCTTTCTTTGTAAATTTAAAACAGCCAATGAAACAATATGAAGGTCTCCCTAAATGAAGACCTGTGTGAGATCTACGCATCGTTTTGAACGCGATAGTGATGGGATTGCTCATTTTAATGCTAATTTCAACTAGAACGAAGTAATAGGACTCATAATCACCTATATTTTGACAATTTGAGAGAACTAATGAAACATTAAGAAGGTCTCCCTAATTGAAGACTTGAGTGAGATGTACGGATCGTTTTGAAGGCACTAGTGATAGGATTGCTGCTCCTTTTGAGGCTAATCAAACTAGAACAAATTCATAGGACTCATAATCACCTCTTTCTTTGACAATTTGAGAGAACCAATGAAACAATAAGAAGGTCTTTCTAAATCAAGACTTGTGTGCGATGTACACATCATTTTTAACGCGATAGTCATGGGATTTCTCCTTTTGATACTAATCAAATTAGAACGAAGTAATAAGACTTCTAATCACCTCATTCTTTAACAATTTTAAAGAACCAATGAAACAATAAGAAGGTCTCTTTAAATGAAGACTTGTGTTAGATGTACGCATCGTTTTTAACGCGATAGTCATGGGATTGCTCCTTTTGATGCTAATCAAACTTAGAACGAAGTTAGAGGACTCCTAATCACATCTTTCTTTAACAATTTTAGAGCACAAATGAAACAATAAGAAGGTATCCCTAAATGAAGAATTGTGTGATATGAACGCATGGTTTTGAACGCGATAGTCATGGGTTTCTCGTTTTGACGCTAATCAAACTAGAACGAAGTAATACGACTCTTAATCACCTCTTTCTTTGTAAATTTGAAACAACTAACGAAACAATATGAAGGTCTCCCTAAAAGAAGACCTGTGTGAGATCTACGCATCGTTTTGAACACGATGGTGATGGGATTGATTTGATGCTAATTTCAACTAGAACGAAATAATAGGACTCATAATCAACTATATTTTGACAATTTGAGAGAACTAATGAAGCATTAAGAAGGTCTCCCTAAATGAAGACTTGTGTGAGATGTACGGATCATTTTGAAGGCACTAGTGAAAGGATTGCTCCTTTTGTTGCTAATCAAACTAGAACGAATTCATAGGACTCATAATCACCTATTTCGTTGACAATTTGAGAGAACCAATGAAACAGTAAGAAGGTCTCCCTAAATCAAGACTTATGTGAGATGTACACATTGTTTTTAACGGGATAGTCATGGGATTGCTCCTTTTGATGCTAATCAAATTAGAACGAAGTAATAAGACTCCTAATCACCTCCTTCTTTCAAAATTTTAGAGAACCAATCAAACAATAAGAAGTCCTCCTTAAATGAAGACTTATGTGAGATGTACGCATCGTTTTTAACGCGATAGTCATGGAATTGCTCCTTTTGATGCTAATCAAACTTAGTATGAAGTTATAAGACTCCTAATCACCTCTTTCTTTAACAATTATAGTGCACCAATGAAACAATAAGAAGGTATCCCCAAATGAAGAATTGTGTGATATGTACGCATGGTTTTGAACGCGATAGTCATGGGTTTCTCATTTTGACGCTTATCAAACTAGAACGAAGTAATACAACTCTTAATCACCTCTTTCTTTGTAAATTTGAAACAACCAATGAAACAATATAAAGGTCTCCCTAAATGAAGACCTGTGTGAGATCTACGCATCGTTTTGAACGCGATAGTGATGTGATTGCTCCTTTTGATGCTAATTTCAACTAGAACGAAGTAATAGGACTCATAATCACCTATATTTTGATAATTTGAGAGAACTAATGAAACATTAAGAAGGTCTCCCTAAATGAATACTTGTGTGACATGTACGAATCATTTTGAAGGCACTAGTGATAGGATTGCTTCTCCTTTTGATGCTAATCAAACTAGAACGAATTCATAGGACTCATAATCACCTCTTTCTTTAACAATTTGAGAGAACCAATGAAACAATAAGAAGGTCATTCTAAATCAAGACTTGTGTGAGATGTACACATCGTTTTTAACGCGATAGTTATTGGATTGCTCCTTTTGATGCTAATCAAATTTGAACGAAGTAATAAGACTCCTAATCACCTCCTTCTTTCACAATTTTAGAGAACCAATGAAACAATAAGAAGGTCTCCTTAAATGAAGACTTGTGTGAGATGTACGCATCGTTTTTAATGCGATAATAATGGGATTGCTCCTTTTGATGCTAATCAAACTTAGAACGAAGTTATAGGACTCCTAATCACCTCTTTCTTTGGCAATTTTAGTGCACCAATGAAACAATAAGAAGGTATCTCTAAACGAAGAATTGTGTGATAGTACGCATAGCTTTGAACGCGATAGTCATGGGTTTCTGGTTTTGACGCTAATCAAACTAGAACGAAGTAATACAACTCTTAATCACCTATTTCTTTGTAAATTTAAAACAACCAATGAAAAAATTAGAAGGTCTCCCTAAATGAAGACTTGTGTGAGATGCACGCATGGTTTTTAACGCGATAGTCATGGGTTTCTCGTTTTGACGTTAATCAAACTAGAATGAAGTTATACAATTCTTAATCACCTCTTTCTTTGTAAATTTGAAACAACCAATGAAACAATATAAAGGTCTCCTTAAATGAAGACTTGTGTGAGATATACGCATCCTTTTGGACGCGATAGTGATGGGATTGCTCCCTTTGATGCTAATTTCAACTAGAACGAAGTAATATGACTCATAATTACCTATATTTTGACAATTTGAGAGAACTAATGAAACAATAAGAAGGTCTCGCTAAATGAAGACTTGTGTGAGATGTATGCACGGTTTGGAACGCGATAGTCATGGGTTTCTCATTTTGAAGCTAATCAAACTAGAACGACTTTATAGGACTCATAATCACCTCTTTCTTTGACAATTTGAGAGAACTAATGAAACAATAAGAATGTCTCCCTAAATCAAGACTTGTGTGAGATGGACGCATCATTTTTAATCCGATAGTCATGGGATTGTTCCTTTTGATTCTAATCAAATTAGAACGAAGTAATAAAACTCCTAATCACCTTTTTCTTTCACAATTTTAGAGAACCAATGAAACAATAAGAAGGTCTTCTTAAATTAAGACTTGTGTGAGATGTACGCATCGTTTTTAACACGATAGTCATGGGATTGCTCCTTTTGATGCTAATAAAACTAGAACGAAGTTATAGGACTCCTAATCACCTCTTTCTTTGACAATTGTAGAACACCAATGAAACAATAAGAAGGTCTCCTAAAATGAAGACTTGTCTGAGATGTACGCATGGTTTTTTTGCTAAATTTAAACTGAATTAAAATAAAATTGAGTTACAAGACCTCATGGGAAAAAACCCAATCAGGATAAAGCATAGACATCCTAGGACATGCCCTATGATGTCAAGACAGTAAAAGATTACAAGGAAAAATGACCCAAAGCCTAGAGCAAAAGGCAAAAAGATCGAAAACCAAAAAAGCCCAGTCGGCCCAAAAGGCCCGATAGCCACAAAGATGAAAACCTCAATGAAACAAGGGGAAACCCAGTAGGACGGCATCCGAAATGCATGGAAGTAGAGTGCAAGGCACCAGACTACAATCAACAGAATTATAGCAACAAACGCATGCACAGACGGCAAAAGAAAAGCAATAAGGCCATTCCAAAATCAGCTTCATGGTGACCATGTGAAACCATGCAAAATACGAAGGCAGCAGCAGCAGCATGCCAAAACAGCTGCAGCAAGTTAACGCAGCCACAGGATAGCCACCTCGGCATAACAGCAACCCCAAAGCCAACCCCAAAGCCCTCAACCCAAAACTGCTAGCCAACCAGCAAACCAGCAGAAAATCAGCAACCCCAAAGTCGTCCACAGCAGCAGACCCACCAACCGAATCCACATAGCACAATGCTCAGAAAACCAGCAGAATTAAACCAACTACTTTGTAGCAGCAGAAGAAGCAGCCATGGTCCTGCAGCATCATTTGCAGACAAACGAGCACGACTGCAAGCAAACTGCAGAATATAGCCGACAAGCACATAGCAGAAACTACAGAGAGAGCAAAGAACAGCAGCAGATAGCAGCAAGGATCACCAAACCAGTGTACAGAGAAGAAAAGTAGACTGGCAGCAAGAAGCTACTGGTAGAAACTGCAGCTTCTTACAGCAACAGGCCCAGAACCAAAATAAGAAGCCGCAACGGCAAGGAAGAATGCAGCAGAAAGTATACCCCCAGCAGCCGGAGCGACCCAGAACCTGCCAGAGCCAGCAGAAAAATATAAACCCAGCTGAAGCAAGCAAGAAACCTGAACCCAACAGTTCCCCAAACCCACAACAGCAACAGAAGCCAGAAACCAGCTGGGGCCAGAAGCTAGAAACCAGTAGCAGCCATAAGCCAACAACAGAACCCAGCTGAAGCAAGCCAGAAACCTGAACCCAGCAGAAGCCATCAAGATCAGCACCTTAAAGCGAAGCAATTAAAGCCGTAAAAACCAGTCATCATAATGCAAGGTGCCTAAAGCAAGGCTTATCCTTAACCCGCTGAAATTTAAGGCTACTATGGAGATTACACTTAATGGTAAGCATAATGTTCTGAACAATAGAGTGGGAGGGTGTTTCTTTCCTTGAGAAAATCCGAGCGTTTCTTTCAGTCCATAAACTATAGACCACAGCAGCAAACCCGAGATGGATAAGACTATTGTGGAAACTAGGCCTACAGAAATGGATGAGATAATTAGCCAGGGAACCCCAGTTCCTACCCCTACCTTTCCACCCACATCTTCTCATAATGTGAGCAATAACCCTAAAGGAGAAATCACAATGAAAGAAGAGGTGGTTGAAGGATTCATCCCTATGACATAAGACACAAGTAAGATTAACTTGAATACCAAACTGAGCAAGCCTATCCGACGTATGAAGCCCTTTTTGAAAAGCCAACCATAAAATAAAAGAGAACTGAGGAGTAATAAGTTTATGCCACACAATCTTTGCCCAAGGAACCTCAGTACCAACTTTCCTAATCGAGTTCCATATCATAACAGCTTTAACTTCACTAGCTATGGTGTCATCCCAAAAAATCTGATCCAGCGAGGTAGAGTCACAGTGCCTATTAACATCAAACCCATCTCTGAACTCGATAATATCATGGTGATTGGAAGATGGGAGAGTCCAAGTAGAGTTTCTTATAATACTACTCACAGCAGCAATAGGACCAAGGCCAGAGTTAATAACCAGAGAAGAATGGGCAGAACTTACAAGAGGAGTTCCACCAAGCCAAAGATCAAACCACAGGCTAGTATCAGCACCATTGCCAATTCAAAATTTGATGTGGCTAGCAGCAATAGATCTCAGCTGGAGAACCTTCCTCCAAATCCATGAACTGTCACATGGAATAGGCATACACCAAAACCTTTTAGTCTTCAAATTAGATCGGATCCAAGAAGCCCAAAGGGAAGAAAGAGAGGGATTGACAACTCTCCAGAGGTGCATCAAAATCAACGTTCTATTCCAATCCTCAAGGCATTTAAATGCAAGGCCCCCTTCCGAATAAGGTAAGTTAATTTTATCCCAAGAAACTTTAGCATCGTACTTGAGTAAAGATGGACCCTTCTAGAAAAAGCGACACATAATAGACTTAAGGGCCTTTAACACTGTCGCCGACAGAATGAAGGAGGACCAGTAAGATTGAATAGAAAAGATGACGGATTTAATCAAGAGAAGTCTCCCCGCATAAGACAGAAATTTATTTGTCCATGAAGAAATTTTGGCCACAATCTATTCTATGAGAGGATGGCAATCAGAGAGACTGAGCTTAGAAGTCAGCAGGGGGACACCCAAAAATTTAGCAGGGAACCGACCTAATTAAAACCCAAGGGAGTGAATAATGGAATCAGATAAAGAAGGCGGCAGTCGAGAAAGAAAACACATGCTTTTGAAATTATTAACATGTAGGCCGGATAAGTTCGAGAAGGAGTCAAGGCACCTCTTGAAGATCTGGACTGACAGGAGGTCACCATGGCAAAATAAAATAAGGTCATCGGCAAAGCAAAGATGGGTGACAGTCTGTTGCTTAGTTTTCCAGTGATGCTTAAAAGGGGGCTCCATAGCAGCCTTGGACAACATAAGGGATAGAATTTCCATGGCAATCACAAAAAGGTAAGGAGATAAAGGATCCCCCTATCTAAGCCCCTTGGCCCCTTTGAAATACCCACACAAAGAGCCATTGACTTTAACTAAGAAGAAGGTTGTAGATATGCAATCCTTGATCCAGAACACAAACTTGGGTGGGAATTTGAACATCCGAAGGGTAGCAAATAGAAAATTCTATGAGACCGATCGAAAGCTTTGCTAAGATCGATTTTCATCGCACAGCGAGACGGGCCGGAAGGTCTATGGTAATTCCAAAATAGCTCTTGGGCAAGAAGGATGTTATCACCAATCCTTCGACCAGCAACAAAGGCAGCTTGGGAAGGGGAGATGATAGAAGGGAGGATAATTTTAAGTCGAGAAGCAATGATCTTAGAAATACACTTATAGGTTGTGTTGCAACAAGAAATAGGTCGGTAATCGGCCATGATCGAGGGATTGGGAACCTTAGGAACAGGGATAATAGCAGTGGAGTTAGTACCCCTTAGGGAGCAACCATTCTGGAAAAAGGACTGGACAGCAAGAGTAAAAACCCTACCCACAATTTCGCAGCAATGCAGAAAGAAATTAACATTGAAGCCATCAGGCCTTGGGCTTTTATTCTTCTTCATGGACTTCAGGGTGTTGAAAACTTCCTTGGCCATGATGTCTCGATCAAGAACAGCAGCTTGTTGGGATGAGCCTAAGTTACGCAATATTTTGGAAATCCATGTCAACCTCCGGCGAGATAGTTCCCAACAAAGATCGAAAATGGCTTACAGCAATATCTTGAATATCCTTCTGCCTAGTTTGGATGATCCCCTCATTATTTTATATGGCAGGAATTTTATTTTGGTTCCACCTATTTTTTAATCTGATTGTGAAAAAACCCCTTATTTTTGTCCCCTTCTTTAAGCCATTGAATCCTAGATTTTTGTTTGAACAGGTTTTCCTCATTGGCCAAAGCTAACCAAAGATCTTTAGAGAGCACCCGCTGGTGATGAAGCAGAGAAATATCGGCAGGATTGACAGAGATGGCTTTCTGAACCTCATGAAGAAGGTCCCTAGCCTTAACAACTATAGCAGATAAGTTACCTCTAGTCTTGTTAACATCGCAGAGCACTCTCTTAACAGCCTTCAATTTTCCAGCCAAAATTTAAAGAGGGTCCCCATGGACAGAAACATTCCATGCTTCCTTGACTACATCCATGAAACCGGGAATGTCTAACATGAAATTAAAGAACTGAAAGGGTTTGGGTTTAGAAGGAACCAACAACCCAGTATATACCACAACAGGGCAATGATCCGAAATATCTCTTGGGGTAAAGAAAGCCTGGCCCGAAGGAAATTGATGCAACCAGCTATCATTCACCAGAGCTCTATCTAACTTTTTGTATATAGGTTTAGTGTCGCTCGAGTTCCACCAAGTAAGAGAATGTTGGATTTGTACGAAATCGTGGCGCAATCAAATTGCAAAAATTAGCGGAAGCATGGTATATCATAGTTTAAAAAAATTTCTACAAAACCATCACCCGGATCATCCTTTATGCAAATTATTAATTTAAAACAATAAATAAGAAGTTATGGAATCATACCCTTGTAGAACGAAGCTTCCACAGGTACTAGTTCAACTCCTTGTTCTTCGTGATCTCCTTGAATTTCCGAGTTAGATTCCTTCCTTTGATCAACGTTAGCCACCCAAGTGTTTGGCCTCTAGAGGTGATCCACCAAGGAAGATGAATTATCAAGAAGGAGGGTGGTTGGCTTAGTTTTCTATCCTCTATAGAAAAAGAGTACTCTCTAACAATTAGAATTGCATCATCTAATATCTATTATAAGACTCCTCTTATATAGATATTAGTCGACCCTTCTAATCCTATTAGACATGGGATTTCTTTTAATTAATTAAACTCCTTTAATTAATTTAGGCTTCCCACCACATGGGAATAATTAATTAAATTCATTTAATTAATTTGTCTCCTAATCTTATTAGGAATAAATGAGAGTACTAAATATTAAATTAATTACTAAACTCCTTTAGAAATTAAAATAATAATAATTGTAATAATATTAATAAGACTCCTCTTATTAATTTATATTTAATATTTCCAAAATATTAAATAATAAACATTAAGCTATTTAATTTATTCTATCACCATAGATTAAATTAATTACACTTAATGCATTATTACGATTATGCCATTACCTTCTTAAATAATTATTCTTCCTTTTATGGTGTGACCCTTTAGGTTCTCCATATTAAACCGGTTGTGAATAAATTAATTAAAATAATTTTAATCTTATTTAAATAAATAAATTAAACTAATAATCTATTTAAATAAATAATATTTATTCTACAATAGGGATAAGCCTCCCTAGCGATCAACGACTTTTCAGATAATATGGATTTCAATATTAATCAAAAAGAACCTGTGAGTAAATAGTTACCATACAATTCAATCCTTCCACCATACAATGTCCCAATTAAATATAAGACATGGATTTACTGTCAAGTCTTATTTTATTTAATTATATGTATTTCGATTAGAAAATGCACAACTCTAAATAATGCAAATTAGAAACTCCTTTCTAATTTCATTTCACCTTGGCCAAGGATTCCTGGGTTGTCATTTAACGAATCATATAGGACATATCTCCTCTTTTACTAGAGGTGGTAGATTCTTTATCGATCATTCATTATCTCCATATGTAACTCATTATACCTAAGCATAACCTATATATGCCTTAAAAGGTCTTAAGGAATAAGTCAAAGTATAATTTGTTACATACAAGATACTATGATGATCTCAAGTCCAAGGATTACTTGTACTACTATCACATTAGGAATTCCTATTGACGGACGAGTAAATCTCCATAAGGTATTCCATAGCGAATCACGTTCAGTGAACTTATTCTCCAATAAGCACCTACATACTTGCTTTAGTGTCTCCACACAAATGATCATGAGATCAATCATCCTCATCCAATGAGCAAGCAACATATGTACCAATCTATCCGGATTTACTAATCCCCTTTTTAGTAATCCCACGATTGGGAACTATTTTAGTTTTAAAATTTTCTAAGAATTTAGATCTCATTAGCATGATCATCATCATAATTCTAAAAGCATTGCTTAAAACTATGGGTTATTTACATATTATAAAAACAGCAATATGTAGATAATTAAATGCCTTTAATAAATGAATATTTTATTAATAAATAAATAAGATTGTTTACAAAGTACGTGCTTTATCATCATACATGATTGGCTTGTATGCACACTACTATCAGAGAAGCCCCAGCCGCCCGAAGGTCAGTAAAGTGGCAATCGGTGTAACAGTCCAGAAAGTCCTGCATCCCAGAATCCCACGAGTCGTTCCCACCAGAAATCTCAGAAACAGAAATAACCTCGTTGAAATCCCCTAACAGACACCATGGAGCCGAGATAGTAGAGGCCAATATTCTTAGATCAGACCAAAGCTCCTTTCTCTCAGAGTGGGTATTAAGCCCATAGACAACCGTGATCATTATTTAAAAATTAAAATCTATAGCCAAAATAGAACAATGCAAAAACTGGGAGGATTTAGCTAGAATGTCCATCTTCCAAACATTTGGGTCCCAACCAACCCAAACTCTCCCATTAGAATGATGCTCGTAATTAAATTGCCAGTGCCAAGAAGAACGAATAGCTTTGGAAACTACAATGGCATTAGGAGCTTTGACTCAAGTTTCCACTAGGCCAACAAAAGAGATACTATGCTTAAACAAAAGAGCAAGAACACAGTCCTGCTTAGATTTTTTATTCAGACCTCTAATATTCATAGAGCAAAAATTTAGCATAAAGGAAATAAAGGTTAAGATGGGGTGGACCCCCCCCCTCCTTTGATTTTCTTCTTTGAGGATTGCCCAGTATCCTTACCACCCCTGATTTTGGACTTGAGATCCTTGCCGGCCTTTTCATCAATGAGTTTGATCTTACCCACAAGTGGGTTAGGAGGTGGAGTACCATCAGTGTCAGAGAAATCGGCCCCTAAATTACCCGCCAGAGGGTTGAAAGAATTCAGAACATTAGCATCTTTAATGGGGCGACCACCGATTTGTTTAGGACTTTTTGCCACCACTGTCCATTCATTAGAAGCATCTGGAGCAGCCCCCGAGGGAGAGCCCAAAAGCGGATCAGTGTCAGGAGGAGTAAAGCACTTTGCCCAAGGTCTTTAGGAACCCACTTATAATTTGCCCTAGGGCATCGAATTAGGGAATGCCCAAATGATTTACAGTGTGAACAAAGCTGGGGCTTGTTTTGATATTCTACTTTTACCGAAGTGATCTTTTCTGCGTTTGTCTCCTCGTCTAGCACCACCAACTCCAAGCTGCTAGGCAGGGCTGAAGAAGGGGTGATTTCAATGCACACCTTTGCGAAGTTCATCGGTTCCAATTTCTCTCTCACCTTATCCACAAACAGAGGTTTACCCACAGCACTAGAAATGTAGCTTAGACCATCCGAGGATAGGTATGACAGAGGGATATTGTGAAACTTTACCCAAACAGGAGCTTTAGAGGAAGAGTCAAATTGAAAGTCCATTCCTTCCTTCCATTGCTTCAGACAAAGGAGTTTATTAGAGATATACCAAGGGCCCAAGGCAAGAACATTGTCTCTATCCGAAAGAGAGGCAAATTTTAAAATGAAGAACCCATTTTCCTGCAGGAAAACATTTTGGAGCCCATACTTGTCCCACATACTATGGACAGCCTCTTCAACTAACCTAAACGGCAGATGGGAATGGAGGAAACCACCCACCAGACAGGAGCTCTAGAGGCTATTGCCCTTCAACAAAAAAGCAGAGGGGGACGAACCAAAATAGTCTCATTGCCAGAGGCCGAGGGGGAAGGGGGTTGGTAAACCAACTTAAGAGAGGACGGGGGGACTGCCTTAACCACAATAGAACTCCAGGAAGGCACAACTTGCGGAACTGGAGAAGAAACCCCAACCTTAAGGGTCGAGCCAACAACCGGGTTAGGAAACACACAATCCAGTACTGAAGCAACAGTACCCCTAAGGTCTCCCTCACTTGTGTGAGATGTACGGATCGTTTTGAAGGCACTAGTGATAGGATTGCTCCTTTTGATGCTAATCAAACTAGAACGAAGTCATAGGACTCATAATCACCTCTTTCTTTGACAATTTGAAAGAACCAATGAAACAATAAGATCTCCTAAAATGAAGACTTGTCTGAGATGTACGCATGGTTTTGAACGCTATAGTCATGGGTTTCTGGTTTTGTCGCTAATCAAATTAGAACGAAGTAATACAACTCTTAATCACCTCTTTCTATGTAAATTTGAAATAACCAATGAAACAATATGAAGGTCTCCCTAAATGAAGACTTGTGTGAGATCTACGCATCGTTTTGAACGCGATAGTGATGGGATTGCTCCTTTTGATGCTAATTTCAACTAGAACGATGTAATAGGACTCATAAATTACCTATATTTTGATAATTTGAGAGAACTATTGAAACATTAAGAAGGTTTCCCTCACTTGTGTGAGATGTACGGATCGTTTTGAAGGCACTAGTGATAGGATTGCTCATTTTGATGCTAATCAAACTAGAACGAATTCATAGGACTCATAATCACCTCTTTCTTTGATAATTTGAGAGAACCAATGAAATAATAAGAAGGTATCCCTAAATCAAGACTTGTGTGAGATGTACGCATCGTTTTTAACGCGATAGGCATAGGATTGCTCCTTTTGATGCTAATCAAATTAGAACGAAATAATAAGACTCCTAATCACCTCCTTCTTTCACAATTTTAAAGAACCAATGAAACATTAAGGTCTCCTTAAATGAAGACATGTTTGAGATGTACGAATCGTTTTTAACGAGATAGTCATGGGATTGCTCCTTGTGGTGCTAATCAAACTAGAACGAAGTTATAGGACTCCTAATCACTTCTTGCTTTGACAATTTTAGTGCACCAATGAAACAATATGAAGATCTCCCTAAATGAATGCTTGTGAGAGATGTACGCTTGATTTTGAACCCAATAGTCATGGGTTTCTGCTTTTGACGCTAATCAAACTAGAACGAAGTACTACAACTCTTAATCACCTCTTTCTTTTTAAATTTGAAAAAATCAATAAAACAATATGAAGGTCTCACTAAATATAGACTTGTATGAGATCTACTCATCGTTTTGGACGCGATAATTATGTGATTGCTCCTGTTGATGCTAATTTCAACTAGAACGAAGTAATAGGACTCATAATCATCTATGTTTTGACAATTTGAGAGAGAACCAATGAAACAATAAGAAGGTCTCCCTAAATGTATACTTGTGTGAGATGTACGGATTGTTTTGAAGCCACTAGTGATAGAATTGCTCCTTTTGAAGCTAATCAAACTAGAACGATGTCATAGGACTCATAATCACCTCTTTCTTTGACAATTTGAGAGAACCAATGAAACAATAGGAAGGTCTCCCGAAATCAAGACTTGTGTGAGATGTACGCATCGTTTTTAACACGATAGTCATGGGATTGCTCCTTTTCATGCTAATCAAACTAGAACGAAATTATAGGACTCCTAATCACATCTTTCTTTGACAATTTAAGAGCACCAATGAAACAATAATAAGGTCTCCCTAAATGAAGACTTGTGTGAGATGTACGCATGATTTTGAACGCGATAATCATGGGTTTCTTGTTTTGATGCTAATCAAACTAGAACGAAGTAATACAACTCTTAATCACCTCTTCCTTTGTAAATTTGAAACAACCAATGAAACAATATGAAGGTCTCCTTAAATGAGGACTTGTGTGAGATTTACGCATCGGTTTGGACGCGATAGTGATGAGATTGCTCTCTGTGATGCTAATTTCAACTAGAACGAAGTAATAGGACTCATAATCACCTATATTTTTACAATTTGAGAGAACTAACAAAAAATAAGAAGGTCTCGCTAAATGAAGACTTGTGTGAGATGTATGCATGGTTTTGAACGCGATAGTCATGGGTTTCTCATTTTGACGCTAATCAAACTAGAACGAAGTCATATGACTCATAATCACCTTTTTCTTTGACAATTTGAGAGAACCAATGAAACAATAAGAAGGTCTACCTAAATCAAAACTTGTGTGAAATGGACGCATCATTTTTAAGGCGATAGTCATGGGATTGCTCCTTTTGATGTTAATCAAATTAGAACGAAGTAATAAAACTCCAAATCACCTCTTTCTTTCACAATTTTAGAGAACCAATGAAACAATAAGAAGGTCTCCTTAAATTAATAATTGTGTGAGATGTACGCATCGTTTTTAACGCGATAGTCATGGGATTGGTCTTGTTGATGCTAATCAAACTAGAATGAAGTTATAGGACTCCTAATCACCTCTTTCTTTGACTATTTTAGAACATCAATAAAACAATAAGAAGGTCTCCTAAAATAAAGACTTCTGTGAGATATATGTATGGTTTTGAACGCAATAGTCATGGGTTTCTCGTTTTGACGCTAATCAAACTAGAACGAAGTAATACAACTCTTAATCACTCTTTCTTTGTAAATTTAAAACAACCAATGAAACAATATGAAGGTCTCCCTAAATGAAGACTTGTGTGAGATCTACGCATCGTTTTGAACGCAATAGTGATGGGATTGCTCCTTTTGATGCTAATTTAAACTAGAACGAAGTAATAGGACTCATAAATTACCTATATTTTGACAATTTGAGAGAACTATTGAAACATTAAGAAGGTCTCCCTCACTTGTGTGAGATGTACGGATCGTTTTGAAGGCACTAGTAAAGGATTGCTCATTTTGATGATAATCAAACTAGAACGAATTCAGAGGACTCCTAATCACCTCATTCTTTGACAATTTGAGAGAACCAATGAAATAATAAGAAGGTATCCCTAAATCAAGACTTGTGTTAGATGTACGCATCGTTTTTAACGCGATAGGCATAGGATTGCTCCTTTTGATGCTAATCAAATTAGAACGAAATAATAAGACTCCTAATCACCACCTTCTTTCACAATTTTAGAGAACCAATGAAACATTAAGAAGGTCTTCTTAAATGAAGACATGTTTGAGATGTACGCGTCCTTTTTAATGGAATAGTCATGGGATTGCTTCTTTTGATGCTAATCAAACTAGAACGAAGTTATAGGACTCCTAATCACTTCTTGCTTTGACAATTTTAGTGCACCAATGAAACAATAAGAGGGTCTCCCTAAATGAATACTTGTGTGAGATGTACGCTTGATTTTGAACCCGATAGTCATGGGTTTCTCCTTTTGACGCTAATCAAACTAGAACGAAGTAATACAACTCTTAATCACCTCTTTCTTTGTAAATTTGAAACAACCAATGAAACAATAAGAAGGTCTCCTTAAATGTAGACTTGTGTGAGATCTACTCATCGTTTTGGATGCGATAGTGATGGGATTGCTCCTGTTGATGCTAATTTCAACTAGAATGAAGTAATAAGACTTATAATCATCTATGTTTTTTACAATTTGAGAGAGAACCAATGAAACAATAAGAAGGTCTCCCTAAATGTATACTTGTGTGAGATGTACGGATCGTTTTGAAGGCACTAGTGATAGGATTGCTCCTTTTGATGCTAATCAAACTAGAACGAAGTCATAGGACTCATAATCACCTCTTTCTTTAACAATTTGAGAGAACCAGTGAAATAATTAGAAGGTCTCCCGAAATCAAGACTTGTGTGAGATGTACGCATCGTTTTTAACGCGATAGTCATGGGATTGCTCCTTTTGATGCTAATCAAACTAGAACGAAATTATAGGACTCCTAATCACATCTTTCTTTGACAATTTAAGAGCACCAATGAAACAATAAGAAGGTCTCCCTAAATGAAGACTTGTGTGAGATGTACGCATGGTTTTGAACACGATAGTCACGGGTTTCTCATTTTGACGCTAATCAAACTAGAACGAAGTAATACAACTCTTAATCACCTCTTTCTTTGTAAATTTGATACAACCAATGAAACAATATGAAAGTCACCCTAAATGAAGACTTGTGTGAGATCTACGCATCGTTTTGAACGCGATAATGATGGGATTGCTCCTTTTGATACTAATTTCAACTAGAACAAAGTAATAGGACTCATAAATCACATATCTTTTGACAATTTGAGAGAACTATTGAAACATTAAGAAGGTCTCCTAATCACTTCTTTCTTTGATAATTTTAGGGCACCAATGAAACAATAAGAGGGTCTCCCTAAATGAATACTTGTGTGAGATGTACGCTTGATTTTGAACCCGATAGTCATGGGTTTCTCTTTTTGACGCTAATCAAACTAGAACGAAGTAATACAACTCTTAATCACCTCTTTCTTTGTAAATTTGAAACAACCAATGAAACAATATGAAGGTCTCCTTAAATGTAGACTTGTGTGAGATCTACTCATCGTTTTGGATGCGATAGTGATGGGATTGCTCCTGTTGATACTAATTTCAACTAGAACGAAGTATTAGGACTCATAATCATCTATGTTTTGACAATTTGAGAGAGAACCAATGAAACAATAAGAAGGTCTCCCTAAATGTATACTTGTGTGAGATGTACGGATCGTTTTGAAGGCACTAGTGATAGGATTGCTCCATTTGATGCTAATCAAACTAGAACGAAGTCATAGGACTCATAATCACCTCTTTCTTTGACAATTTGAGAGAACCAATGAAACAATAAGAAGGTCTCCCGAAATCAAGACTTGTGTGAGATGTACGCATCGTTTTTAACGCGATAGTCATGGGATTGCTCCTTTTGATGCTAATCAAACTAGAACGAAATTATAGGACTCCTAATCACATCTTTCTTTGACAATTGAAGAGCACCAATGAAACAATAAGAAGGTCTCCCTAAATGAAGATTTGTGTGAGATGTACGCATGGTTTTGAATGCGATAGTGATGGGATTGCTCCTTTTGATGCTAATTTCAACTAGAACGAAGTAATAGGACTCATAAATTACCTATATTTTGACAATTTGAGAGAACTATTGAAACATTAAGAAGTTCTCCCTCACTTGTGTGAGATGTACGGATCGTTTTGAAGGCACTAGTAAAAGATTGCTCATTTTGATGATAATCAAACTAGAACGAATTTAGAGGACTCCTAATCACCTCTTTCTTTGATAATTTGAGAGAACCAATGAAATAATAAGAAGGTATCCCTAAATCAAGACTTGTGTTAGATGTACGCATCGTTTTTAACGCGATAGGCATAGGATTGCTCCTTTTGATGCTAATCAAATTTAGAATGAAATAATAAGACTCCTAATCACCACCTTCTTTCATAATTTTAGAGAACCAACGAAACATTAAGAAGGTCTCCTTAAATGAAGACATGTTTGAGATGTACGCATCGTTTTTAACGTGATAGTCATGGGATTGCTTCTTTTTGATGCTAGTCAAACTAGAATGAAGTTATAGGACTCCTAATCACTTCTTGCTTTGACAATTTTTGTGCACCAATGAAACAATAAGAAGGTCTGCCTAAATGAATACTTGTGTGAGATGTACGCTTGATTTTGAACTCGATAGTCATGGGTTTCTCCTTTTGACGCTAATCAAACTAGAACGAAGTAATACAACTCTTAATCACCTCTTTCTTTATAAATTTGAAACAACCAATGAAACAATATGAAGGTCTCCTTAAATGTAGACTTGTGTGAGATCTACTCATCGTTTTGGATGCGATAGTGATGGGATTGCTCCTGTTGATGCTAATTTCAACTAGAACGAAGTAATAAAACTCATAATCATCTATGTTTTGACAATTTGAGAGAGAACCAATGAAACAATAAGAAGGTCTCCCTAAATGTATACTTGTGTGAGATGTACGGATCGTTTTGAAGGCACTAGTGATAGGATTGCTCCTTTTGATGCTAATCAAACTAGAACGAAGTCATAGGACTTATAATCACCCTTGCTGATTTTGAAGTTTGCCACTGGGGGCATGATGCTTTCTACTCTTAATTCCTGCTGTGTTCTGTTTTTGCTTCGGTTCTTGTGCATGATGTTTGATTCAGTTATGTTGCTTTTAGGCTGCTGTCTTGGGTCTTCTTTGCTTTGTTTAGTTCTCAAATTTGTGGCTTGTTTGGTCTTCTATCTTTCAGTGTCTGCTGCCACTTTGGGCTTGTTTTGTTTGGTTTTTGCAGTTTTGCTTCAAGCCTATTTTGATCTTGGTCTGTATTGACTTGTTGTTAGGGTTTTTTGTTTGTTGTTTTGGGTTCTTGCCTTGTTTGTTGGGCGTTCGCCTTGTAATCCTATATAGTCTTAACATCATAGGGCTTGTCCTATGATGTTTTCGCTATTTTATGGTTGTGTCTCTCCCATGAGGTCTTGTATTCCCATTTTCATTTATTAAATTCAGTCTAAATTTAGCAAAACTAAAATAAAATAAGAAGGTCTCCCGAAATCAAGACTTGTGTGAGATGTACGCATCGTTTTTAACGCGATAATCATGGGATTGCTCCTTTTGATGCTAATCAAAATAGAACAAAATTATAGGACTGCTAATCACATCTTTCTTTGACAATTTAAGAGCACCAAAGAAACAATAAGAAGGTCTCCCTAAATGAATACTTGTGTGAGATGTACGCATGGTTTTGAACACGATAGTCATGGGTTTCTCATTTTGATGCTAATCAAACTAGAACGAAGTAATACAACTCTTAATCACCTCTTTCTTTGTAAATTCGAAACAACGAATGAAATAATATGAAGGTCTCCTTAAATGTAGATTTGTGTGAGATCTACTCATCGTTTTGGATGCGATAGTGATGGGATTGCTCCTGTTGATGCTAATTTCAATTAGAACGAAGTAATAAGACTCATAATCATCTATGTTTTGACAATTTGAGAGAGAACCAATGAAACAATAAGAAGGTCTCCCTAAATGTATACTTGTGTGAGATGTACGGATCGTTTTGAAGGCACTAGTGATAAGATTGCTCCTTTTGATGCTAATAAAACTAGAACGAAGTCATAGGACTCATAATCACCTCCTTCTTTGACAATTTGAGAGAACCAATGAAACAATAAGAAGGTCTCCCGAAATCAAGACTTGTGTGAGATGTACGCATCGTTTTTAACGCGACAGTCATGGGATTGCTCCTTTTGATGCTAATCAAACTAGAACGAAATTATAGGACTCCTAACCACATCTTTCTTTGACAATTTAAGAGCACCAATGAAACAATAAGAAGGTCTCCCTAAATGAAGACTTGTGTGAGATGTATGCATGGTTTTGAACACGATAGTCATGGGTTTCTCGTTTTGACGCTAATCAAACTAGAACGAAGTAATACAACTCTTAATCACCTCTTTCTTTGTAAATTCTAAACAACCAATGAAACAATATGAAGGTCTCCATAAATGAAGATTTGTGTGAGATCTATGCCTCGTTTTGAACGCGTAATGATGGGATTGCTCCTTTTGATACTAATTTCAACTAGAACAAAGTAATAGGACTCATAAATCACATATCTTTTGACAATTTGAGAGAACTATTGAAACATTAAGAAGGTCTCCCTCACTTGTGTGAGATGTACAGATCGTTTTGAAGGCACTAGTAAAGGATTGCTAATTTTGATGATAATCAAACTAGAACGAATTCAGAGGACTCCTAATCACCTCTTTCTTTGACAATTTGAGAGAACCAATGAGATAATAAGAAGGTATCCCTAAATCAAAACTTGTGTGAGATGTACGCATCATTTTTAACGCGATAGGCATAGGATTGCTCCTTTTGATGCTAATCAAATTAGAACAAAATACTAAGACTCCTAATCACCACCTTCTTTCACAATTCTAGAGACCCAATGAAACATTAAGAAGGTCTCCTTAAAGGAAGACATGTTTGAGATGTACGCATCGTTTTTAACGCGATAGTCATGGGATTGCTTCTTTTGATGCTAATCAAACTAGAACGAAGTTATAGGACTCCTAATCACTTCTTGCTTTGACAATTTTAGTGCACCAATGAAACAATAAGAAGGTCTCCCTAAATGAATACTTGCGTGAGATGTACGCTTGATTTTGAACCCGATAGTCATGGGTTTCTCCTTTTGACGCTAATCAAACTAGAACGAAGTAATACAACTCTTAATCACATATTTCTTTGTAAATTTGAAACAACCAATGAAACAATATGAAGGTCTCCTTCAATGTAGACTTATGTGAGATCTACTCATCGTTTTGGATGCGATAGTGATGGGATTTCTCCTGTTGATGCTAATTTCAACTAGAACGAAGTAATAAGACTCATAATCATCTATGCTTTGACAATTTGAGAGAGAACCAATGAAACAATAGGAATGTCTCCCAAAATGTATACTTGTGTGAGATGTACGGATCGTTTTGAAGGCACTAGTGATAGGATTGCTCCTTTTGATGCTAATCAAACTAAAACGAAGTCATAGGACTCATAATCAACTCTTTCTTTGACAATTTGAGACAACCAATGATACAATAAGAAGGTCTCCCGATATCAAGACTTGTGTTAGATGTACGCGTCGTTTTTAATGCGATAGTCATGGGATTGCTCCTTTTCATGCTAATCAAACTTGAACGAAATTATAGGACTCCTAATCACATCTTTCTTTGACAATTTAAGAGCCCCAATGAAACAATAAGAAGGTCTCCCTAAATGAAGACTTGTGTGAGATGTACGCATGGTTTTGAACACGATAGTCATGGGTTTCTTGTTTTGACGTTAATCAAACTAGAACGAAGTAATACAACTCTTAATCACCTATTTCTTTGTAAATTTGAAACAACCAATGAAACAATATGAAGTTCTCCCTAAATGAAGACTTGTGTGAGATCTACGCATCGTTTTGAACGCGATAATGATGGGATTGCTCCTTTTGATGCTAATTTCAACTAGAACGAAGTAATAGGACTCATAAATTACCTATATTTTGACAATTTGAGAGAACTATTGAAACATTAAGAAGGTCTCCCTCACTTATGTGAGATGTACGGATCATTTTGAAGGCACTAGTAAAGGATTGCTCATTTTAATGATAATCAAACTAGAACGAATTCAGAGGACTCCTAATCACCTCATTCTTTGACAATTTGAGAGAACCAATGAAATAATAAAAAGGTATCCCTAAATCAAGACTTGTGTTAGATGTACGCATCGTTTTTAACGCGATGGGCATAGGATTGCTCCTTTTGATGCTAATCAAAATAGAACGAAATAATAAGACTCCTAATCACCACCTTCTTTCATAATTTTAGAGAACCAATGAAACATTAAGAAGGTCTCCTGAAATGAAGACATGTTTGAGATGTACGCATCGTTTTTAACGCGATAGTCATGGGATTGCTTCTTTTGATGCTAATCAAACTAGAACGAAGTTATAGGACTCCTAATCACTTCTTTCTTTGACAATTTTAGTGCACCAATGAAACAATAAGAAGGTCTCCCTAAATGAATACTTGTGTGAGATGTACGCTTGATTTTGAACCCGATAGTCATGGGTTTCTCCTTTTGACGCTAATCAAACTAAAACGAAGTAATACAACTCTTAATCACCTCTTTCTTTGTAAATTTGAAACAACCAATGAAACAATATGAAGGTCTCCTTAAATGTAGACCTGTGTGAGATCTACTCATCGTTTTGGATGCGATAGTGATGGGATTGCTCCTGTTGATGCTAATTTCAACTAGACCGAAGTAATAAGTCTCATAATCATCTATGTTTTGACAATTTGAGAGAGAACCAATGAAACAATAAGAAGGTCTCCCTAAATGTATACTTGTGTGAGATGTACGGATCGTTTTGAAGGCACTAGTGATAGGATTTCTCCTTTTGATGCTAATTAAACTAAAATGAACACATAGGACTCATAATCACCTCTTTCTTTGACAATTTGAGAGAACCAATGAAACAATAAGAAGGTCTCCCGATATCAAGACTTGTGTGAGATGTACGCATCATTTTTAACGCGATAGTCATGGAATTGCTCCTTTTGATGCTAATCAAACTAGAACGAAATTATAGGACTCCTAATCACATCTTTCTATGATAATTTAAGAGAACCAATGAAACAATAAGAAGGTCTCCCTAAATGAAGACGTGTGTGAGATGTACGCATGGTTCTGAACACGATAGTCATGGGTTTCTCGTTTTGACGCTAATCAAACTAGAACGAAGTAATACAACTCTTAATCACCTCTTTCTTTTTAAATTTGAAACAACCAATGAAACAATATTAAGGTCTCCCTAAATGAAGACTTGTGTGAGATCTACGCATCGTTTTGAACGCGATAGTGATGGGATTGCTCCTTTTGATGCTAATTTTAACTAGAACGAAGTAATAGGACTCATAAATTACCTATATTTTGACAATTTGAGAAAACTATTGAAATATTAAGAAGGTCTCCCTCACTTGTGTGAGATGTACAGATAGTTTTGAAGGTACTAGTAAAGGATTGCTCATTTTTATGATAATCAAACTAGAACGAATTCAGAGGACTCCTAATCACCTCATTCTTTGACAATTTGAGAGAACCAATGAAATAATAAAAAGGTATCCCTAAATCAAGACTTGTGTTAGATGTACGCATCGTTTTTAACGCGATAGGCATAGGATTGCTCCTTTTGATGCTAATCAAATTAGAACGAAATAATAAGACTCCTAAACACCACCTTCTTTCATAATTTTAGAGAACCAATGAAACATTAAAAAGGTCTCCTTAAATGAAGACGTGTTTGAGATGTACGCATCGTTTTTAACGTGATAGTCATGGGATTACTTCTTTTGATGCTAATCAAACTAGAACGAAGTTATAGGACTCCTAATCACTTCTTGCTTGGACAATTTTAGTACACCAATGAAACAATAAGAAGGTTTCCCTAAATGAATACTTGTGTGAGATGTACGCTTGACTTTGAACCCGATAGTCATGGGTTTCTCCTTTTGATGCTAATCAAACTAAAACAAAGGAATACAACTCTTAATCACCTCTTTCTTTGTAAATTTGGAACAACCAATGAAACAATATGAAGGTCTCCAATATGTAGACTTGTGTGAGATCTACTCATCGTTTTGGATGCGATAGTGATGGGATTGCTCCTGTTGATGCTAATTTCAACTAGAACAAAGTAGTAAGACTCATAATCATCTATGTTTTGACAATTTGAGAGAGAACCAATGAAACAATAAGAAGGTCTCCCTAAATGTATACTTGTGTGAGATGTACGGATTGTTTTGAAGGCACTTGTGATAGGATTGCTCCTTTAGATGCTAATCAAACTAGAACGAAGTCATAGGACTCATAATCACCTCTTTCTTTGACAATTTGAGAGAACCAATGAAACAATAAGAAGGTCTCCCGATATCAAGACTTGTGTGAGATGTACGCATCGTTTTTAACGCGATAGTCATTGGATTACTCCTTTTGATGCTAATCAAACTAGAACGAAATTATAGGACTCCTAATCACATCTTTCTTTGACAATTTAAGAGCACCAATGAAACAATATAAAGGTCTCCCTAAATGAAGACTTGTGTGAGATGTACGCATGGTTTTGAACACGATAGTCATGGATTTCTCGTTTTGACGCTAATCAAACTAGAACGAAGTAATACAACTCTTAATCACCTCTTTCTTTGTAAATTTGATACAACCAATGAAACAATATGAAAGTCTCCCTAAATGAAGACTTGTGTTAGATCTACGCATCGTTTTGAACGCGATAATGATGGGATTGCTCCTGTTGATGCTAATTTCAATTAGAACGAAGTAATAAGACTCATAATCATCTCTGTTTTGACAATTTGAGAGAGAACCAATGAAACAATAAGAAGGTCTCCCTAAATGTATACTTGTGTGAGATGTACGGATCGTTTTGAAGGCACTAGTGATAAGATTGCTCCTTTCGATGCTAATAAAACTAGAACGAAGTCATAGGACTCATAATCACCTCTTTCTTTGACAATTTGAGAGAACCAATGAAACAATAAGAAGGTCTCCCGATATCAAGACTTGTGTGAGATGTACGCATCGTTTTTAACGCGATAGTCATGGGATTGCTCCTTTTGATGCTAATCAAACTAGAACGAAATTATAGGACTCCTAATCACATCTTTCTTTGACAATTTAAGAGCACCAATGAAACAATAAGAAAGTCTCCATAAATCAAAACTTGTGTGAGATGGACGCATCGTTTTTAACGCAATAGTCATGGGATTGCTCCTTTTGATGATAATCAAATTAGAATGAAGTAATAAAACTCCTAATCACCTCTTTCTTTCACAATTTTAGAGAACCAATGAAACAATAAGAAGGTCTCCTTAAATTAAGAATTGTGTGAGATGTACGAATCATTTTTAACGCAATAGTCATGGGATTGCTCCTTTTGATGCTAATCAAACTAGAACGAAATTATAGGACTCCTAATCACATCTTTCTATGACAATTTAAGAGAACCAAAGAAACAATAAGAAGGTCTCCCTAAATGAAGACTTGTGTGAGATGTACGCATGGTTTTGAACACGATAGTCATGGGTTTCTCGTTTTGACGCTAATCAAACTAGAACAAAGTAATACAACTCTTAATCACCTCTTTCTTTGTAAATTTGAAACAACCAATGAAACAATATGAAGGTCTCCCTAAATGAAGACTTATGTGAGATCTACGCATCGTTTATAACGCGATAGTGATGGGATTGCTCCTTTTGATGCTAATTTCAACTAGAACGAATTAATAGGACTTATAAATTACCTATATTTTGACAATTTGAGAGAACTATTGAAACATTAAGAAGTTCTCCGTCACTCGTGTGAGATGTACGGATCGTTTTGAAGGCACTAGTAAAGGATTGTTCATTTTGATGATAATCAAACTAGAACGAATTCAGAGGACTCCTAATCACCTCTTTCTTTGACAATTTGAGAGAGCCAATGAAATAATAAGAAGGTATCCCTAAATCAAGACTTGTGTTAGTTGTACACATCGTTTTTAACACGATAGGCATAGGATTTCTCCTATAATAAGACTCCTAATCACCACCTTCGTTCATAATTTTAGAGAACCAATGAAACATTAAAAAGGTCTCCTTAAATGAAGACATGTTTGAGATGTACGCATCGTTTTTAACGTGATAGTCATGGGATTGCTTCTTTTGATGCTAATCAAACTAGAACGAAGTTATAGGACTCCTAATCACTTCTTGCTTTGACAATTTTAGTGCACCAATGAAACAATAAGAAGGTCTCCCTAAATGAATACTTGTGTGAGATGTACGCTTGATTTTGAACCCAATAGTCATGGGTTTCTCCTTTTGACACTAATCAAACTAAAACAAAGTAATACAACTCTTAATCACCTCTTTCTTTTTAAATTTGGAACAACCAATGAAACAATATGAAGGTCTCCTTAAATGTAGACTTGTGTGAGATCTATTCATCGTTTTGGATGCGATAGTGATCGGATTGCTCCTGTTGATGCTAATTTCAACTAGAACGAAGTAATAAGACTCATAATCATCTATATTTTGACAATTTGAGAGAGAACCAATGAAACAATAAGAAGGTCTCCCTAAATGTACACTTGTGTGAGATGTACTGATCGTTTTGAAGGCACTAGTGATAGGATTGCTCATTTTGATGCTAATCAAACTAGAACGAAGTCATAGGACTCATAATCACCCTTGCTGATTTTGAAGTTTGCCACTGGGGGCATGATGCTTTCTACTCTTAATTCCTGCTGTGTTCTGTTTTTGCTTCGGTTCCTGTGCATGCTGTTTGATTCAGTTATGTTGCTTTTAGGCTGCAATCCTGGGTCTTCTTTGCTTCGTTTAGTTCTCAACTTTGTGGCTTGTTTTGTCTTCTGTCTTTCAGTGTCTGCTGCCACTTTGGGCTTGTTTTGTTTGGTTTTTGCAGTTTTGCTTCAAGCCTATTTTGATCTTGGTCTGTATTGACTTGTTGTTAGGGTTTTTTGTTTGCTGTTTTGGGTTCTTGCCTTGATTGTTGTGCGTTCGCCTTGTAATCCTATATAGTCTTAACATCATAGGGCTTGTCCTATGATGTTTACGTTATTTTATGGTCGGGTCTCTCCCATGAGGTCTTGTATTCCCATTTTCATTTATTAAATTCAGTCTAAATTTAGCAAAAATAAAATAAAATAAGAAGGTCTCCCGAAATCAAGACTTGTGTGAGATGTATGCATCGTTTTTAACACGATAGTCATGGGATTGCTACTTTTGATGATAATCAAACTAGAACGAAGTTATACGACTCCTAATCACTTCTTGCTTTGACAATTTTAGTGCACCAATGAAACAATAAGAAGGTCTCCCTAAATGAATACTTGTGTGCGATGTACGCTTGATTTTGAACCCGATAGTCATGGGTTTCTTCTTTTGACGCTAATCAAACTAGAACGAAGTAATACAACTCTTAATCACCTCTTTCATTGTAAATTCTAAACAACCAATGAAACAATATGAAGGTCTCCATAAATGTAGACTTGTGTGAGATCTACTCATCGTTTTGGATGCGATAGTGATGGGATTGCTCCTGTTGATGCTAATTTCAATTAGAACGAAGTAATAAGACTCATAATCATCTATGTTTTGACAATTTGAGAGAGAACCAATGAAACAATAAGAAGGTCTCCCTAAATCAAAACTTGTGTGAAATGGACGCATCGTTTTTAACGCGATAGTCATGGGATTGCTCCTTTTGATGTTAATAAAATTAGAACGAAGTAATAAAACTCCTAATCACCTCTTTCTTTCACAATTTTAGAGAACCAATGAAACAATAAGAAGGTCTCTTTAAATTAAGAATTGTGTGAGATGTACGAATCATATTTAACGCGATAGTCATGGAATTGCTCTTTTTGATGCTAATAAAACTAGAACGAAGTTATAGGACTCCTAATCACCTCTTTCTTTTTCAATTTTAGAACACCAATGAAACAATAAGAAGGTCTTCTAAAATGAAGACTTGTGTGAGATGTACGCATGGTTTTGAACGCAATAGTCATGGGTTTGTTGTTTTGACGCTAATAAAACTAGAACGAAGTAATACAACTATTAATCACCTCTTTCTTTGTAAATTTAAAACAACCAATGAAACAATATAAAGGTCTCCCTAAATGAAGACTTGTGTGAGATCTACGCATCGTTTTGAACGCGATAGTGATGGGATTGCTCCTTTTGATGCTAATTTCAACTAGAACGAAGTAATAGGACTCATAAATTACCTATATTTTGACAATTTGAGAGAACTATTGAAACATTAAGAAGGTCTCCCTCACTTGTGTGAGATGTACAGATCGTTTTGAAAGCGCTAGTAAAGTATTGCTCATTTTGATGTTAATCAAACTAGAACAAATTCAGAGGACTCCTAATCACCTCTTTCTTTGACAATTTAAGAGAACCAATGAAATAATAAGAAGGTATCCCTAAATCAAGACTTGTGTTAGATGTACGCATCGTTTTTAACGCGATAGGCATAGGATTGCTCCTTTTGATGCTAATCAAATTAGAACGAAATAATAAGACTCCTAATCACCACCTTCTTTCATAATTTTAGAGAACCAATGAAACATTAAAAAGTTCTCCTTAAATGAAGACATGTGTAAGATGTACGCATCGTTTTTAACGTGATAGTCATGGGATTGCTTCTTTTGATGCTAATCAAACTAGAACGAAGTTATAGGACTCCTAATCACTTCTTGCTTTGACAATTTTAGTGCACCAATGAAACAATAAGAAGGTCTCCCTAAATGAATACTTGTGTGAGATGTACGCTTGATCTTGAACCCGATAGTCATGGGTTTCTCCTTTTGACGCTAATCAAACTAAATCGAACTAATACAACTCTTAATCACCTCTTTCTTTGTAAATTTGGAACAACCAATGAAACAATATGAAGGTCTCCTTAAATGTAGACTTGTGTGAGATCTACTCATCGTTTTGGATGCGATAGTGATGGGATTGCTCCTGTTGATGCTAATTTCCACTAGAACGAAGTAATAAGACTCATAATCATCTACGTTTTGACAATTTGAGAGAGAACCAATTAAACAATAAGAAGGTCTCCCTAAATGTATACTTGTGTGAGATGTACGGATTGTTTTGAAGGCACTTGTGATAGGATTGCTCCTTTAGATGCTAATCAAACTAGAATGAAGTCATAGGACTCATAATCACCTCTTTCTTTGACAATTTAAGAGAACCAATGAAACATTAAGAAGGTCTCCCGATATCAAAACTTGTGTGAGATGTACGCATCGTTTTTAATGCGATAATCATGGGATTGCTCCTTTTGATGCTAATCAAACTAGAACGAAATTATAGGACTCCTAATCACATCTTTTTTTGACAATTTAAGAGCACCAATGAAACAATAAGAAGGTCTCCCTAAATGAAGACTTGTGTGAGATGTACGCATGGTTTTGAACACGATAGTCATGGGTTTCTCGTTTTGACGCTAATCAAACTAGAACGAAGTAATACAACTCTTAATCACCTCTTTCTTTGTAAATTTGAAACAACCAATGAAACAATATGAAGGTCTCCCTAAATGAAGACTTGTGTGAGATCTATGCATCGTTTTGAACACGATAGTGATGGGATTGCTCCTTTTGATGCTAATTTCAACTAGAACGAAGTAATAGGACTCATAAATTACCTATATTTTGACAATTTGAGAGAACTATTGAAATATTAAGAAGGTCTCCCTCACTTGTGTGAGATGTACGGATCGTTTTGAAGGCACTAGTAAAGGATTGGTCATTTTGATGATAATCAAACTAGAACGAATTCAGAGGACTCCTAATCACCTCATTCTTTGACAATTTGACAGAACCAATGAAATAATAAGAAGGTATCCCTAAATCAAGACTTGTGTTAGATGTACGCATCGTTTTTAACGCGATAGGCATAGGATTGCTCCTTTTGATGCTTATCAAATTAGAACGAAATAATAAGACTCCTAATCACCACCTTCTTTCATAATTTTAGAGAACCAATGAAACATTAAGAAGGTCTCCTTAAATGAAGACATGTTTGAGATGTACGCATCATTTTTAACACGATAGTCATGGGATTGCTTCTTTTGATGCTAATCAAACTAGAACGAAGTTATAAGACTCCTAATCACTTCTTGCTTTGACAATTTTAGTGCACCATTTAAAACAATAAGAAGGTCTCCCTAAATGAATACTTGTGTGAGATATACGCTTGATTTTGAACCCGATAGTCATGGGTTTCTCCTTTTGACGCTAATCAAACTAAAACGAAGTAATACAACTCTTAATCACCTATTTCTTTGTAAATTTTAAACAACCAATGAAATAATATGAATGTCTCCTTAAATGTAGACTCGTGTGAGATCTACTCATCGTTTTGGATGCGATAGTGATGGGATTGCTGTAATACCCGAGAATTTCCATATATTATTAAATAAATATATTAATGGAAATGAGAATTTATTTGAATATTAATGATTTTGTGTTATGAGATGAATTAATTCAATTATATATAATTGAATAATTATAATAATTGAGAAATTGGTGGAGTTTGTGATAAACTCGTTGATTGCCTTGTGTGGCACAGTGACGTAATATAAGAATGATTATATTAATTTAAGCGAACAATTAATCTATATTAATTGTTAATCGAAGAATATTAAATAACTGTGATAAAATACTAATGGGGATTGATTAGTAATATGTGATTATTATTATTGCAAGAAACATAATAATAATGAGCAACGTGTTTATAAATATAATAAGATTTATATCAAAGTGATAATTAATCATATAAGGGTTAATTAAATTGTTATGGAGGTTAACAATTATATTGATTGATGTAGGATATATGTATATTATTAATTAATATTCAATTTATAAGATGAGAAATTAAATGTGCAAGCATGCGAATTAAATGTATAGTAACTATATGTTATGATATGTGTAGGTGACAAATGATGTGTGGATATACATTAAAATAATGCATCATGGATCTATTATAAATAATTGTTGAGTAATACAATTTAATAATATATGATATAATGTAATAGTATCCGATTGTATTATATCGGTAAGATAAAATGTACATAGATTATATGTATTCAAATTGCATTTATTACATTATGGGGAGAACATTGTAATTATAACCTAAGAGTACATATAATATATAACATAAGTGTAGCATATAGTCCATTTGTAAGAATGCTGAGATTTGCTTGGCTTGTCCCAATATAATAGTCACTCTTTTTTCCCTCATTCACGTGCACAGCCATTATGGCCTAAGCCTATTGCTTCTCCTTAAACTCAGTAAATTTCCATAGCCTTGTAGCAATGATGAGCAAGGGAGTGGTTTTAATGATGAATTCTAACAACTAAATACCTACCATTCTATAACCTTCATGCAATTTGTCAATCCGTTAGTTTGATTTGGGAGTTAGAAGCTTGGACTGTGTATTCATTCTTCTATATAAAGGAACTCCCTGCACCTTCATTTCATTGCTGAAATATTTCTAAGAGAAGAGAGTATACTGTGATTGTCTATTTAGTTCAGAAGGAATTTCTATAGTAGCATCAGCAAGCTTACTCCATAACAGAGGTATAAATCCCCTTCGTGTCTTCATTTTCATTTTCTGTCAAAAGAACTCCTTTGTTGTTCTCTGAGTTTTGTTGAAATTCTTGATTATGCCAAATTGGTTCATGATTGGGTTGTAGAACCCTTATATTGTTGTTATATGAACATACACACATGATGGAACCACTGAATAGTCTTTCATTTCCATTGTTCCTCTTCAATTTCTGTAAATACATGAAATTCGTAAATTAGTTAGAGTTCATGAAATTGGGAATTGATAATTGCTATTGGCTGTTATATAAGCATATATGTATGTGTTAGTAAGTTAAACAAGTCTAATATCTGGGTATGGTATGTTGAAATCGATGAAATGGGAGGTTTTGGGTCGTTTTTCGCTGCCGTCTGAACCGGAAAACTGCCTCGACGCCGCAGCGCCGCAGCCCGCGCCGCAGCGCCGCACGCAGCGCCAGTAGTGAGCTACTGTGCCGCGCCGCAGCGCCAGCCTCTGTGTTCAGTTTTTTTGTATTCTGCAACAAAACTGTTATGAACTAATTGTTTGATTTTTGTTTAAACAAGCATGGAAGCATGATTAATACATATATATAAACCTAATGAGGCAATGTAAGCATGTTTTAGTGTATTAGCATGCATGGTTAACCAAACGACATATAGTTTGGAAACGAATTTAAAGTTTCATAAACGACGTTAACATATATGAAGCATATTTACATACTGACCTTGCAAGCACGTTAGTACCACCTAGAGACACATGAAGTGCATGTTATCTTATCTATATTGGTTCCGTAATAAAATATGAACATGTGAACCTAACTAGTGCTCATTCCTAACAAGAATAGAAGTTTGAAGGTGGATATGATCATGTAAATGCTATATAGTCATTTTGATGATATGAGCATGTTTAGATAACTTTGAAATATATGAATGAAGCCTTAACTTACATATGTAGGTTTCATAAGGAAGCATGAACATGATAGACCTTATTGATGAACTATACTAACAAAGTATAAGCTTTGAACGTGAACGTTGGTATGTTATGACGAGAATTAGAATTTGACATTTATGGACACATGTGATAGTACTCTTAGACTCATTCATGTGTCATGCATGTATATATACCATGATTAGTTGCCGTGATTAAAGTTTAGCATGAACAAAGCATGTTTTCAAGATAATAACGATGCTAGCTACATATATGCAATACGAGTACTCATGAGCATGACTAATACAAGTTATATGAATATCTTATGTGTTTAAAAGCAATCATGTTAGACCATATGAGTTCGTGTCCTTGAATGGCTTTAAGTATTAACTTAAGAACTTATACCATGTACGATTGGATTTGGAAAAGTTATACAAGCATGAAAGTATCCTTTAAATATGAATACATGCTACGTGATATTATATGATGTTACTTGAACCCGATTTTGACGGTTAACTTAAGGAGATGCCGTAACTTGCTAAAATGAAATATATTTAGTATTGATTGTGGTCTTATGTGATATTAATAATATGCAAGCATGTTTGCAAATTGTTGAGATCTTATATAATATGAGAATGCGTTTAAACTCTAAAGAAGGAACGTTAAGGATAGAAATTATATTCTATATAACTGTGTAGCTAGGTAAAACTTAGCTTATGTGTTGATCGTATATTCAAAGAGAAAATGTGAAGTTAAATTATATGACTAATGAATATCATATATATACGTAACTGTATTACGATAGGAATTCGAAAGTGTTGAATTGCTTTTCGTGGATAAACTACGCTAAAGGCAAGTTCTCTTACTTACACTCTTTTAAAGTGCAAGTATCCTAACCGACGCATTTACTTTATGCAAGGAAATCTATAATTGTGAAAGTTTCCTAACTTATACTCTTTTACTATGCAAGTATCCTATCTTGTGTATTGCGAACTAGTTTCCTATTTAATCGGTTGAATCGAATTAGCATACTTGAACTCTTATTTCATTAAAGTTATTATTCATGTTGAACTTAGTATTGTTCTTGAATATTATGAAAGTGTCTATGCCATTTGATTCGGCTGGACTTATGTTATTGAAAAGCAACCCAAACTAATTGATTGGTGCGGGATCTTGTATTTGACTGAGAAGAACAACCTTCTTTGAAGGGAATATATAATTGTCGGAGAACCACCGTGCACACTTGAGTATGGTTGATTGTTATGCATAACGAGGGTACTTTAGGCTGATCACCTGCTGTATCTGTTTTTGTTGGATTTTAAGTTTATCACTGTCAATTCTAGTAGAAGTTCATAGTCCGTAGTGACTACTCAGTATTCAATTATTTGAAATCTTGAATTGACTTATTATTGAATCATATTGATATTATCCTGTCCTTAGCGACTGATATTGAGAACTGTTGATATTCTTGTTATTCTTGAACTATCAAATCTTGTTATACCCTTTCGAGAATTGAGAATCTTATTACTCACCCTTATTGTATATTACTTGCTGGGCAATTTGTGCTCATTCTTGCTTTCCCTAAAACATTTCAGTTAAGGCAGAGCACGGTGAACCTTCGGGCGTTGATAAGGGCAAGGGCAAAGCTACCAACTAGCCTATGTCTGTTATGTTTTAAATATATTAATATTGTATGAAGATGATGTAGTAAGACTTGATTTGATTATGTTTAAGCTTAAGTTAGATTATGTAATAAGTCGTTAACAGATATTATTATGTAATCTATTAAGTACTGTAGGTTGCGAGACTTGGGGGAATAATTATAATAAATCATTGTAAATTATTCTAGAATAGGTTTTCCGCTGTGATCGTGTGATATTTAATTATTATTATTGTGATGTATTACCATGAGCACGTGATGAACCGAATTCGAGAGACCAAGTGGCGGTCCTGGAATTTGGGGGCGTCACAGGTTGGTATCAAAGCTGTAGTTATAAACCTTAGGAACGAGTGTCCTTGGACTATAGCTTAGGTGAACTTAGAAGTTAGGAAGGGATAAAACTCATGTAGAGTTTTCCTTGAGAGACTTAGTCTGTTATGAAATGTAACTTCATTCTATACAATGAACTTATGTTTTATTTAACATTTTAATGGAGTTGCTGTTTGTTTGCCTTGTGTTTGTGATTATAGGATGACAGACGCAGGTGTAACTAGTAGAGTAGCAGAGGAGGAGCCCAGAGATATACATGTAGTATACGAGGCACCTCTAGAGGCTACACCAGTGCAGGCTGTTGCACCGATCGAGTCCGACGACGAGGACGAGATTGAGATAGAGACTGATCCAGAGGAGGAGCCGATGGAGGATGAGCCAGTAGAGGACTCTGATGAGGCTACTATAGAGGAGCAGATGCTAGGAGAGTATGAGGAGCGGATCCTAGAGTTAGACTGTAGAGTTCAGGAGCTGGAGGCAGAGGCCCATGAGAGAGAGTCTGACTTCTAGAAGCTGAGGGACGAGGACCACCAGAGGAAGCTGGCTATGCAAGAGTTAGAGGTGGAGATTGCCTACCGTAGGGAGGCAGGGATCCAGATGGGGACTCTATTTCACAGGTCAGTGGCTAGGAATGCAGATTTGGCAGAGAAGCTAGAAGAGGTTGAGCAGAGGGAGCTGAGTGAGAAGACTGAGAAAGAGGCACTCCGTACTCAGCTAGAGTTGGAGGTGATGGATAGGTTACACTTCGAGGAGAAGTGGGAAGCGTCCAATGAGAGAGCTGACGACCTTGAGGATGAGGTCAGGTGCAAAAAGAGAAAGATGAACAAGATGGGGTATGTGTTCCATTCAGCTTTTGAAAGGGTGATTGATGGTGTGTACCACTACCCGGCAGAACAGGGACAGACTCTACATACCTTGAGCCGAGAGCTGGTTGCGTATATAGCACAGTTGGAGTACAAGAGCGCAGTGGAGCGCGGGATGATGGGATGAGATTTCCTTAGTCAGTCTAGTGGTAGTACTAGTTGTGTCTTTATGTATTGTATATACTATGTTGTAATCCCGATCTTTTGTGTAAGATGTGGGATGATGATGTAAACCCCGAGTTAGCTTTTGTTAGAGGGGTAGTATGGTAGTAGGTTGGTACATTCCCCGTCTTTTGTGATATTAGGGGATATATGTGATAACATTTATAGCAGTATGCTAGGAAATCATGTAATGAAATGAAATGGCATATGAATATAAATGGAGTTGATTTTAGAAACGTATTATAAATTTATTCTTTTAGTATTGAAAGAAATACTTAAGTAATATACTTGAATAATAATAAAATGAAAAATTGTGATGCAGATAATGCCGCCCAGACGTAGATTGACTGCACCCGAAGAATCCGTTAACAATGAGAGAGAACAAGTAGACCCGATCCAGAAACTGGTAGACTTGTTAGGAGAAGCCTTAAGGGGAAGGAACAATGAACCCGTTCGCCCGAACCCTCAAACTGTGCCAGTAACAACCTTTAAAGACTTTAAGAGTGTAGGACCCCCGGAGTTCGAGGGAACTACCGACCCAATCGTCGCACAAACGTGGATCAAAGAGATCGAAAAAGCTTTCACTATAGCTAGCGTAGGCGAAGATCAGAAGACGGTGTTTGCCACGTACATGATGAGGGGAGAAGCGAACTACTGGTGGGAGGCTAATCAACAAAGAGCTGGAGAAGGGATAATAGCTTGGGATAAGTTTAAGACACTGTTCTTCGAGAATTACTTTCCGAAGAGTATGAAGAATAGGATGGAGGTGAAATTCCTAGAGTTAAAACAAGGTGAGATGACGGTGGCGCAATACGCGGCTAGGTTTAACGAACTAGCGCGATTTGCGGAGCACCAAGTTGGTGATGAAGAAAGAAAGGCTAGACGCTTCGAACAAGGGTTGAAGCCGTGGCTGTTCAATAAGGTATCAGTTCTTCAAATTGATTTTTTTGCAACATTACTGGAGAAGGCAATCATTGCGGAAGGAGGCAGTGAGGCCTTAAGTCTGTATAACAAAGAAAAGAAAGGAAAGAATACTGGAGGAGAGAATCGTACGGGAGGAAGCAGTAGCGGAGGAAGCAACTTAGGAAAGAGAAAGTGGGAGAACAACAACAACAACAACAAAAACAACAATAATAATCAATCAGGAAATTTTCGTGGAGGTTTCAAGAAGAGGGCTGAAGGATGCCCGAAGTGTGGGAAGAATCACCAGGGCGAGTGCTGGAAGGGACGTGGCACTTGCTACAACTGCGGACAGGAAGGGAACATCTCGCCCAACTGTTTGAAACCGAAAAAGATACAAGGATGCTTTGCGTGTGGCTCGACGGAGCACCGAATTAAGGACTGCCCAAAGATGGGAAGTGGCGGGGGTAGTAATCAGCAAGGAGGCAACAAGCTGATGATCGGTGGACCGGCACAATCCAACCGCCCAACCGCCAGAACCTTTAACATGACCGTCCAAGACGCAGTGGCTGCGAAGGATGTGGTGTCAGGTATAATCCCAATCAATGATATAAATGCTTATGTATTATTTGATTCGGGTGCCACCTGTTCTTTTGTATCTGAAGAATTTGCTAGTAGACTTAGTACACCTCGAGAACTATTAGAAAATCCTTTGATCATAGAAGTTGCTAATAAGGAAGTGATCCCTGTAGAATACGTTTATCGAAATTATCTCGCAAATATTAGTAAACATGAACTGAGCGTAGACTTGATTCCTATTAGACTGGGAGAATTTGACGTAATACTGGGAATGGATTGGTTGTATAACCATGCTGCGATAATTGACTGTCAGAACAAATATGTGAACCTTCAGACTCCGAGTAAGTCTAAGGTAGTGTTTTATGGTAGCTCATCGCTTAAGCAATCGTGTTGCGTTACGATGATGCAGGCCAAGAAATTGTTAAGGAAAGGATGTGGAGGATATTTAGCTTACATCGTCGATACTCGGAAGAAGGGAGTAGAAATTAAGGATATATCCGTAGTTAATGAATTTCAAGACGTGTTTCCGGACGATCTGCCTGGTCTTCCGCCAGACAGAGAAATCGAATTCGTAATAGACTTAGCACCGGGAACGGCACCGATTTCGAAAGCTCCATATCGTATGGCGCCAGTAGAAATGAAGGAATTGATGATACAATTGCAAGAATTATTGGATAAGGGTTACATTCGACCGAGTGTTTCTCCTTGGGGAGCACCAGTACTATTCGTTAAGAAGAAGGACGGATCGATGAGGATCTGTATCGATTATCGAGAATTGAATAGAGTAACGATCAAGAACCGGTATCCGCTACCGAGGATAGACGACTTATTTGATCAACTGAAGGGAGCAAAGTGTTTCTCAAAGAGCGACCTACGAACAGGATATCATCAACTGAAGGTACGGGATGAGGACATACCAAAGACTGCGTTTCGAACCCGTTATGGACACTACGAGTTTTTGGTAATGTCATTTGGATTGACTAATGCTCCGGCAGCATTTATGGACTTGATGAACCGAGTTTTCAAGCCATACTTGGATAAACTTGTAGTGGTCTTTATCGACTGACATTTTGATCTACTCGAAGACAGAGGAAGAACACGCCAAACATCTAAAGATTATTTTGGAGGCACTAAGGAAGGAGAAGATGTATGCAAAATTTTCTAAGTGCGAATTTTGGATGGAGAAGGTTCAATTCTTAGGCCACGTGGTGGATAAGAATGGAATCTCTGTAGACCCTGCGAAGGTTGAAGCAGTAAGTAATTGGGAACAACCAAAAACACCGACGGAGGTGAGAAGCTTTTTAGGGTTAGCTGGGTACTATCGAAGATTCATCCAAGATTTTTCTAAGATAGCAACCCCGTTGACCAATTTGACTAGAAAGACGGTGAAATTTGTATGGACCGACAAATGCGAAGAAAGTTTTCAAGAACTGAAAAGGAGATTGAGCGAAACACCTGTGTTATCATTACCGGATGATGCGGGAAATTTTGTGGTGTATAGTGATGCATCGCACAAGGGACTTGGCTGTGTGCTTATGCAGCACGGCAAGGGTCATTGCATATGCATCACGACAATTAAAGGATTATGAAAAACGATACCCTACTCACGACTTAGAGTTAGCGGCGGTAGTTTTTGCGTTAAAGATATGGAGACATTATCTATACGGAGAAAAATGTGAGATATACACGGACCACAAAAGTCTGAAATATATCTTTACACAGAAGGAGTTGAACATGCGGCAGAGAAGGTGGTTAGAATTAATCAAAGACTATGACTGCGATATTCTTTATCACCCGGGAAAGGCAAATGTGGTTGCCGACGCTCTGAGCAGGAAAGGAAGGGAGAAGTTGTTTAATTTGACGACTCAGGAAGAGTTGATAAGAGAGATGGAGAAATTGGAGATAGAAGTGAAAGGACCAGAAAAGTCTGGTGAGAAGTTGTTTGTAATGGAAGCTCATCCGATATTGTTGGATAAAGTAAAGGAAGCCCAAGAAAAGGATGAAGAGTGTGAGAAAATCCGAAAGAGGATCACGGAAAATGAGGAAGAAAAATTTCGAATGGATAAAGATGGTATTTTGAGATTTGAAGGAAGAGTGTGGGTACCAGCGGTAACCGAGTTGAGGGAAGAGATTTTGCACGAGGCACATAATACGACATATTCCGTTCATCCGGGAGGCACAAAGATGTACCGAGATCTAAGGCAACATTTTTGGTGGCCTAATTTGAAACGGGAAGTCGCAGAGTGCGTCAGTAGATGTTTGACTTGCCAACGCAGTTAAAGCAGAGCATCAGCGGCCAAGTGGTTTACTACAACCGTTAGAAATACCAGAGTGGAAATGGGAGCATATTACCATGGACTTCGTGGTAGGACTTCCAGTTACACAGAAAGGTTATGATGCTATTTGGGTTATCGTGGATCGACTAACGAAGACCGCACACTTTCTACCAATCAAGATCCGCTACAGTTTGAACCAATTAGCAAGCCTATATGTAAAAGAAATTATTTCACGACATGGAGTGCCGGTGTCAATTGTCTCTGATCGAGATCCGCGCTTCACGTCCAATTTTTGGAAGAGTTTGCAGGAAAGAATGGGAACGCAGTTGAGGTTGAGTACAGCTTATCATCCTCAAACAGACGGACAAAGTGAGCGAACAATACAAACGCTAGAAGACATGCTTAGGACTTGCGTAATGGATTTTAAGGGAAATTGGGACGACCACCTACCCTTAGTAGAATTCGCATATAATAATAGCTACCATGCGAGTATTGGCATGCCACCAGTACGAAGCTCTTTACGGGAGAAAGTGCAGAACGCCGTTATGTTGGGACGAAGTCGGAGAACGACGAATACTCGGACCAGAGTTAGTTCAACAAACCGCAGACGTGGTGACAGTGATAAGAGCAAGACTTGTAGCAGCTCAAGATCGCCAGAAGAAATACGCAGATTTGCATCGGCAGGACCGAGACTTCAAAGTCGGCAGTTTCGTATTCTTGAAGGTATCTCCATGGAAGGGAAAAATCCGTTTCGGCAAGAAAGGAAAATTGAGTCCAAGATTTATAGGACCATTTGAGATACTGAAGCAAGTGGGCGAAGTGGCATACAAAGTTGCGTTACCACCCGAGCTGGAGCACATCCACAACGTGTTTCACATTTCCGTGTTGCGACCGTACAAGGCTGACTACAAGCACGTGATTTCTTACGAGCCCATTCAAGTGGAGAAGAACTTGGCGTATGAAGAAATTCCTGTCCAAATATTAGATAGGAAAGAACAAACTTTGAGAAATAAAGTTATTTCATCTGTAAAAGTACTTTGGCGTAACCACGATGTCGAGGAGGCAACGTGGGAGTTAGAAGATAGGATGATGAGGGACTATCCCCATCTATTTGTGTAATCTTGTAGCAATTCCGGGACGGAATTTTTATAAGGGGGGGAGGATGTAATACCCGAGAATTTCCATATATTATTAAATAAATATATTAATGGAAATGAGAATTTATTTGAATATAAATGATTTTGTGTTATGAGATGAATTAATTCAATTATATATAATTGAATAATTATAATAATTGAGAAATTGGTGGAGTTTGTGATAAACTCGTTGATTGCCTTGTGTGGCACAGTGACGTAATATAAGAATGATTATATTAATTTAAGCGAACAATTAATCTATATTAATTGTTAATCGAAGAATATTAATAACTGTGATAAAATACTAATGGGGATTGATTAGTAATATGTGATTATTATTATTGCAAGAAACATAATAATAATGAGCAACGTGTTTATAAATATAATAAGATTTATATCAAAGTGATAATTAATCATATAAGGGTTAATTAAATTGTTATGGAGGTTAACAATTATATTGATTGATGTAGGATATGTGTATATTATTAATTAATATTCAATTTATAAGATGAGAAATTAAATGTGCAAGCATGCGAATTAAATGTATAGTAACTATATGTTATGATATGTGTAGGTGACAAATGATGTGTGGATATACATTAAAATAATGCATCATGGATCTATTATAAATAATTGTTGAATAATACAATTTAATAATATATGATATAATGTAATAGTATCCGATTGTATTATATCGGTAAGATAAAATGTACATAGATTATATGTATTCAAATTGCATTTATTACATTATGGGGAGAACATTGTAATTATAACCTAAGAGTACATATAATATATAACATAAGTGTAGCATATAGTCCATTTGTAAGAATGCTGAGATTTGCTTGGCTTGTCCCAATATAATAGTCACTCTCTTTTCCCTCATTCACGTGCACAGCCATTATGGCCTAAGCCTATTGCTTCTCCTTAAACTCAGTAAATTTCCATAGCCTTGTAGCAATGATGAGCAAGGGAGTGGTTTTAATGATGGATTCTAACAACTAAATACCTACCATTCTATAACCTTCATGCAATTTGTCAATCCGTTAGTTTGATTTGGGAGTTAGAAGCTTGGACTGTGTATTCATTCTTCTATATAAAGGAACTCCCTGCACCTTCATTTCATTGCTGAAATATTTCTAAGAGAAGAGAGTATATTGTGATTGTCTATTTAGTTCAGAAGGAATTTCTATAGTAGCATCAGCAAGCTTACTCCATAACAGAGGTATAAATCCCCTTCGTGTCTTCATTTTCATTTTCTGTCAAAAGAACTCCTTTGTTGTTCTCTGAGTTTTGTTGAAATTCTTGATTATGCCAAATTGGTTCATGATTGGGTTGTAGAACCCTTATATTATTGTTATATGAACATACACACATGATGGAACCACTGAATAGTCTTTCATTTCCATTGTTCCTCTTCAATTTCTGTAAATACATGAAATTCGTAAATTAGTTAGAGTTCATGAAATTGGGAATTGATAATTGCTATTGGCTGTTATATAAGCATATATGTATGTGTTAGTAAGTTAAACAAGTCTAATATATGGGTATGGTATGTTGAAAACGATGAAATGGGAGGTTTTGGGTAGTTTTTCGCTGCCGTCTGAACCGGAAAACTGCCTCGACGCCGCAGCGCCGCAGCCCGCGCCGCAGCGCCGCACGCAGCGCCACTCGCGCCGCAGCGCCAGTAGTGAGCTACTGTGCCGCGCCGCAGCGCCAGCCTCTGTGTTCAGTTTTTTTGTATTCTGCAACAAAACTGTTATGAACTAATTGTTTGATTTTTGTTTAAACAAGCATGGAAGCATGATTAATACATATATATAAACCTAATGAGGCAATGTAAGCATATTTTAGTGTATTAGCATGCATGGTTAACCAAACGACACATAGTTTGGAAACGAATTTAAAGTTTCATAAACGACGTTAACATATATGAAGCATATTTACATACTGACCTTGCAAGTACGTTAGTACCACTTAGAGACACATGAAGTGCATGTTAGCTTATCTATATTGGTTCCGTAATAAAATATGAACATGTGAACCTAACTAGTGCTCATTCCTAACAAGAATAGAAGTTTGAAGGTGGATATGATCATGTAAATGCTATATAGTCATTTTGATGATATGAGCATGTTTAGATAACTTTGAAATATATGAATGAAGCCTTAACTTACATATGTAGGTTTCATAAGGAAGCATGAACATGATAGACCTTATTGATGAACTATACTAACAAAGTATAAGCTTTGAACGTGAACGTTGGTATGTTATGACGAGAATTAGAATTTGACATTTATGGACACATGTGATAGTACTCTTAGACTCATTCATGTGTCATGCATGTATATATACCATGATTAGTTGCCGTGATTAAAGTTTAGCATGAACAAAGCATGTTTTCAAGATAATAACGATGCTAGCTACATATATGCAATACGAGTACTCATGAGCATGACTAATACAAGTTATATGAATATCTTATGTGTTTAAAAGCAATCATGTTAGACCATATGAGTTCGTGTCCTTGAATGGCTTTAAGTATTAACTTAAGAACTTATACCATGTACGATTGGATTTGGAAAAGTTATACAAGCATGAAAGTATCCTTTAAATATGAATACATGCTACGTGATATTATATGATGTTACTTGAACCCGATTTTGACGGTTAACTTAAGGAGATGCCGTAACTTGCTAAAATGAAATATATTTAGTATTGATTGTGGTCTTATGTGATATTAATAATATGCAAGCATGTTTGCAAATTGTTGAGATCTTATATAATATGAGAATGCGTTTAAACTCTAAAGAAGGAACGTTAAGGATAGAAATTATATTCTATATAACTGTGTAGCTAGGTAAAACTTAGCTTATGTGTTGATCGTATATTCAAAGAGAAAATGTGAAGTTAAATTATATGACTAATGAATATCATATATATACGTAACTGTATTACGATAGGAATTCGAAAGTGTTGAATTGCTTTTCGTGGATAAACTACGCTAAAGGCAAGTTCTCTTACTTACACTCTTTTAAAGTGCAAGTATCCTAACCGACGCATTTACTTTATGTAAGGAAATCTATAATTGTGAAAGTTTCCTAACTTATACTCTTTTACTATGCAAGTATCCTATCTTGTGTATTGCGAACTAGTTTCCTATTTAATCGGTTGAATCGAATTAGCATACTTGAACTCTTATTTCATTAAAGTTATTATTCATGTTGAACTTAGTATTGTTCTTGAATATTGTGAAAGTGTCTATGCCATTTGATTCGGCTGGACTTATGTTATTGAAAAGCAACCCAAACTAATTGATTGGTGCGGGATCTTGTATTTGACTGAGAAGAACAACCTTCTTTGAAGGGAATATATAATTGTCGGAGAACCGACGTGCACACTTGAGTATGGTTGATTGTTATGCATAACGAGGGTACTTTAGGCTGATCACCTGCTGTATCTGTTTTTGTTGGATTTTAAGTTTATCACTGTCAATTCTAGTAGAAGTTCATAGTCCGTAGTGACTACTCAGTATTCAATTATTTGAAATCTTGAATTGACTTATTATTGAATCATATTGATATTATCCTGTCCTTAGCGACTGATATTGAGAACTGTTGATATTCTTGTTATTCTTGAACTATCAAATCTTGTTATACCCTTTCGAGAATTGAGAATCTTATTACTCACCCTTATTGTATATTACTTGCTGGGCAATTTGTGCTCATTCTTGCTTTCCCTAAAACATTTCAGTTAAGGCAGAGCACGGTGAACCTTCGGGCGTTGATAAGGGCAAGGGCAAAGCTACCAACTAGCCTATGTCTGTTATGTTTTAAATATATTAATATTGTATGAAGATGATGTAGTAAGACTTGATTTGATTATGTTTAAGCTTAAGTTAGATTATGTAATAAGTCGTTAACAGATATTATTATGTAATCTATTAAGTACTGTAGGTTGCGAGACTTGGGGGAATAATTATAATAAATCATTGTAAATTATTCTAGAATAGGTTTTCCGCTGTGATCGTGTGATATTTAATTATTATTATTGTGATGTATTACCATGAGCACGTGATGAACCGAATTCGAGAGACCAAGTGGCGGTCCTGGAATTTGGGGGCGTCACAGGTTGGTATCAAAGCTGTAGTTATAAACCTTAGGAACGAGTGTCCTTGGACTATAGCTTAGGTGAACTTAGAAGTTAGGAAGGGATAAAACTCATGTAGAGTTTTCCTTGAGAGACTTAGTCTGTTATGAAATGTAACTTCATTCTATACAATGAACTTATGTTTTATTTAACATTTTAATGGAGTTGCTGTTTGTTTGCCTTGTGTTTGTGATTGTAGGATGACAGACACAGGTGTAACTAGTAGAGTAGCAGAGGAGGAGCCCAGAGATATACATGTAGTATACGAGGCACCTCTAGAGGCTACACCAGTGCAGGCTGTTGCACCGATCGAGTCCGACGACGAGGACGAGATTGAGATAGAGACTGATCCAGAGGAGGAGCCGATGGAGGATGAGCCAGTAGAGGACTCTGATGAGGCTACTATAGAGGAGCAGATGCTAGGAGAGTATGAGGAGCGGATCCTAGAGTTAGACTGTAGAGTTCAGGAGCTGGAGGCAGAGGCCCACGAGAGAGAGTCTGACTTCCAGAAGCTGAGGGACGAGGACCACCAGAGGAAGCTGGCTATGCAAGAGTTAGAGGTGGAGATTGCCTACCGTAGGGAGGCAGGGATCCAGATGGGGACTCTATTTCACAGGTCAGTGGCTAGGAATGCAGATTTGGCAGAGAAGCTAGAAGAGGTTGAGCAGAGGGAGCTGAGTGAGAAGACTGAGAAAGAGGCACTCCGTACTCAGCTAGAGTTGGAGGTGATGGATAGGTTACACTTCGAGGAGAAGTGGGAAGCGTCCAATGAGAGAGTTGACGACCTTGAGGATGAGGTCAGGTGCAAAAAGAGAAAGATGAACAAGATGGGGTATGTGTTCCATTCAGCTTTTGAAAGGGTGATTGATGGTGTGTACCACTACCCGGCAGAACAGGGACAGACTCTACATACCTTGAGCCGAGAGCTGGTTGCGTATATAGCACAGTTGGAGTACAAGAGCGCAGTGGAGCGCGGGATGATGGGATGAGATTTCCTTAGTCAGTCTAGTGGTAGTACTAGTTGTGTCTTTATGTATTGTATATACTATGTTGTAATCCCGATCTTTTGTGTAAGATGTGGGATGATGATGTAAACCCCGAGTTAGCTTTTGTTAGAGGGGTAGTATGGTAATAGGTTGGTACATTCCCCGTCTTTTGTGATATTAGGGGATATATGTGATAACATTTATAGCAGTATGCTAGGAAATCATGTAATGAAAATGAAATGGCATATGAATATAAATGGAGTTGATTTTAGAAACGTATTATAAATTTATTCTTTTAGTATTAAAAGAAATACTTAAGTAATATACTTGAATAATAATAAAATGAAAAATTGTGATGCAGATAATGCCGCCCAGACGTAGATTGACTGCACCCGAAGAATCCATTAACAATGAGAGAGAACAAGTAGACCCGATCCAGAAACTGGTAGACTTGTTAGGAGAAGCCTTAAGGGGAAGGAACAATGAACCCGTTCGCCCGAACCCTCAAACTGTGCCAGTAACAACCTTTAAAGACTTTAAGAGTGTAGGACCCCCGGAGTTCGAGGGAACTACCGACCCAATCATCGCACAAACGTGGATCAAAGAGATCGAAAAAGCTTTCACTATAGCTAGCGTAGGCGAAGATCAGAAGACGGTGTTTGCCACGTACATGATGAGGGGAGAAGCGAACTACTGGTGGGAGGCTAATCAACAAAGAGCTGGAGAAGGGATAATAGCTTGGGATAAGTTTAAGACACTGTTCTTCGAAAATTACTTTCCGAAGAGTATGAAGAATAGGATGGAGGTGAAATTCCTAGAGTTAAAACAAGGTGAGATGACGGTGGCGCAATACGCGGCTAGGTTTAACGAACTAGCGCGATTTGCGGAGCACCAAGTTGGTGATGAAGAAAGAAAGGCTAGACGCTTCGAACAAGGGTTGAAGCCGTGGCTGTTCAATAAGGTATCAGTTCTTCAAATTGATTCTTTTGCAACATTACTGGAGAAGGCAATCATTGCGGAAGGAGGCAGTGAGGCCTTAAGTCTGTATAACAAAGAAAAGAAAGGAAAGAATACTGGAGGAGAGAATCGTACGGGAGGAAGCAGTAGCGGAGGAAGCAACTTAGGAAAGAGAAAGTGGGAGAACAACAACAACAACAACAAAAACAACAATAATAATCAATCAGGGAATTTTCGTGGAGGTTTCAAGAAGAGGGCTGAAGGATGCCGGAAGTGTGGGAAGAATCACCAGGGCGAGTGCTGGAAGGGACGTGGCACTTTCTACAACTGCGGACAGGAAGGGCACATCTCGCCCAACTGTTTGAAACCGAAAAAGATACAAGGATGCTTTGCGTGTGGCTCGACGGAGCACCGAATTAAGGACTGCCCAAAGATGGGAAGTGGCGGGGGTAGTAATCAGCAAGGAGGCAACAAGCTGATGATCGGTGGACCGGCACAATCCAACCGCCCAACCGCCAGAACCTTTAACATGACCGTCCAAGACGCAGTGGCTGCGAAGGATGTGGTGTCAGGTATAATCCCAATCAATGATATAAATGCTTATGTATTATTTAATTCGGGTGCCACCTGTTCTTTTGTATCTGAAGAATTTGCTAGTAGACTTAGTACACCTCGAGAACTATTAGAAAATCCTTTGATCATAGAAGTTGCTAATAAGGAAGTGATCCCTGTAGAATACGTTTATCGAAATTGTCGCGCAAATATTAGTAAACATGAACTGAGCGTAGACTTGATTCCTATTAGACTGGGAGAATTTGACGTAATACTGGGAATGGATTGGTTGTATAACCATGCTGCGATAATTGACTGTCAGAACAAATATGTGAACCTTCAGACTCCGAGTAAGTCTAAGGTAGTGTTTTATGGTAGCTCATCGCTTAAGAAATCGTGTTGCGTTACGATGATGCAGGCTAAGAAATTGTTAAGGAAAGGATGTGGAGGATATTTAGCTTACATCGTTGATACTCGGAAGAAGGGAGTAGAAATTAAGGATATATCCGTAGTTAATGAATTTCAAGACGTGTTTCCGGACGATCTGCCTGGTCTTCCGCCAGACAGAGAAATCGAATTCGTAATAGACTTAGCACCGGGAACGGCACCGATTTCGAAAGCTCCATATCGTATGGCGCCAGTAGAAATGAAGGAATTGATGATACAATTGCAAGAATTATTGGATAAGGGTTACATTCGACCGAGTGTTTCTCCTTGGGGAGCACCAGTACTATTCGTTAAGAAGAAGGACGGATCGATGAGGCTCTGTATCGATTATCGAGAATTGAATAGAGTAACGATCAAGAACCGGTATCCGCTACCGAGGATAGACGACTTATTTGATCAACTGAAGGGAGCAAAGTGTTTCTCAAAGATCGACCTACGAACAGGATATCATCAACTGAAGGTACGGGATGAGGACATACCAAAGACTGCGTTTCGAACCCGTTATGGACACTACGAGTTTTTGGTAATGTCATTTGGATTGACTAATGCTTCGGCAGCATTTATGGACTTGATGAACCGAGTTTTCAAGCCATACTTGGATAAACTTGTAGTGGTCTTTATCGATGACATTTTGATCTACTCGAAGACAGAGGAAGAACACGCCAAACATCTAAAGATTATTTTGGAGGCACTAAGGAAGGAGAAGATGTATGCAAAATTTTCTAAGTGCGAATTTTGGATGGAGAAGGTTCAATTCTTAGGCCACGTGGTGGATAAGAATGGAATCTCTGTAGACCCTGTGAAGGTTGAAGCAGTAAGTAATTGGGAACAACCAAAAACACCGACGGAGGTGAGAAGCTTTTTAGGGTTAGCTGGGTAGTATCGAAGATTCATCCAAGATTTTTCTAAGATAGCAACCCCGTTGACCAATTTGACTAGAAAGACGGTGAAATTTGTATGGACCGACAAATGCGAAGAAAGTTTTCAAGAACTGAAAAGGAGATTGAGCGAAACACCTGTGTTATCATTACCGGATGATGCGGGAAATTTTGTGGTGTATAGTGATGCATCGCACAAGGGACTTGGCTGTGTGCTTATGCAGCACGGCAAGGTCATTGCATATGCATCACGACAATTAAAGGATTACGAAAAACGATACCCTACTCACGACTTAGAGTTAGCGGCGGTAGTTTTTGCGTTAAAGATATGGAGACATTATCTATACGAAGAAAAATGTGAGATATACACGGACCACAAAAGTCTGAAATATATCTTTACACAGAAGGAGTTGAACATGCGGCAGAGAAGGTGGTTAGAATTAATCAAAGACTATGACTGCGATATTCTTTATCACCCGGGAAAGGCAAATGTGGTTGCCGACGCTCTGAGCAGGAAAGGAAGGGAGAAGTTGTTTAATTTGACGACTCAGGAAGAGTTGATAAAAGAGATGGAGAAATTGGAGATAGAAGTGAAAGGACCAGAAAAGTCTGGTGAGAAGTTGTTTGTAATGGAAGCTCATCCGATATTGTTGGATAAAGTAAAGGAAGCCCAAGAAAAGGATGAAGAGTGTGAGAAAATCCGAAAGAGGATCACGGAAAATGAGGAAGAAAATTTTTGAATGGATAAAGATTGTATTTTGAGATTTGAAGGAAGAGTGTGGGTACCAGCGGTAACCGAGTTGAGGGAAGAGATTTTGCACGAGGCACATAATACGACATATTCCGTTCATCCGGGAGGCACAAAGATGTACCGAGATCTAAGGCAACATTTTTGGTGGCCTAATTTGAAACGGGAAATCGCAGAGTGCGTAAGTAGATGTTTGACTTGCCAACGCGTTAAAGGAGAGCATCAGCGGCCAAGTGGTTTACTACAACCGTTAGAAATACCAGAGTGGAAATGGGAGCATATTACTATGGACTTCGTGGTAGGACTTCCAGTTACACAGAAAGGTTATGATGCTATTTGGGTTATCGTGGATCGACTAACGAAGACCGCACACTTTCTACCAATCAAGATCCGCTACAGTTTGAACCAATTAGCAAGCCTATATGTAAAAGAAATTATTTCACGACATGGAGTGCCGGTGTCAATTGTCTCTGATCGAGATTCGCGCTTCACGTCCAATTTTTGGAAGAGTTTGCAGAAAAGAATGGGAACGCAGTTGAGGTTGAGTACAGCTTATCATCCTCAAACAGACGGACAAAGTGAGCGAACAATACAAACGCTAGAAAACATGCTTAGGACTTGCGTAATGGATTTTAAGGGAAATTGGGACGACCACCTACCCTTAGTAGAATTCGCATATAATAATAGCTACCATGCGAGTATTGGCATGCCACCATACGAAGCTCTTTACGGGAGAAAGTGCAGAACGCCGTTATGTTGGGACGAAATAGGAGAACGACGAATACTCGGACCAGAGTTAGTTCAACAAACCGCAGACGTGGTAACAGTGATAAGAGCCAGACTTGTAGCAGCTCAAGATCGCCAGAAGAAATACGCGGATTTGCATCGGCAGGACCGAGACTTCAAAGTCGGCAGTTTCGTATTCTTGAAGGTATCTCCATGGAAGGGAAAAATCCGTTTCGGCAAGAAAGGAAAATTGAGTCCAAGATTTATAGGACCATTTGAGATACTGAAGCAAGTGGGCGAAGTGGCATACAAAGTTGCGTTACCACCCGAGTTGGAGCACATCCACAACGTGTTTCACATTTCCGTGTTGCGACCGTACAAGGCCGACTACAAGCACGTGATTTCTTACGAGCCCATTCAAGTGGAGAAGAACTTGGCGTATGAAGAACTTGGCGTATGATTTCTTACGAGCCCATTCAAGGCCGACTACAAGCACGTTTGCTGCTTGGAACTCTTCCAACTCACTGCACCTCCGTTCAAGGTAAACACATACCCTGAAACAGATTTACTGTCATCTTGGTCTGTTTGAAAACTTGAGTCCGTGAATCCCTCGAGTTTTAATTCAGACCCACCGTAGACAAGAAAAATATCTTTAGTCCTTCTCAAGTACTTTAGGATATTTTTCACTGCCTTCCAGTGCTCTTCTCCTGGATTCGACTGGTATCTGCTTGTTACACTAAGTGCGTGAGCAACATCCAGTCTAGTACATATCATACCGTACATGATAGATCCTATTGCAGAAGCATAAGGGATCTTACTCATACGGTCTCTCTCCTCAGGTGTCTTTGGGGCCTGTTTCTTGGAGAGATTTATTCCATGGCTCATCGGCATGAGACCTCTTTTGGAATCTTCCATGCTAAACCTCTTAAGCATCGTATCAATGTACGTTCCTTGGGATAAGCCGAACATCCTTTTAGATCTATCTCTATAGATCTTTATCCCCAAAATATAGGATGCTTCACCCAAGTCCTTCATGGAGAAGTTTTTAGATAACCAGATTTTAATGGATTGTAACATAGGAATGTCATTCCCTATCAGTAATATATCATCAACATATAATACAAGGAATGATACTGCGCTCCCACTAACCTTCTTGTATACACATGGTTCATCCTCGTTTTTGATAAAATCAAACTCTTTGATTGTCTCATCAAAACGAATGTTCCATCTACGAGAAGCTTGCTTCAACCCATAAATGGATCGTTGTAGCTTACAAACTTGATTTGTTCCAACTTTTGAAATAAATCCCTCTGGCTGTGTCATATACACATCCTCCTCAAGTTTCCCATTGAGGAAGGCCGTTTTCACGTCCATCTGCCAGATCTCATAGTCGTTGTAAGCTGCAATCGCAAGCAAAATCCGAATGGACTTGAGCATGGCTACTGGTCATAGTCAACTCCTTGTCTTTGTTTGAAACCTTTTGCAACCAGTCGGGCCTTATAGGTCTCTACCTTTCCGTCTACTCCAGTCTTTTTCTTAAAAACCCATTTACACCCAATAGGTTTAATACCTTCAGGTGGTGAAACCAAAGACCATACTTTGTTTTCATACATGGAGTCCATTTCGGATTTCATGGCTTCAAGCCATTTCCCTGAGTCTTTATTACTCATAGCCTGTCTTGACAGTAAATCCATGTCTTGTATTTAAGACTTGACAGTAAATCCATGTCTTGTATTTAATTGGGACATTGTATGGTGGAAGGATTGAATTGTACGGTAACTATTAACTCACAGGTTCTTTTATGATTAATTAATGTTGAAATCTATATTATCTAGAAAGTCGTTGATCGCTAGGGAGGCTTATCCCTATTGTAGAATAAATGTTATTTATTTAAATGGATTATTAGTTTAATTTGTTTATTTAAATAAGATTAGAATTGTTCTAATTGATTTATTCACAACCGGTTTAATATGGAGAACCTAAAGGGTCACACCATAAAAGGAAGAAGAATTATTTAAGAAGAAAATGGCATGATAGTAATAATGCATTAAGTATAATTAATTTAATCTATGATGATAGAATAAATTAAATAGCTTAATGTTTATTATTTAATATTTTAGAAATATTAAAAATAAATTAATAAGAGGAGTCTTATTAATATTATTATTATTATTATTATTTTAATTCTAAAGGAGTTTAAGAATTAATATAATATCAGTACTCTCTCTCAATCCTAATAAAGATTAGGATATAAATTAATTAAAAGTAATTAATTAATTAATTAAATAAACCCTATTCTAATTGGATTTGGAGGGTTAACCTAATATCTATATAAGAGAGTCTTATATCAGAAATAAGGTACGTGAATTTTTCAAGAGTTGCGAGTACACATATTCTATAGAGATAGAAACAAGGGTTAAGCCAATAACCCATCTTACTGAGTTCTTCATCTTCTTTGGTGGATCACCGTCAGAGGCCAAACATTTGGGTGGCTGACATTGATCAAGGGAAGGAGCCACTACAGAGGAATCAAAGGAGTAGAACTTGTACCTGAGGAAGCTTGGATCTTCAAAGGTATAATTCTGTTTTTCTCCTTCCTCATTCACTGATAATTGATGCACAAGAATGATCATGGTAATGGGTTTGTATAAATTTTTGAAAACCTAGTTTTTTACGCTTCCGCCCTATTTATGTGATTTGATTGCATGATTGCGTTACGTACAAACCCAACAGTGGTATCAGAGCCAATCTTGTGCTAATTATCAGTCTATGTGATTCCATACATGTATAATATGCATTGGATCGAGTTCTGGGCAACAAAATTTTTTCTGATTCTGCGAAGCTGCGCAGCTGCGCCGGTTCCTGGCCTTCTTGCTGCGCAGCTGCGCCGGTGTCTTGGTCTGGTTTTTCATGCTGCGCTGGTTCTTTTTATATTCCTGGCGCAGCTGCGCCACTAACAGAATCTGATTTTTTTTTTGTTTTATTTAATTAAATGAATGATTTATTTAATTAATAAAGGTTTAAAATAAAGGTGTTTATTTTATATGAAATGAGATTTCAGAATTGCTAAAATTAAAGAGTTTAATTTAGAATTATTTTTTGAATGAAATAAAGGAGTTTATTTTTTTCAAAAAACAAAGTTTAGCAAACTTTTGCCCATTAACTGATATTAATACATATATGGAATGAATTTACTTTCATGAGATGAATAAGTTTTATCGATACGTATGATGATATGTATGGTAATAAAAGGGATTGATTATGGACTATGACCAATGTGATTGGATTTTATTTTGGATGAATGCTTAAATGTATGGGTTTTATAAAATGGGGTCTGCGTACCTCGTCTTCTCTGATTTTATTCTCGGTGTAAAATTCTATCTCCCTTCTATGTACTTCCCCTTGACTGCTGATCAAGGTTTCTATTTAAAAATAATTTATGTAATAGAGATAGTTAGAATTATCTTGAAGAAACTAGAGACCAAGAAGCAAGGAGCGCGTGAAGACCCGTTTGTATGGAGCCCGAGTTTAAATGTAACAGTTACGTTTAAATTTAAATTTTTGCACTCCTAGGTTTGACCTTTTGGTTCACTTGGTGGCTCTAGTGAACCAAACTAGAATAAAAGTCCATAATCAATCCGGGTAGAATATAGTATTCTATATTGCATGCTAAATATTATATATATTATATTTTATACAAACATGCTTCGCATGTTTAATAAAATGACGCGTATTTTATATATATATGTGCATGCGCGCTTAAAAAGATGAGACAAATAATAACAAACCCCTCAAAAAAATATTATTAAGTCTGAAGCGTTCAAATGATATTTGGACTATCGAACGTCGCCTTCTAGCATGATTAGTTAATAGAGTATTAAATATTTGATATGAGTTTGTTGTGCTATCCACAAGGCGAATATTGAATATTTAAGATGTTAATTAATCACATTTGATGCTTATCAAGAAAATTGAACGATCTAGTCTTGTTGTGCTATCCACAAGGACGAAAATTTTTCTTTTTTGAATTTATGGAAGTGCTAGGCTGGACTTAACTTAAATCATTTTAGTTCGGATGTGCACACACATGACCATTATGATTTAAGAGGCAAAATAAAAGGAGTTACATGGTGATGTAATTGACAAGAGTTGTCTACCTATTTATTTATATATCGCTTGTTGTGCTATCCACAAGGTTATATACATTTGAAATGGGATCCTTAATCTCACTAGCAAATTTTTAATTAGATGTTGCCAAACTATATGAGTGAGGGTAATATAGTTTGATGAAAATAGTGGGAGATACCAATTTAAAATAAAGACCTAAATTTATTTTGGTATGCAAAGTTAATAAAATGAATGTTTGCTAAAATGTTGTCTTTTCACATGCAGAATTTTAAAAATGTCAAAATCACTAATCTCACTACGAAGCATACTTGATGCAAATAAGCTTACCGGCCCGAATTATGAGGACTGGCTAAGAAATCTAAGAATTGTTCTCACTGCCGAAAAGATTTCTTATGTCCTAAATTCCATTATCCCTGAATCTGTTTCAGAAACAGCCTCTGAGGAAGAGATTGCCACTTTTAAAAAGTGGCAAGATGATGCATCTGTGGCTCAATGCATCATGCTCGCATCCATGAATAACGAGCTTCAGCGTCAGCACGAAAAAATGGATGCTCTTGCTATGCTGCTTCACCTCAAGGAGTTGTATGGTGAACAGAGTAGGACTGCTAGATATGAGATATCTAAGGAGCTCTTCCGATCTCGGATGACCGAGGGCACTGCCGTCGAGACTCATGTTCTGAAGGTAATCAATTTGATTGAACGCCTTGGACAGTTTGGGTTCGTCATGGATGGGGGGTTGAGTCAAGACTTGGTCTTGCAGTCACTCCTTGAGACTTTCTCGCAGTTTATGGTTAATTTTCACATGAATAAGCTAGATGTCAGCTTACCTGAGCTGCTTAACATGCTGAAAACTGCAAAAGGTCACTTCTCATCCAAGAAGAACAATGTCTTGATGGTGGATTCTTCCAATAAAAGGAAGAGGCCCAAGGTGTCTTCTGAAAAGAAGAAATCTAAGAAGGCTAAGGGAAAAGGGAAAGAAAAGGAGCAAAAGAAACCTGAACCAGCTAAAGGAATGTGCTTTCATTGCAATGAGCCGGGACATTGGAAGAGGAACTGTAAGAAGTTTCTAGCAGAGAAGAAGCTTGGAGAAGCTTCGACTTCCAATCAAGGTTTGTTTATGATTGAAATTAATTTTTCTAAAAGTCATAATTCTACTTGGGTATTGGATACCGGCTGTGGTTCTCACATATGTAATACTGTGAAGGGACTGGTCAGAAGTAGAAAGCTGAACAAAGATGAGGTGATCCTACGAGTGGGAAATGGAGCAAAAGTTGCTGCATTAGCTGTAGGAACTTATTGTTTAGCAATGCCTTCGGGCAAATCCATTTATTTTAATAATTGTTATTATGTTCTGAATATTATTAAAAACATTATTTCAATTTCTGTATTGGATATGGAAGGTTTTGACGTTATTATAAAGAACAATGGTTGTTCTATTTATAAAGATGATGTTTTATATGGTATTGGAAATTTGCGAAATGGACTTTATACACTTGACTTACAAGAAAATATATTTCAAATTGAACAAATTAAGAAAAGGAAAAGAGATGATATTAATTATACCTATATGTGGCACTGTAGACTCGGTCATATCAATGAAACAATATTATCCAAGTTGCATAAAGATGGGCTCCTCGAGATATCTGATTATGAATCATATCCAACTTGTGAATCTTGTCTCATGGGTAAAATGACTAAATCTCCTTTTAGTGGAAAAGGAGAGAGAGTTACAGAGTTGTTGGCATTGATTCACACAGACGTTTGTGGACCTATGACAACAAGTGCACGGGGTGGGTATTCTTATTTTATTACTTTCACTAATGATCACTCAAGATTTGGATATGTGTATTTAATGAAATACAAATCAGAATCATTTGAAAAGTTCAAAGAGTTCAGAAGTGAAGTAGAGAAACAAACGGGCAAGAGTATTAAGATACTTCGATCAGATCGAGGTGGAGAATACTTAAGCAGTGAGTTTCTCAATTGTCTCAAAGAAAATGGTATAATCTCACAATGGACTCCTCCAGGTACACCACAGTTAAATGGAGTATCTGAAAGGAGAAATCAAACACTGTTGGACATGGTTCGATCCATGATGAGTTTTACCGACCTTCCAATTTCCTTCTGGGGATATGCCCTAGAAACGGCTGCATACCTACTTAACAAGGTACCTACCAAATCCGCCCCAAAGACTCCATATGAGATGTGGAAAGGGAGGAAACCAAATCTTAAGCATGTTAAGACTTGGGGTTGTCCAGCTTATGTCAAAAAGTTTGAAAATGATAAGCTACAGACTAAATCCGATAAGTGTAGATTTGTGGGATACCCTAAAGAAACCGTAGGGTATTATTTCTATCATCCAACTGATCAAAAGGTGTATGTTGCGAAACATGCTACCTTCTTGGAGAAAGAGTTTATCCATGAAGGGGTCAGTGGGAGCAAGATATATCTTGAAGAAGTTCAAGAACCACAAGTTACCACGGACCAATGTCAAGCACCTAACCAAGTAGAAGAACCTACTGTACCACTCCCTGTTCGTAAATCTGGAAGAGTACCGAAGATACCTGAGAGTTATAGATTCGTTATAGAGGATGGCGATGAGGTACACATCATGAATGATGATGATCCATTGAATTACGAACAGGCTATGAGTAATAAAGACTCAGGGAAATGGCTTGAAGCCATGAAATCCGAAATGGACTCCATGTATGAAAATAAAGTATGGTCTTTGGTTTCACCACCTGAAGGTATTAAACCTATTGGGTATAAATGGGTTTTTAAGAAAAAGACTGGAGTAGAGGGAAAGGTAGAGACCTATAAGGCCCGACTGGTTGCAAAGGTTTCAAACAAAGACAAGGAGTTGACTATGATGAAACCTTCTCACCAGTAGCCATGCTCAAGTCCATTCGGATTTTTCTTGCGATTGCAGCTTACAACGACTATAAGATCTGGCAGATGGACGTGAAAACGGCCTTCCTCAATGGGAAACTTGAGGAGGATGTGTATATGACACAGCTAGAGGGATTTATTTCAAAAGTTGGAACAAATCAAGTCTGTAAGCTACAACGATCCATTTATGGGTTGAAGCAAGCTTCTCGTAGATGGAACATTCGTTTTGATGAGACAATCAAAGAGTTTGATTTTATCAAAAATGAGGATGAACCATGTGTATACAAGAAGGTTAGTGGGAGCGCAGTATCATTCCTTGTATTATATGTTGATGATATATTACTGATAGGGAATGACATTCCTATGTTACAATCCATTAAAATCTGGTTATCTAAAAACTTCTTCATGAAGGACTTGGGTGAAGCATCCTATATTTTGGGGATAAAGATCTATAGAGATAGATCTAAAAGGATGCTCAGCTTATCCCAAGGAATGTACATTGATACGATGCTAAAGAGGTTTAGCATGGAAGATTCCAAAAGAGGTCTCATGCCGATGAGCCATGGAATAAATCTCTCCAAGAAACAGGCCCCAAAGACATCTGAGGAGAGAGACCGTATGAGTAAGATCCCTTATGCTTCTGCAATAGGATCTATCATGTACGGTATGATATGTGTAGGGTTTTTGGTACATACACGCAGCGGAAATTAAAAAATTTCAAAACCCTAAAACAGGATCCATGCGAAAACATATTAATTCAGAGGTTAAGATATGTTTTACCGATTATTCAAGCCTGAAAGGAGACGATGGAGATTCTGGAACTGCTTCGAATCCTCAACGCAATCCAACGGAACTGCGCCTCTATGGTATCCACACGAACGTCCCGCGAATTGTCACACGATCTGCAGCAAGGAAAGCTGCGGTACTAGCCGCCAAGGATCTGGATTTTTCGAAATTTTTCTCTCTAGTCTCTCTATAAGAGCGGCTAGGGTTTTGATATCGATAATCCCCTATACGGCTGATATATCATATATATAGTAGTTAAAGGAATTAACCAAAACCTAATCCAATTAGAAATATTAAATCCGAATTTATATATATATATATATATATATATATTATATCTTAATTAAGTCTTACTTAATTAATATACATATATATATATATATATATACAAATTATCCTATTAATTTAAATTCATAATTTAAATACTATCAATTATATTGATATATTTAAATCCATACAATTTAAATTAATTCCCTTTTAATTACGTTCTAAGTGTGTGACCCTATAGGTTATTATTATGTTGGCAATAATTTTAAAATCATATTATAAAATTATAAACAGTGAGCGACATCTAGTAATGCATCACTGCTACCCAAATAATAATAAGATCGGTGATTCGATACAACCTTTTCATGACCAATGTTTCAATGTAATTTAATCCTTTTAACCTTGACATCCTAGATTAAACTCGAGGCATGGATTGTGTCATCCTCTTCATAATTTAATCTGAGTTTTCTTGATCGATGAGTAGACTATATGAAACAAATCACTATTTGAGCATGGCCATGCATTTCATAGTCCTACTCAATCAAGATGCCTATGGATATCACCCCTAATATATAGGAGGGTTAAATTCCATCTAGATCACTCATATTCCTCACACGATTCATGATATACCCAATAATCACCTTTATCGTCCACCTATTAAAGGTGGCCTTTGATGATATCAAAGTACATAAATTCTCGTGTAGTAATATAGTGATTTCAGGTCGGAGGATCATTACATCATTGTCACTATGAGAATTGCTTATGACACTTTGCATAATGCTCCACGTAGAATTCTCATGGTGGGTCTGCCCAGTACATTGTTCTCTAACATGTACCTATGTATTGACTCAATATCTCATATATTTATGACCAATGAGATTTGGCCATCAGTCAATCCACATACTAGTCTCAATGTATCATTGTTGTCCTATTAACAATGACACTTGACTAGGGACATTTAAGAGTAATGATACTAATTGTAACTATATGATCTCATGTTCAAGTCACATACTTGAAGCCATATAATTTGTATCACTATTCTAAGGACTTTTATTATGTTAACATTTATATAACGCAGTAAATAAAACCATAATAAAATAATTCATTTATTCAATCAAATATAATATCAAAAAATGTTTAAACAATTACATCAAAGAATTAGCCTCTAGGGCATAAACTCTAACAGTCTCCCACTTGCACTAGAGCCAATCACTCATGTATCTAATACCCATGGAACTAGTGTGACCTTCATACTTATGCTGCGACAAAGCTTTGGTCAGTGGATCTGCAACATTATCATCTGTTGGCACTCTGCTTATATGTACATCTCCTCTATCAATGATTTCACGGATGAGATGGTACCGCCTAAGTATATGCTTGGATCGTTGGTGAGATCTGGGTTCCTTAGCCTGTGCAATGGCTCCATTATTATCACAGTATAGCTCAACCGGATCAACAATGGTTGGAACAACACCAAGTTCAGTGACGAACTTTTTAATCCATACAGCCTCCTTGGCCACACTAGAAGCAGCAATATACTCAGCCTCTGTTGTAGAATCGACTATTGTCTCTTGCTTCGAACTTTTCCAGCTAACAGCACCACCATTAAGGAAAAACACAAAACCTGACTGAGACTTATAGTCATCTGTGTCAGTCTGGAAACTAGCATCTGTGTAACCCTTTACTGTCAGTTCGTCTTCACCTCCATATACCAAGAATGAATCCTTAGTCCTTTTCAGGTACTTGAGGATATTCTTGACTGCTGTCCAGTGACCTTCACCTGGATTCGACTGGTATCTGCTCGTCATGCTCAAAGCATACGAGACATCCGGACGAGTACATATCATTGCATACATGATAGATCCAATTGCCGAAGCATAAGGGATCTTTCTCATACGCTCCTTATCATCATGTGATTTAGGACATTGGGTCTTAGAGATCTTAACACCATGAGACATGGGTAAGTGTCCTCTTTTTGCCTCTTGCATGCTGAACCGTTTCAGCACTTTATCAATATATGTACTTTGACTTAGGCCGAGCATTTTTCTCGATCTATCTCGATAGATCTTGATACCTAAAATGTAGGTTGCATCGCCCAAATCTTTCATGGAGAAACATTTTCCTAACCATGTTTTTACAGCCTGTAAGGAAGGAATGTCATTCCCAATAATTAATATGTCGTCAACATATAATACCAGGAATACAATGTGACTCCCACTAACCTTCTTATATACACAAGGTTCATCTTCATTTTTTATGAAGCCAAACTCTTTGACTGCTTCATCAAATCGAAGATTCCAACTCCGAGAGGGTTGCTTCAATCCATAAATGGATCGCTGCAGCTTACATACCTTTCCAGCATCCTTTGGATTGGCAAAACCCTCAGGTTGTGTCATATACACATCCTCAAGGAGATTTCCGTTAAGGAAAGCAGTTTTGACATCCATCTGCCAGATTTCGTAATCATAAAAGGCTGCAATAGCAAGTAAGATCCTGATGGATTTAACCATTGCCACTGGAGAGAAGGTTTCATCATAGTCAACACCTTGAACTTGTTTGAAACCTTTTGCTACCAGTCGACCTTTATAGGTTTGTACATTACCATCCATGTCGGTTTTCTTCTTGAAAACCCACTTGCACCCGATTGGTTTTACCCCTTCGGGTGGATCAACCAAAGTCCATACTTGGTTAGTATACATGGAGTCCATCTCAGATTTCATGGCTTCAAGCCATCTCTCAGAATCTGGTCCATTCATAGCTTCTTGGTAGGAAGCAGGTTCATCATGATCTATGAGCATCACATCGCCGTTTTGAGTCACAAGAAATCCATAATATCTCTCGGGCTCTTGGCGTGTCCTACCAGATCTACGAATGCCTCGTGTAATTTGAGCAGGTTCACTTTCCACAATATCTTGTGGTTCCTGCTCATGTTCCAACTCAGGTTCAATGATATTTTGTGGTTCTCGAACTTCTTCGAGTTCTACTTTCCTCCCACTGTTTTCTTTAGAGACAAATTCTCTTTCTAGAAAAATACCAGTTCGAGCAACAAATACTTTGTTCTCAGAAGGTTTGTAGAAATAATACCCTTTTGTTTCCTTTGGGTATCCCACAAAATTACATTTGTCAGATTTGGGTCCGAGCTTGTCAGAAGCCAGACGTTTTACAAACGCCTCGCAACCCCAAATCTTCATGAACGACATACTAGGACGTTTCCCAGTCCACATCTCATATGGTGTCTTATGAACCGTCTTTGTAGGAACACGGTTAAGTGTGAATGCAGCTGTCTCTAGGGCATGAGCCCAGAAGCTTATTGGAAGATCTGCATGACTCATCATCGATCGTACCATGTCCAACAAGGTGCGATTCCTCCTCTCAGACAAACCATTCCATTGTGGTGTTCCAGGTGGAGTGAGCTGTGATATAATACCACACTCCTTTAGAAGGTCATCAAAGTCTTGGCTTAAGTATTCACCTCCTCGATCGGATCGAAGGGCTTTTATGCTTTTGCCAAATTGGTTTTGAACTTCATTCTTGAATTCCTTGAACTTTTCAAAGGTTTCGGATTTGTGTCTCATAAGATACACATATCCATATCTACTGAAGTCGTCAGTAAATGTAATGAAGTAATAAAACCCACCTCTTGCTAACGAACTCATGGGTCCGCATACATCACTATGTATAAGTCCCAATACATCGCTAGCCCGTTCACTGTGTCCAGTGAAAGGGGCCTTAGTCATCTTGCCTAATAAACAAGACTCGCATGTCTCATATGATTCAAAATCAAATGAATCCAAAAACCCATCTTTATGGAGTTTGGATATGCGTTTCTCATTTATATGGCCTAAACGACAGTGCCAAAGATATGTCGGATTTGAATCATTTGATTTAAATTATTTTGTATTTATGTTATAGATAGGCATTTCTAAATTAAGAATAAAAAGACCATTAAACAATTGTGCAACACCATAACATATTTCATTTAAGTAAAATGAACAACTGTTGTTCTTTATTAAAAATGAAAAACCTTTCTTGTCCAAACAAGAAACAGAAATAATGTTTTTGCTCATAGCAGGCACATAATAACAATCCTCTAATTCTAATACTAGCCCAGTGGGCAAAAATAAATAATAAGTTCCTACGGCTAGTGCAGCAACTTTTGCTCCATTCCCAACTCGTAGGTCAACCTCGCCTTTCGCCAAAGTCCTACTCCTTCGGAGTTCCTGCACATTAACACAAATGTGAGAACCACATCCAGTATCTAATACCCATGATGTAGAAGTGGACAAATTAACTTCTATAACATATATACCTAAATCAGAAGTCATACTTCCTTTCTTTTTCTTCAGTTCTTCCAAATAAGCATGACAATTCCTCTTCCAGTGTCCAGATTTTCCACAGAAGTGACAATCACCTTCTTTAGCCACCCCACCTTTAGGTTTTAAAGCCTGTTTGGTTTTGGGATTGGGTTTGGCAGATTTAGATCCTATCTTCTTCTTGCCTTTTCCCATTCCCTTAGCATTCCCCTTTTTGCACCATCATTATGGGAGCGGGTCCTGTCTTTTTCATGTTGTTCTCGGCAGTTCTTAACATGCTCAACAACTCAGTAAGTGGTTTCTCAATTTCATTCATGCGGTAATTCATAACAAATTGAGAGTAGTTGCTGTTCAAAGATTGCAAAACAAGATCAGTTTGGGCTTCCGGAGTAATCGAAAAACCCAACCTACCAAGGTACTCAATATACCCAATCATTTTCAGCACATGTGGACCAACTGGATCACGTTCACCCATCTTGCAGTGATACAACGCCTTGCTTGTATCATACCTCTCTTGTCGAGCATGCCCTTCGAACAATTTCTTGAGATGCTCGATCATCTCATAAGCATCCATTAACTCATGTTGCTTCTGAAGCTCAGAGTTCATAGTTGCTAGCATGAGACAACTCACGTCCAGAACATCATCTTGATGCTTCTTGTAAGCATTATGCTCTACACGTGGTGCAGTGTTAGCTGGTGCTGCAGGAATGGGCCCATCAAGGATATATAGCTTGCGCTCCTGTTTGAGGACAATCCTCAAGTTCCTATGCCAGTCTAGGAAATTAACTCCACTCAGCTTTTCCTTCTCAAGGACTGATCGTAGTGAAAGACTATTTGTGTTGTTGTTTGCCATTGATATCTACAATTTATAAGTGCAAAAAATAATAAGTCAAATTGCAGAATTTTGATATTATGTAATTGATAATAGTACATTCAAAATATACCTCCCACTATTTTATTCAAATTAATAGCCCTCACCATTAATTCGGAAAGCATTTTTCAATTAAATCTTTCTAGTGAGCTAAGATCCATATTTCATTATGCCTTAAGTTAGCTTTGGCTATTCTCTCAAAACATAATTATTTAGGTAGACAACCCTTTGTCAATTATATCATATATAACTCTTAGATAGTTTGGTGAACAACATTTGTTTCTAGTCCATCTAATGGTACCTACCAAACTCTATGCCTCTAAGTCCACAATCCTATTGTGATAACTTAGTTAAGTCTGGCCCAATGATTTTAACAGTTTGGATATCACAATTATCCTATCGCATCTTACCAAGATAAATGGGGTACTTTACTTTGGCAAACCTACATCCATCGGTCAAGGTCTTGATGAGTGTTATTCATTGGAAGGCATCTGATTTAGACTTAATAATTTTATGAGGGATTTTAATAATTAATTTAGATCTCACCAATTTTAATCTTATTAAACATGCACATTATTTATCATATCATATCGTATACAAGCATAAATAAAGTGCAAAATTAAATGTGTCACAGTTATGGCCCCAACCCTATGCCAATCTTTTCAAGCTAATGAAAAGATTGAAGGTCAGTCTAAGGTGGTAAAAGGTCTTCAAAATAGTAGCTTCCTTGGACCTTCCTCATGCATGTGTCTCATCTCCATCATCATCTTGTCATCTTGATAGGTTACAATTGTACATTACATGACATAAAGAAACCTCGAGTTACATTCGAGGGGATTTAGATGAGAAGAGAATATTACATCAGAATTTATAGAAAGGCACGACATGCAAGCCGTATTTCAAAACCAAAACCACTAACCTATGGGTCAAAAGGGCCATAACTGTGCACCATGCATATCACAATAAGCACATGACATAATTTATATAATTAAAGAAAACTATATACAAAATATTGGGGTCACGACCATCGTGCGCTACGACTGGGGGGTCCAAGGGGGGGGGCTCCGCCCCTGGCGGTGGTAGAATTTTTCATACAAATCTCTGAAACAATTCCAGAATCATATACAATCCGCTAACACACTCATACTAACAATACACCCAGAACATATCATATATGTCCAGTTTCGATTAATCATATTAAATCGAATCTTCATGTTTCTAATCCAATTAGAACAGAAGTTGGAATTGTTATTCCACCTTCTAGGATACAAATATCAGAACATCATATACATGCATATATATTACAGATTTCCAGAATACGCATACATGCAGAATATCATATATTCAATTTCAGATCGGTAAACATGCATCATCATATATCATATATAACGAATACAATTAAAACACGTAATCTGAATTAATCGTTTCGCAAGTAGCTTTGATACCACTGTAGGGTTTTCGGCACATAAACGCAACGGAAATTAAAAAATTTTGAAACCCTAAAATAGGATCCATGCGAAAACATATTAATTCAGAGGTTAAGATATGTTTTACCGATTATCCAAGCCTGAAAGGAGACGATGGAGATTCTGGAACTGCTTCAAATCCTCAACGCAATCCAACGGAACTGCGCCTCTATGGTATCCACACGAACGTCCCGCGAATCGTCACACGATCTGCAGCAAGGAAAGCTGCGGTACTAGCCGCCAAGGATCTGGATTTTTTGAAATTTTTCTCTCTAGTCTCTCTCTAAGAGCGGCTAGGGTTTTGATATCGATAATCCCCTGAACGGCTAATATATCATATATATAGCAGTTAAAGGAATTTACCAAAACCTAATCCAATTAGAAATATAAAATCTGAATTTATATATATATATATATATATATATATATATTATATCTTAATTAAGTCTTACTTAATTAATATACATATATATATATATATACAAATTATCCTATTAATTTAAATTCATAATTTAAATACTATCAATTATATTGATATATTTAAATCCATACAATTTAAATTAATTCCCTTTTAATTACGTTCTAAGTGTGTGACCCTATAGGTTATTATTATGTTGGCAATAATTTTAAAATCATATTATAAAATTATAAATAGTGAGCGGCATCTGGTAATGCATCACTGCTACCCAAATAATAATAAGATCGGTGATTCGATACAACCTTTTCGTGACCAATGTTTCAATGTAATTTAATCCTTTTAACCTTGACAACCTAGATTAAACTTGAGGCATGGAATGTGTCATCCTCTTCATAATTTAATCTGAGTTTTCTTGATCGATGAGTAGACTATATGAAACAAATCACTATTTGAGCATGGCCATGCATTTCATAGTCCTACTCAATCAAGAGGCCTATGGATATCACCCCTAATATATAGGAGGGTTAAATTCCATCTAGATCACTCATATTCCTCACACGATTCATGATATACCCAATAATCACCTTTATCGTCCACCTATTAAAGGTGGCCTTTGATGATATCAAAGTACATAAATTCTCGTGTAGTAATATAGTGATTTCAGGTCGGAGGATTATTACATCATTGTCACTATGAGAATTGCTTATGACACTTTGCATAATGCTCCACGTAGAATTCTCATGGTGGGTCTGCCCAGTACATTGTTCTCTAACATGTACCTATGCATTGACTCAATATCTCATATATTTATGACCAATGAGATTTGGCCATCAGTCAATCCACATACTAGTCTCAATGTATCATTATTGTCCCATTAACAATGACACTTGACTAGGGACATTTAAGAGTAATGATACTAATTGTAACTATATGATCTCATGTTCAAGTCACATACTTGAAGCCATATAATTTGTATCACTATTCTAAGGACTTTTATTATGTTAACATTTATATAACGCAGTAAATAAAACCATAATAAAATAATTCATTTATTCAATCAAATATAATATCAAAAAATGTTTAAACAATTACATCAAAGAATTAGCCTCTAGGGCATAAACTCTAACAATATGTATTAGACCGGATGTTGCTCACACACTTAGTGTAACAAGCAGATACCAGTCGAATCCAGGAGAAGAGCACTGGAAGGCAGTGAAAAATATCCTAAAGTACTTGAGAAGGACTAAAGATATCTTTCTTGTCTACGGTGGGTCTGAATTAAAACTCAAGGGATTCACGGACTCAAGTTTTCAAACAGATCAAGATGATAGTAAATCTGTTTCAGGGTATGTGTTTCCCTTGAACGGAGGTGCAGTGAGTTGGAAGAGTTCCAAGCAGCAAACGGTTGCTGATTCAGTGACAGAGGCAGAGTATATAGCTGCAAGTGAAGCTGCAAAGGAAGCTGTTTGGATGAAGAAGTTCATAACTGAACTTGGTGTGGTTCCTAGCATTGGAGAAGCAGTTCCCGTATACTGTGACAACACCGGAGCGGTTGCACAGGCTAAGGAACCCAGGTCTCATCAGAAATCTAAACACGTGTTGCGGCGATTTCACTTGATCAGGGAGATCATTGAAAGAGGAGACGTCACCCTGGAGCATGTAGACTCTCAAGAAAACATTGTAGATCCATTTACTAAAGTTTTAACACAACAGCAGTTTGATCGTCACTTAGAGAAGATGGGTATGAGATACCATGGCGATTGGCTTTAGTGCAAGTGGAAGATTGATAGTAGTGTGCATACAAGCCAATCATGTATGATGACAAAGCACATACTTTGTAAACAATCTTATTTATTTATTAATAAAATATTCATTTAACGCATATAATTATCTACATGGTGCTGTTTTTATAATATGTAAATAACCCATAGTTTTAAGCAATGCTTTTAGAATCATGATGAGATCATAATAATGAGATCTAAATTCTTAGAAAGCTTAAAAACTAAAATAGTTCCCAATTGTGGGATTACTAAAATGGGGATTAGTAAATCTGGATAGATTGGTACATATGTTGCTTGCTCATTGGATGAGGATGACTGATCTCATGGTCATTTGTGTGGAGACACTAAAGCAAGTATGTAGGTGCTTATTGGAGAATAAGTTCACTGAACGTGACTCGCTATGGAATACCTAATGGAGTTTTACTCGCCTGTCAATAGGAATTCCTAATGTGATAGTAGTACATGTGATCCTTAGACTTGAGATCATCATAGTATCTTGTATGTAACAAATTATACTTTGACTAATTACTTAAGGCCTTTTAAGGCATATATAGGGTATGCTTGGGTGTAATGAGTTACATATGGAGATAATGAATGATCAATAAAGAATCTACCACCTCTAGTAAAAGAGGAGATATGTCCTATGTGATTCGTTAAATGACAACCCAAGAATCCTTGGCCAAGGTAGAATGAAATTAGAGAGAGGTTTCTAATTTGCATTATTTGGAGTTGTGCATTTTCTAATCGAAATACATATGATTAAATAAATTAAGACTTGACAATAAATCCATGTCTTATATTTAATTGGGACATTGTATGGTGGAAGGATTGAATTGTACGGTAACTATTAACTCACAGGTTCTTTTATGATTAATGTTGAAATCTATATTATCTGGAAAGTTGTTGATCGCTAGGGAGACTTATCCCTATTGTAGAATAAATGTTATTTATTTAAATAAATTATTAGTTTAATTTGTTTATTTAAATAAGATTAGAATTGTTCTAATTGATTTATTCACAACCGGTTTAATATGGAGAACCTAAAGGGTCACACCATAAAAGGAAGAAGAATTATTTAAGAAGAAAATGGCATGATAGTAATAATGCATTAAGTATAATTAATTTAATCTATGATGATAGAATAAATTAAATAGCTTAATGTTTATTATTTAATATTTTAAAAATATTAAAAATAAATTAATAAGAGGAGTCTTATTAATATTAATATTATTATTATTATTTTAATTCTAAAGGAGTTTAGGAATTAATATAATATCAGTACTCTCTCTCAATCCTAATAAAGATTAGGATATAAATTAATTAAAAGTATTTAATTAATTAATGAAATAAAACCCTATTCTAATTGGATTAGGAGGGTTAACCTAATATCTATAGAAGAGAGTCTTATATCAGAAATAAGGTACGTGAATTTTTCAAGAGTTGGGAGTACACATATTCTATAGAGATAGAAACAAGGGTTAAGCCAATAACCCATCTTACTGAGTTCTTCATCTTCCTTGGTGGATCACCGTTAGAAGCCAAACATTTGGGTGGCTGACATTGATCAAGGGAAGGAGCCACTACAGAGGAATCAAAGGAATCAAAGGAATCAAAGGAGTAGAACTTGTACCTGAGGAAGCTTGGATCTTCAAAGGTATAATTCTGTTTTTCTTCTTCCTCATTCACTAATAATTGATGCATAAGAATGATCATGGTAATGGGTTTGTATACATGTTTGAAAACCTAGTTTTTTACGCTTCCGCCCTATTTATGTGATTTGATTGCATGATTGCGTTATGTACAAACCCAACATTAATCACCTCTTTCTTTGTAAATTTGAAACAACCAATGAAACAATATGAAGGTCTCCTTAAATGAAGACTTGTGTGAGATCTACGCATCGTTTTGAACGCGATAGTGATGGTATTGCTCCTTTTGATGCTAATTTCAACTAGAACGAAGTAATAAGACTCATAATCATCTATGTTTTGACAATTTAAGAGAGAACCAATGAAACAATAAGAAGGTCTCCCTAAATGTATACTTGTGTGAGATGTACGGATTGTTTTGAAGGCACTTGTGATAGGATTGCTCCTTTTGATGCTAATCAAACTAGAACGAAGGCATAGGACTCATAATCACCTCTTTCTTTGGCAATTTGAGAGAACCAATGAAACAATAAGAAGGTCTCCCGATATCAAGACTTGTGTGAGATGTACGCATCGTTTTTAACGCGGTAGTCATGGGATTGCTCCTTTTGATGATAATCAAACTAGAACGAAATTATAGGACTCCTAATCACATCTTTCTATGACAATTTAAGAGAACCAATGAAACAATAAGAAGGTCTCCCTAAATGAAGACTTGTGTGAGATGTACGCATGGTTTTGAACACGATAGTCATGGGTTTCTCGTTTTGACGCTAATCAAAGTAGAACGAAGTAATACAACTCTTAATCACCTCTTTCTTTGTAAATTTGAAACAACCAATGAAACAATATGAAGGTCTCCCTAAATGAAGACTTGTGTGAGATATACGCATGGTTTTGAACACGATAGTCATGGGTTTCTCGTTTTGACGCTAATCAAAGTAGAACGAAGTAATACAACTCTTAATCACCTCTTTCTTTGTAAATTTGAAACAACCAATGAAACAATATGAAGGTCTCCCTAAATGAAGACTTGTGTGAAATCTACGCATCGTTTTGAACGCGATAGTGATGAGATTGCTCTTTTTGATGCTAATTTCAACTAGAACGAAGTAATAGGACTCAAAAATTACCTATATTTTGACAATTTCAGAGAACTATTGAAACATTAAGAAAGTCTCCCTCACTTGTGTGAGATGTACGGATCGTTTTGAAGGCACTAATAAAGGATTGCTTATTTTGATGATAATCAAATTAGAACGAATTCAGAGGACTCCTAATCACCTCTTTCTTTGACAATTTGAGAGAACCAATGAAATAATAAGAAGGTATCCCTAAATCAAGACTTGTGTTAGATGTACGCATCGTTTTTAAAGCTATAGGCATAGGAGCTAGTCACCACCTTCTTTCATAATTTTAGAGAACCAATGAAACATTAAGAAGGTCTCCTTAAATGAAGACATGTTTGAGATGTACGCATCGTTTTTAACGCGATAATCATGGGATTGCATCTTTTGATGCTAATCAAACTAGAACGAAGTTATAGTACTCCTAATCACTTCTTGCTTTGACAAATTTAGTCCACCAATGAAACAATAAGAAGGTCTCCCTAAATGAATACTTGCGTGAGATGTATGCTTGATTTTGAACCCGATAGTCATGGGTTTCTCTTTTTGACGCTAATCAAACTAAAACGAAGTAATACAACTCTTAATCACCTCTTTCTTTGTAAATTTGGAACAACCAATGAAACAATATGAAGGTCTCCTTAAATGTAGACTTGTGTGAGATCTACTCATCTTTTTGGATACGATAGTGATGGGATTGCTCCTGTTGATGCTAATTTCAACTAGAACCAAGTAATAAGACTCATAATCATCTATGTTTTGACAATTTGAGAGAGAACCAATGAAACAATAAGAAGGTCTCCCTAAATGTATACTTGTGTGAGATGTACGGATTGTTTTGAAGGCACTAGTGATAGGATTGCTCCTTTTGATGCTAATCAAACTAGAACGAAGTCATAGGACTCGTAATCACCTCTTTCTTTGACAATTTGAGAGAACCAATGAAACAATAAGAAGGTCTCCCGATATCAAGACTTGTGTGAGATGTACGCATCGTTTTTAACGCGATAGTCATGGGATTGCTCCTTTTGCTGCTAATCAAACTAGAACGAAATTATAGGACTCCTAATCACATCTTTCTTTGACAATTTAAGAGCCCCAATGAAATAATAAGAAGGTCTCCCTAAATGAAGACTTGTGTGAGATGTACGCATGGTTTTGAACACGATAGTCATGGGTTTCTCGTTTTGAAGCTAATCAAACTAGAACGAAGTAATAAAACTCTTAATCACCTCTTTCTTTGTAAATTTGAAACAACCAATGAAACAATATGAAGGTCTCCCTAAATGAAGACTTGTGTGAGATATACGCATCGTTTTGAACGCGATAGTGATGGGATTGCTCCTTTTGATGCTAATTTCAACTAGAACGAAGTAATAGGACTCATAAATTACCTATATTTTAACAATTTGAGAGAACTATTGAAACATTAAGAAGGTCTCCCTCACTTGCGTGAGATGTATGGATCGTTTTGAAGGCACTAGTAAAGGATTGCTCATTTTGATGATAATCAAACTAGAACGAATTCAGAGGACTCCTAATCACCTCTTTCTTTGACAATTTGAGAGAACCAATGAAATAATAAGAAGGTATCCCTAAATCAAGACTTGTGTTAGATGTACGCATCGTTTTTAACGCGATAGGCATAGAATTACTCCTTTTGATGCTAATCATATTGGAACGAAATAATAAGACTACTAATCACCACCTTCTTTCATAATTTTAGAGAACCAATGAAACATTAAGAAGGTCTCCTTAAATGAAGACATGTTTGAGATGTACGCATCGTTTTTAACGCGATAGTCATGGGATTGCTCCTTTTGATGCTAATCAAACTAGAACGAAATTATAGGACCCTTAATCACATCTTTCTTTGACAATTTAAGAGCACCAATGAAACAATAAAAAGGTCTCCCTAAATGAAGACTTGTGTGAGATGTACGCATGGTTTTGAACACGATAGTCATGGGTTTCTCGTTTTGATGCTAATCAAACTAGAACGGAGTGATACAACTCTTAATCACCTCTTTCTTTGTAAATTTGAAACAACCAATGAAACAATATGAAGGTCTCCCTAAATGAAGACTTGTGTGAGATCTACGCATTATTTTGAATGCGATAATGATGGGATTGCTCCTTTTGATGCTAATTTCAACTAGAACGAAGTAATAGGACTCATAAATTACCTATATTTTGACAATTTGAGAGAACTATTGAAACATTAAGAAGGTCTCCCTCACATGCGTGAGATGTATAGATCGTTTTGAAGGCACTAGTAAAGAAATATATTAATAATAAACCACTTGTTTATAATTGTGCTGAGATTTATATTTGTTAATGTGATAATTAATCCTATGATTTTTAATTTGGTGTAATTAATAATCAATGAGGAATGGATTAATTAATACTATCATTAATTAATCAATGAGATAAATGATTTATTTATTTGACAAATAAGTGAGTTATTAATATAATAAGATTATATTAATTGATATGTGCAAATGTGCAATACTTGAATATATATAGTATATGGAATACAACTATATTATATAGTGTAGAGAGATACTTAAGTGTGACCATGTATGTATATACATAAACTATGTTATATAATGCAATGTGAATATATTACACATAGAAACCATATTTTAACATGAAGCATAATGTGATTATATTATGTACATGTTAAAACTATATGTTATGAATGCATGATAATACTTATGTGACAATAAATATGTGGGTATACACTGTATAATATATCATGAACATATTGTAAACTATTAATTTTAATAAAGTGAGACATCATGAATATATGGTGAACAATTTAATAATACATGAGATAATGTAATGTGATAACATCCGATTAAATTATACCAGTATGATAAAAATGTACATGAATTATATGTGTACAATTCACACTTACTACATTATGTGAATCCATGTTAGTATCATTAGAATTACATTGTAACTATAATTGTGGCCTAATTATATAGTATATATACATGTAACATATTTTGGCATAAGTGTTGTGTATATATACAAATTCTAGAATGCTGATATATGGCCTTGTCCCAATATAATAGTCACTCTCCTTCTCCTTCACGTGTATGGCAAAAAGGCTAAGGCCTATTATCCCCATTCTTCTCCCAAGCTTAGCTAGCAATGATCAATGGGGAGTGGTTTTGATGATGAGATTTACCAACCATTTACCAACTCCCTCTTATCTAGCATGCAATCCATTCATCTGTTAGTTTGAATTGCAATATAATTGCATTGTCTGTGTAATAATTCGTCTATAAATAGTAGCCATGTTTCTTCACATTTCTTTTGCTGAGCATTTTGGCTAAGTGAGAATAGAGAGCATATATATATATATATATATATATATATATATATCAGTGTTATTGAGATAGCATCAAGCTTAATTCATAGCAAAGGTATAATTACATGATTCATGTTCTTCATTTTTATTTTTCTGTCAAAAATTTCAATTTCTGATTATGCCAAATTGGACTATAATTGGATTGAAGGAAGTTTGTTTAGTTGCTATATGTCTTATATACATGTTTGAACTGGAATGTAGTTGTTTAAAAACTGTTTTCGTGAAGCCATTTTGTGAGTTGTGCTAGAAACTGCCGTAGCTGCCTGCTGTCTGGTGCGAACCAGTAGTGGCGCAGCTGCGCCGGTTTAAGCCTGGGATGCGGCGCAGCTGCGCCGGCACCCTGCTCCAGTTTTCTGCAATCTGCTTAAATCCTGTTGTGTGTTAAGTAATTGATATGGCTTAAACCAGCATGCTAGCTTGTGTAACATATATATATAAACATAATGAGGCAACGTAAGCATGTTTTAGTATATTAGCATGCATGGTTAACAAAACAACATGTAGTTTGGAAACGCACTTAAAGTTTTCGAAGGGAACATAAGGTTTATAAACGGACGTTAAACATATATGACGCATGTTAATATTCTGACTTTCAAGACACGTTAGTACCATCTAGAAACACATGAAATGAATGTTGACTTCTGTATACGTGTTTCATAGTATGACGTGAGCATGCTAAACCTCGATCAGTAAACATTTCGAGCGAAAATATAAGTTTTTAAAGGCAAACCTTGACATATAAAGATCATATATATATTCTAATTTTCGGGTATGTTTATATGGCCTTGCAATACATGTCGGACACATTAACTTACGTATATAAATTTCATAATGTAGCATGAACGTGTTAGAGCGTATTAGCAAACTTTATTAATGAAAGTATAAGTGTTGAACGTGAACGTCGACATGTTACATTGAGATTTGAATTTCGATACTTATGAACATGTTTAATGCAAGTTATGTGAATAATTTAAGTGTTTAAAAAGCGAGCATGTTAGACCTTATGAGTTCGTATCCTTGAATGGCTTTAAGTTATTGAAAGTATTGACTTAGAATCCATATCATATATATTTGAAACGAGAAAAGGTTGTACAAACATAAAAGTATCTTTTAATATGTTTATATGCTATGTGGTGTTGTTGGCTTGCATGACCGGACAGAAACCATAAGGCACAGCTCAGCCTTGGCTTGGCCAGAAGGCTGCGCAGCTGCGCTGGCCCTAGGCTTAGCCATGGCGCAGCTGCGCCGTCCTGGAATCAGAAGTCATGCAGTTTGACAATCTGATTTTTGGACAGATAGCTTATATGATGCCTACATTGCTAGAAATGGTTTACACCCTACTGATATGTGTACATAGGTGATGATTAAGTAACAAGATAATGTTTAACTTATATAATGGAAGCCCATGGGTCAAAGGATCATAGCTACTTGAACATGATGAGTTGCTATGATATCATTTATGTTATAACTATGTACTTGATTCGTAATAACATATAATCTGATTTCATGTCATATGAGAATAAGTATGACATGTGACTAAGATAGTAATATGTATGTATATTGAGTAATAAGTTGTGTAACGAATGTGTTAACTAATGAAAATCCTATACATGTAATACATTATAAATAGGATTCCAAAGTGTTGGCTAGCTTTACGTGAGTAAACTACGCATAAGGCAAGTATCCTAAACCCTTGCATTACTTTATTCAACGGATATCGTAAGCGAGTATCTAAAACTTATCTCTTTGGATACAAGTATTCTATCTTTGTATATTGCGAACTAGTTTCCTACTTAATTGTTTGAATTGAATTAGCATACTTGAACTCTTATTTCATTAAAGCTATTATTCATGTTGAACTTAGTATTGTTCTTGAATATTGTGAAAGTGTCTATGCCATTTGATTCGGCTAGACTTATGTTATTGAAAAATGACCCAAACTAATTGATTGGTGCGGGATCTTGTATTTGACTGAGAAGAACAACCTTCTTTGAAGGGAATATATAATTGTCGGAGAACCGACGTGCAAACTTGAGTATGATTGATTGTTATGCATAACGATGGTACTTTAGGCTGATCACCTGTTGTACCTGTTTTTATTGGATTTTCAGTTTATTACTGTCAATTCTAGTAGAAGTTCATAGTCCTTAGTGACTGCTCAGTATTCAATTATTTAAAATCTTGAATTGACGTATTATTGAATCATATTGATATTATTCTGTCCTTAGCGACTGTTATTGAGAACTGTTGATATTCTTGTTATCCTTGAACTATCAAACCTTGTTATACCTTTTCGAGAATTGGGAATCTTATTACTCACCCTTATTATATATTACTTGCTGGGCAATTTGTGCTCATTCTTGCTTTCCCTAAAACATTTCAGCTAAGGCAGAGCATGGCGAACCTTCGGGCGTTGATAAGGGCAAGGGCAAGGCTACCAATTCGCTTGTCTCTTATATGTTTTAAATATTTTAATGTTGTATTAAGATGATGTAGTAAGACTGGTTTTGATTATGTTTAAGCTTAAGTTAGGTTATGTAATAAGTCGTTAATTGATATTATTATGTAATCTATTAAGTACTGTAGGTTGCGAGACTTGGGGGAATAATTATAATAAATCATTGTAAATTATTCTAGAATAGATTTTCCGCTATGATCGTGTGATATTTAGTTATTATTATCGTAATGTATTACCATGAGCACGTGATGAACCGAATTCGAGAGACCAAGTGGCGGTCCTGGAATTTGGGGGCGTCACATGTTGGTATCAAAGTTGTAGTTATAAACCTTAGGAACGAGTGTCCTTAGACTATAACTTAGGCGAACTTAGAAGTTAGGAAGGAGATAAAACTCATGTAGAGTTTTCCTTGAGAGACTTAGTCTGTTATGAAACGTAACTTCATTCTATACAATGAACTTATGTTTTATTTAACATTCTAATGGAGTTGCTATTTGTTTGTTTCGTGTTTGTGATTATAGGATGACAGACACAGGGGTACCTAGTAGAGTGGCAGAGGAGGAGCCCAGGGATATACACGTAGTATACGAGGCACCTCTAGAGGCTACACCAGTGCAGGCTGTTGCACCGTTCGAGTCTGACGACGAGGACGAGATTGAGATAGAGTCTGATCCAGAGGAGGAGCCGATGGAGGATGAGCCAGTAGAGGACTCTGATGAGGCTACTATAGAGGAGCAGATGTTAGGAGAGTACGAGGAGCGGATCCTAGAGTTAGACTGCAGGGTCCAGGGGCTGGAGGCAGAGGCCCAAGAGAGAGAGTCCGAGTTCCAGAAGCTGAGGGACGAGGACCACCAGAGGAAGCTGGCTATGCAAGAGTTAGAGGTGGAGATTGCCTACCGTAGGGAGGCAGGGATCCAGATGGGGACTCTGTTTCACAGGTCAGTGGCTAGGAATGTAGTTTTGGCAGAGAAGCTAGAAGATGTTGAGCAGAGGGAACTGAGTGAGAAGACTGAGAAAGAGGCACTCCGTACTCAGCTAGAGTTGGAGGTGATGGATAGGTTACACTTCGAGGTGAAATGGGAAGCGTCCAATGAGAGAGCTGACAACCTTGAGGACGAGGTCAGGTGCAAGAAGAGAAAGATGAACAAGATGGGGTATGTGTTCCTTTTAGCTTTTGAAAGGGTGATTGATGGTGTGTACCACTACCCGGCAGAACAGGGACAGACTCTACATACCTTGAGCCGAGAGCTGGTTGCGTATATAGCACAGTTGTAGTACAAGAGCGCAGTGGAGAGCGGGATGATGGGATGAGATTCCCTTAGTCAGTCTAGTAGTAGTTTAGTAGAATTTATCTTTATTTATTGTATATACTATGATGCAATCCCGATCTTTTGTGTAAGATGTGGGATGATGATGTAAACCCCGAGTTAGTTTTTGTTAGAGGGGTAGTATGGTAGTAGGTTGGTATATTCCCCGTCTTTTGTGATATTAGGGGATATATATGATAACATTTATAGCAGTATGCTAGGAAAATCATGTAATGAAACGATTTGGCATATGAATATAAATGAAGTTTATTTCAGAAACGTGTTATAGATTTATTCTTTTAGTATTAGAAGAAATACTTAAGTAATATACTTGAATAATAATAAAATGGAAACTTGTGATGCAGATAATGCCGCCTAGACGTAGATTGACTGCACCCGAAGAATCTGTTAACAACGAGAGGGAACAAGTAGACCCGATCCAGAAACTGGTAGACTTGTTAGGAGAAGCCTTAAGGGGAAGGAACAATGAACCCGTTCGCCCGAACCCTCAGACTGTGCCAGTAACAACCTTTAAAGACTTTAAGAGTGTAGGACCCCCAGAGTTCGAGGGAACTACCGACCCAATCGTCGCACAAACATGGATCAAAAAGATCGAAAAAGCTTTCACTATAGCTAGCGTAGGCGAAGATCAGAAGACGGTGTTTGCCACGTACATGATGAGGGGAGAAGCGAACTACTGGTGGGAGGCTAATCAACAAAGAGCTGGAGAAGGGATAATAGCTTGGGACAAGTTTAAGACGCTGTTCTTCGAGAATTACTTCCCGAAGAGTATGAAGAATCGGATGGAGGTGAAATTCTTAGAGTTAAAACAAGGTGAGATGACGGTGGCGCAATACGCGGCTAGGTTTAACGAACTAGCACGATTTGCGGAGCACCAAGTTGGTGATGAAGAGAGAAAGGCTAGACGTTTCGAACAAGGGTTGAAGCCGTGGCTGTTCAATAAGGTATCAGTTCTTCAAATTGATTCCTTTGCAACATTACTAGAGAAGGCAATCATTGCGGAAGGTGGCAGTGAGGCCTTAAGTCTGTATAACAAAGAAAAGAAAGGAAAGAATGCTGGAGGAGAAAATCGTACGGGAGGAAGCAGTTGCGGAGGAAGCAACTTGGGAAAGAGAAAGTGGGAGAATAACAACAACAACAAAAATAACAATAATCAATCAGGGAATTTTCGTGGAGGTTTCAAGAAGAGGGCTGAAGGATGCCCGAAGTGTGGGAAGAATCACCAGGGCGAGTGCGGGAAAAGATGTGGCACTTGCTACAACTGCGGACAGGAAGGACACATCTCGCCCAACTGTCCGAAACCAAAGAATATCTTAGGGTGTTTTGCTTGCGGCTCAACTGAGCACCGTATTAAGGACTGCCCAAAGAAGGGAAGTGGCGGGGGTAGTAATCAGCAAGGAGGCAACAAGCTGATGATCGGTGGACCGGCACAATCCAACCGCCCAACTGCCAGAACCTTTAACATGACCGTCCAAGACGCCATGGCTGCGAAGGATGTGGTGTCAGGTATAATCCCAATCAATGATATAAATGCTTATGTATTATTTGATTCGGGTGCCACCTGTTCTTTTGTATCTAAAGAATTTGCTAGTAGACTTAGTACACCCCGAGAACGATTAGAAAATCCTTTGATCATAGAAGTTGCTAATAAGGAAGTGATCCCTGTAGAATACATTTATCGAGATTGTCACGCAAACATTAGAGAACATGAACTGAGCGTAGACTTGATTCCTATTAGATTGGGAGAATTTGACGTAATACTGGGAATAGATTGGTTGTATAACCATGCTGCGATAATTGACTGTTAGAACAAATGTGTGAACCTTCAGACTCCGAGTAAGTCTAAGGTAGTGTTTTATGGTAGCTCATCGCTTAAGCAATCTGTTGCGTTACGATGATGCAGGCCAAGAAATTGTTAAGGAAAGGATGCGTAGGATATTTAGCTTACATCGTTGATACTCAGAAAAAGGGAGTAGAAATTAAGGATATATCCGTAGTGAATGAATTTCTAGATGTGTTTCCGGACGATCTGCCTGGTCTTCCGCCAGACAGAGAAATCGAATTCATAATAGACTTAGCACCGGGAACGACACCGATTTCGAAAGCTCCATATCGTATGGCGCCAGTAGAAATGAAGGAATTGATTATACAATTGCAAGAGTTGTTGGATAAGGGTTACATTCGACCGAGTGTTTCTCCTTGGGGAGCACCAGTGCTATTCGTTAAGAAGAAGGACGGATCGATGAGGCTCTGTATCGATTATCGAGAATTGAACAGAGTAACGATCAAGAACCGATATCCGCTACCGAGGATAGACGACTTATTTGATCAACTGAAGGGAGCAAAGTGTTTCTCAAAAAACGACCTACGAACAGGATATCATCAACTGAAAGTGAGGGATGAGGACGTACCAAAGACTGCGTTTCGAACCCGTTATGGACACTACGAGTTTTTAGTAATGTCATTCGGATTGACTAATGCTCCGGCAGCATTTATGGACTTGATGAACCGAGTTTTCAAGCCATACTTGGATAAATTTGTAGTGGTTTTTATCGACGACATTTTGATCTACTCGAAGATAGTGGAAGAACACGCCGAACATCTAAAGATTATTTTGGAGGCACTAAGGAAGGAGAAGATGTATGCAAAATTTTCTAAGTGCGAATTTTGGATGGAGAAGGTTCAATTCTTAGGCCACGTGGTGGATAAGAATGGAATCTCTGTAGACCCTGCGAAGGTTGAAGCAGTAAGTAATTGGGAACAACCGAAAACACCGACAGAGGTGAGAAGCTTTTTAGGGTTAGCTGGGTACTATCAGAGATTTATCCAAGATTTTTCTAAAATAGCAACCCCGTTGACCAATTTGACTATAAAGACGGTGAAATTTGTATGGACCGACAAATGTGAAGAGAGTTTTCAGGAGTTAAAGAGGAGATTGAGCGAAGCACCTGTATTATCATTACCAGATGATGCGGGAAATTTTGTGGTGTATAGTGATGCATCGCACAAGGGACTTGGATGTGTGCTTATGCAGCACGGCAAGGTCATTGCATATGCATCACGACAACTAAAGGATTACGAAAAACGATACCCTACTCACGACTTAGAGTTAGCGGCAGTAGTTTTTGCGTTAAAGATATGGAGGCATTATTTGTACGGAGAAAAATGTGAGATATACACGGACCATAAAAGTCTGAAGTATATCTTCACACAGAAGGAGTTGAACATGCGGCAGAGGAGATGGTTAGAATTAATCAAAGACTTTGATTGCGATATTCTTTATCACCCGGGAAAGGCGAATGTGGTTGCCGACGCTCTGAGCAGGAAAGGAAGGGAGAAGTTGTTTAATTTGACGACTCAGGAAGAATTGATAAGAGAGATGGAGAAATTGGAAATAGAAGTGAAAGAACCAGAGAAGCTTGGAGAGAAGTTGTTTGTAATGGAAGCTCATCCGACATTGTTGGACAGAGTAAAGGAAGCTCAGGAAAGGGATGAAGAGTGTGAGAAAATCCGAAAGAGGATCACAGAAAATGAGGAAGAGAAATTTTGAATGGATAAAGACGACATCTTGAGATTTGAAGAAAGAGTATGGGTACCAGCGGTAACCGAGTTGAGGGAAGAGATTTTGCACGAGGCACACAATACGACATATTCCGTTCATCCGGGAGGCACAAAGATGTACCAAGATCTAAAGCAACATTTTTGGTGGCCTAATTTAAAACGGGAAGTCGCAGAGTGCGTCAGTAGATGTTTGACTTGCCAACACGTTAAAGCAGAACATCAGCGGCCGAGTGGTTTACTACAACCGTTGGAAATACCAGAGTGGAAATGGGAGCATATTACGATGGACTTCGTGGTAGGACTTCCAGCTACGCAGAAAGGTTATGATGCCATTTGGGTTATCGTGGATCGACTTACAAAGACCGCACATTTTCTACCAATCAAGATCCGCTACAGTTTGAATCAGTTAGCGAGCCTATACGTAAAAGAAATTGTTTCACGACATGGAGTGCCGGTATCAATTGTCTCTGATCGAGATCCGCGCTTCACGTCCAATTTTTGGAAGAGTTTGCAAGAGAGAATGGGAACACAGTTGAGGTTGAGTACTGCTTACCATCCTCAGACAGACGGACAGAGTGAGGGAACTATACAAACGCTGGAGGATATGCTTAGGACTTGCGTGATGGATTTTAAGGGAAATTGGGACGACCACCTACCCTTAGTCGAATTTGCGTATAATAATAGTTACCATGCGAGTATCGGCATGCAACCGTACGAAGCTCTTTACGAAAGAAAGTGCAGAACGCCATTATGTTGGGACGAAGTCATAGAACGACGAATACTCGGACCAGAGTTAGTACAACAAACCGCAAACGTGGTGACAGTGATAAGAGACAGATTAGTAGCAGCTCAAGATCGCCAGAAGAAATACGCAGATTTGCATCGGCAGGACCGAGACTTCAAAGTCGGTAGTTTTGTCTTCTTGAAAGCATCTCCATGGAAAGGAAAGATCCGTTTCGGCATGAGAGGAAAATTGAGTCCAAGATTTATAGGACAGTTCGAGATACTGAAGCGAGTGGGCGAAGTGGCATACAAAGTTGCGTTACCACCCGAGTTGGAGCACATCCACAACGTATTTCACATTTCCGTGTTGCGACCGTACAAGGCCGACTATAAAAACATGTGATTTCTTACGAGCCCATTCAAGTGGAGAAGAACTTGGCGTATGAAGAAATTCCTGTCCAGATATTAGATAGGAAAGAGCAAACCTTGAGAAATAAAATTATTTCGTCTGTAAAAGTACTTTGGCGTAACCACGATGTCGAGGAGGCAACGTGGGAATTAGAAGATAGGATAATGAGGGATTATCCCCATTTGTTTGTGTAACCTTGTAGCAATTCTGGGACGGAATTTTTATAAGGGGGGAGGATGTAATACCCGAGAATTTCCTAATATTATTAAATAAATATATTAATGGGAATGAGAATTTATTTAAATATAATGATTTTGTGTTATGAGAATGATTAATTCAATTATATTAAATTGAATAATTATAATAATTGAGAAATCGATGGAGTTTACGATAAACTCGATGAAATGCCTTGTGTGGCACAGTGACGTAATATAAGAATGATTATATTAATTTAAGCGAACAATTAATCTATATTAATTGTTATTGTAGAATATTAATTAATTATTGAGAATTATTAATGATTATATTAATTAACGAATGAATTATTAAGTAAACAATTAATCTATATTAATTGTTAATTGTTATTGTAAAATATTAGTTGATGGTTATGGAATATTAACTGTGATTGATTAATAATACGTGATTATTATTATTGCAAGAAATATAATAATAATAAACTACTTGTTTATAATTGTGCTGAGATTTATATTTGTTAATGTGATAATTAATCCTATGATTATTAATTTGGTGTAATTAATAATCAATGAGGAATGGATTAATTAATACTATCATTAATTAATCAATGCGATAAATGATTTATTTATTTAACAAATAAGTGAGTTATTAATATAATAAGATTATATTAATTGATATGTGCAAATGTGCAATACTTGAATATATATAGTATATGGAATACAACTATATTATATAGTGTAGAGAGACACTTAAGTGTGACCATGTATGTATATACATAAGCTATGTTATATAATGCAATGTGAATATATTACACATAGAAACCATATTTTAACATGAAGCATAATGTGATTATATTATGTACATGTTAAAACTATATGTTATGAATGCATGATAATACTTATGTGACAATAAATATGTGGGTATACACTGTATAATATATCATGAACATATTGTAAACTATTAATTTTAATAAAGTGAGACATCATGAATATATGGTGAATAATTTAATAATACATGAGATAATGTAATGTGATAACATCCGATTAAATTATACCAGTATGATAAAAATGTACATGAATTATATGTGTACAATTCACACTTACTACATTATGTGAATCCATGTTAGTATCATTAGAATTACATTGTAACTATAATTGTGGCCTAATTATATAGTATATATACATGTAACATATTTTGGCATAAGTGTTGTGTATATATACAAATTCTAGAATGCTGATATATGGCCTTGTCTCAATATAATAGTCACTCTCCTTCTCCTTCACGTGTATGGAAAAAAGGCTAAGGACTATTCTCCCCATTCTTCTCCCAAGCTTAGGTAGCAATGATCAATGGGGAGTGGTTTTGATGATGAGATTTACCAACCATTTACCAACTCCCTCTTATCTAGCATGCAATCCATTCATCTGTTAGTTTGAATTGCAATATAATTGCATTGTCTGTGTAATAATTCGTCTATAAATAGTAGCCATGTTTCTTCACATTTCTTTTGCTGAGCATTTTGGCTAAGTGAGAATAGAGAGCATATATATATATATATATCAGTGTTATTGAGATAGCATCAAGCTTAATTCATAGCAAAGGTATAATTACATGATTCATGTTCTTCATTTTCATTTTTCTGTCAAAAATTTCAATTTCTGATTATGCCAAATTGGACTATAATTGGATTGAAGGAAGTTTGTTTAGTTGCTATATGGCTTATATATATGTTTGAACTGGAATGTAGTTGTTTAAAAACTGTTTTTGTGAAGCCATTTTGTGAGTTGGGCTAGAAACTGCCGTAGCTGCCTACTGTCTGGTGCGAACCAGTAGTGGCGCAGCTGCGCCGGTTTAAGCCTGGGATGCGGCGCAGCTGCGCCGGCACCCTGCTCCAGTTTTCTGCAATCTGCTTAAATCCTGTTGTGTGTTAAGTAATTGATATGGCTTAAACCAGCATGTTAGCTTGTGTAACATATATATATAAACATAATGAGGCAACGTAAGCATGTTTTAATATATTAGCATGCATGGTTAACAAAACAACATGTAGTTTGGAAACGCACTTAAAGTTTTCGAAGGGAACATAAGGTTTATAAACGGACGTTAAACATATATGACGCATGTTAATATTCTGACTTTCAAGACACGTTAGTACCATCTAGAAACATATGAAATGAATGTTGACTTGTGTATACGTGTTTCATAGTATGACGTGAGCATGCTAAACCTCGATCAGTAAAAATTTCGAGCGAAAATATAAGTTTTTAAAGGCAAACCTTGACATATAAAGATCATATATATTTTGATTTTCGGGTATGTTTATATGGCCTTGACATACATGTCAGACACATTAACTTACGTATATAAATTTCATAATGTAGCATGAACGTGTTAGAGCGTATTAGCAAACTTTATTAATGAAAGTATAAGTGTTGAATGTGAACGTCGACATGTTACATTGAGATTTGAATTTCGATACTTATGAACATGTTTAATGCAAGTTATGTGAATAATTTAAGTGTTTAAAAAGCGAGCATGTTAGACCTTATGAGTTCGTATCCTTGAATGGCTTTAAGTTATTGAAAGTATTGACTTAGAATCCATATCATATATATTTGAAATGAGAAAAGGTTGTACAAACATAAAAGTATCTTTTAATATGTTTATATGCTATGTGGTGTTGTTGGCTTGCATGACCGGACAGAAACCATAAGGCACAGCTCAGCCTTGGCTTGGCCAGAAGGCTGCGCAGCTACGCTGGCCCTAGGCTTAGCCATGGCGCAGCTACGCCGTCCTGGAATCAGATGCCATGCAGTTTGACAATCTGATTTTTGGACAGATAGCTTATATGATGCCTACATTGCTAGAAATGGTTTACACCCTACTGATGTGTGTACATAGGTGATGATTAAGTAACAAGATAATGTTTAACTTATATAATGGAAGCCCATGGGTCAAAGGATCATAGCTACTTGAACATGATGAGTTGCTATAATATCATTTATGTTATAACTATGTACTTGATTCGTAATAACATATAATCTGATTTCATGTCATATGAGAATAAGTATGACATGTGACTAACATAGTAACATGTATGTATATTGAGTAATAAGTTGTGTAATGGATGTGTTAACTAATGAAAATCCTATACATGTAATACATTATAAATAGGATTCCAAAGTGTTGGCTAGCTTTACGTGAGTAAACTACGCATAAGGCAAGTATCCTAAACCCTTGCATTACTTTATTCAACGGATATCGTAAGCGAGTATCTAAAACTTATCTCTTTGGATACAAGTATTCTATCTTTGTATATTGCGAACTAGTTTCCTACTTAATTTTTTGAATTGAATTAGCATACTTGAACTCTTATTTCATTAAAGCTATTATTCATGTTGAACTTAGTATTGTTCTTGAATATTGTGAAAGTGTCTATGCCATTTGATTCGGCTAGACTTATGTTATTGAAAAATGACCCAAACTAATTGATTGGTGCAGGATCTTGTATTTGACTGAGAAGAACAACCTTCTTTGAAGGGAATATATAATTGTCGGAGAACCGACGTGCACACTTGAGTATGATTGATTGTTATGCATAACGATGGTACTTTAGGCTGATCACCTGTTGTACCTGTTTTTATTGGATTTTCAGTTTATTACTGTCAATTCTAGTAGAAGTTCATAGTCCTTAGTGACTGCTCAGTATTCAATTATTTAAAATCTTGAATTGACGTATTATTGAATCATATTGATATTATTCTGTCCTTAGCGACTGTTATTGAGAACTGTTGATATTCTTGTTATCCTTGAACTATCAAACCTTGTTATACCTTTTCGAGAATTGGGAATCTTATTACTCACCCTTATTATATATTACTTGCTGGGCAATTTGTGCTCATTCTTGCTTTCCCTAAAACATTTCAGCTAAGGCAGAGCATGGCGAACCATCGGGCGTTGATAAGGGCAAGGGCAAGGCTACCAATTAGCTTGTCTCTTATATGTTTTAAATATTTTAATGTTGTATGAAGATGATGTAGTAAGACTGGTTTTGATTATGTTTAAGCTTAAGTTAGGTTATGTAATAAGTCGTTAATTGATATTATTATGTAATCTATTAAGTACTGTAGGTTGCGAGACTTGGGGGAATAATTATAATAAATCATTGTAAATTATTCTAGAAAAGATTTTCCGCTGTGATCGTGTGATATTTAGTTATTATTATCATAATGTATTACCATGAGCACGTGATGAACCGAATTCGAGAGACCAAGTGGCGGTCCTGGAATTTGGGGGCGTCACAAAGACTCCTAATCACCACCTTCTTTCATAATTTTAGAGAACTAATGAAACATTAAGAAGGTCTCCTTAAAGGAAGACATGTTTGAGATGTACGCATCGTTTTTAACGCAATAGTCACCACCTTCTTTCATAATTTTAGAGAACCAATGAAACATTAAGAAGGTCTCCTTAAATGAAGACATGTTTGAGATGTACGCATCGTTTTTAACGCTATAGTAATGGGATTGCTTCTTTTGATGCTAATCAAACTAGAACGACGTTATAGGACTCCTAATCACTTCTTGCTTTGACAATTTTAGTGCACCAAAGAAACAATAAGAAGGTCTCCATAAATGAATACTTGTGTGAGATGTACGCTTGATTTTGAATCCGATAGTCATGGGTTTCTCCTTTTGACGCTAATCAAACTAGAACGAAGTAATACAACTCTTAATCACCTCTTTCTTTGTAAATTTGAAACAACCAATGAAACAATATGAATGTCTCCTGAAATGTAGACTTTTGTGAGATCTACTCATCTTTTTGGATGCGATAGTGATGGGATTGCTCCTGTTGATGCTAATTTCAACTAGAACGAAGTAATAAGAATCATAATCATCTATGTTTTGACAATTTAAGAGAGAACCAATAAAACAATAAGAAGGTCTCCCTAAATGTATACTTGTGTGAGATGTACGGATCGTTTTAAAGGCACTAGTGATAGGATTGCTCCTTTTGATGCTAATCAAACTAGAACGAAGTCATAGGACTCATAATCACCTCTTTCTTTGATAATTTGAGAGAACCAATGAAACAATAAGAAGGTCTCCCGAAATCAAGACTTGTGTGAGATGTACGCATCGTTTTTAACGCGATAGTCATGGGATTACTCCTTTTGATGCTAATCAAACTAGAACTAAATTATAGGACTCCTCATCACATCTTTCTTTGACAATTTAAGGGCACCAATGAAACAATAAGAAGGTCTCCCTAAATGAAGACTTGTCTGAGACGTACGCATGGTTTTGAACACGATAGTCATGGGTTTCTCGTTTTGACGCTAATCAAACTAGAACGAAGTAATACAACTCTTAATCACCTCTTTCTTTGTAAATTTGAAACAACTAATGAAACAATATGAAGGTCTCCCTAAATGAAGACTTTTGTGAGATCTACGCATCGTTTTGAACTCGATAGATTGCTCCTTTTGATGCTAATTTCAACTAGAACGAAGTAATAGGACTCATAAATTACCTATATTTTGACAATTTGAGAGAACTATTGAAAAATTAAGAAGGTCTCCCTCACTTGTGTGAGATGCACGGATCGTTTTGAAGGCACTAGTAAAGGATTACTCATTTTGATGATAATCAAAGTAGAACGAATTCAGAGGACTCCTAATCACCTCTTTCTTTGACAATTTGAGAGAACCAATGAAATAATAAGAAGGTATCCCTAAATAAAGACTTGTGTGAGATGTACGCATCGTTTTTAACGCGATAGGCATTGGATTGCTCCTTTTGATTCTAATCAAATTAGAACGAAATACTAAGACTCCTAATCAACACCTTCGTTCATAATTTTAGAGAACCAATGAAACATTAAGATGGTCTGAGATGTACGCATCGTTTTTAACGCGATAGTCATGGGATTGCTCCTTTTGATGCTAATCAAACTAGAACGAAATTATAGGACTCCTAATCACATCTTTCTTTGACAATTTAAGAGCACCAACGAAACAATAAGAAGGTCTCCCTAAATGAAGACTTGTGTGAGATGTACGCATTGTTTTGAACATGATAGTCATGGGTTTCTCATTTTGACGCTAATCAAACTAGAACGAAGTAATACAACTCTTAATCACCTCTTTCTTTGTAAATTGGAAACAACCAATGAAACAATATGAAGGTCTCCCTAAATGAAGACTTGTGTGAGATCTACGCATCGTTTTGAAAGCGATAGTGATGGGAGAGCTCCTTTTGATGCTAATTTCAACTAGAACGAAGTAATAGGACTCATAAATTACCTATATTTTGATAATTTGAGAGAACTATTGAAAAATTAAGAAGGTCTCCCTCACTTGTGTGAGATGTACGGATCGTTTTGAAGGCACTAGCAAAGGATTGCTCATTTTGATGATAATCAAACTAGAACGAATTCAGAGGACTCCTAATCACCTCTTTCTTTGACAATTTGAGAGAACCAATGAAATAATAAGAAGGTATCCCTAAATCAAGACTTGTGTGAGATGTACGCATCGTTTTTAACGCGATAGGCATAGGATTTCTCCTTTTGATGCTAATCAAAATAGAACGAAATACTAAGACTCCTAATCACCACCTTTGTTCATAATTTTAGAGAACCAATGAAACATTAAGATGGTCTCCTTAAAGGAAGACATGTTTGAGATGTACGCATTGTTTTTAACGCGATAGTCATGGGATTGCTTCTTTTGATGCTAATCAAATTAGAACGAAGTTATAGGACTCCTAATCACTTCTTGCTTTGACAATTTTAGTGCACCAATTAAACAATAAGAAGGTCTCCCTAAATGAATACTTGCGTGAGATGTACGCTTGATTTTGAACCGATAGTCATGGGTTTCTCCTTTTGACGCTAATCAAACTAGAACGAAGTAATACAACTCTTAATCAACTCTTTCTTTGTAAATTTGAAATAACTAATGAAACAATATGAAGGTCTCCTTAAATGTAGACTTGTGTGAGATCTACTCATTGTTTTGGATGCCATAGTGATGGGATTGCTCCTGTTTTTGCTAATTTCAATTAGAACGAAGTAATAAGACTCATAATCATCTATGTTTTGACAATTTGAGAGAGAACCAATGAAACAACACGAAGGTCTCTCTAAATGTATACTTGTGTGAGATGTACGGATCGTTTTGAAGGCACTAGTGATAGGATTGCTCCTTTTGATGCTAATCAAACTAGAACGAAGTCATAGGACTCATAATCACCTCTTTCTTTGACAATTTGAGAGAACCAATAAAACAATAAGAAGGTCTCCCGAAATCAAGAGTTATGTGAGATGTACGAATTATTTTTAACGCGATTGTCATGGGATTGTTCCTTTTGATGCTAATCGAACTAGAACGAAGTTATGGGACTCCTAATCACTTCGTGGTTTGACAATTTTAGTGCATCAATGAAACAATATGAAGGTCTCCCTAAATGAATAATTGTGTGAGATGAACGCTTGATTTTGAACCCGATAGTCATGGGTTTCTCCTTTTGACGCTAATCAAACTGGAACGAAGTAATACAACTCTTAATCACCTTTTTCTTTGTAATTTAAAACAACCAATGAAACAATATGAAGGACTCACAAAATATAGATTTGTGTGAGATCTACTCATCGTTTTGGATGCGATAGTGATGGGATTGTTCCTGTTAATGCTAATTTCAACTAGAACGAAGTAATAGGATTCATAATCATCTATGTTTTGACAATTTGAGAGAGAACCAAAGAAACAATAAGAAGGTCTCTCTAAATGTATACTTGTGTGAGATGTACGGATCGTTTTGAAGGCACTAGTGATAGGATTGCTCCTTTTGATGCTAATCAAACTAGAACGAAGTCATAGGACTCATAATCACCTCTTTCTTTGACAATTTGAGAGAACCAATGAAACATTATGAAGGTCTCCTTAAATGAAGACATGTTTGAGATGTACGCATCGTTTTTAACGCGATAGTCCTGGGATTGCTTCTTTTGATGCTAATCAAACTAGAAAGAAGTTATAGGACTCCTAATCACTTCTTACTTTGACAATTTTAGTGCACCAATGAAACAATAAGAAGGTCTCCCTAAATAAATACTTGTGTGAGATGTACGCTTGATTTTGAACCCGATAGTCATGGGTTTCTCCTTTTGACGCTAATCAAACTAGAACGAAGTAATACAACTCTTAATCACCTCTTTCTTTGTAAATTTGAAACAACCAATGAAATAATATGAAGGTCTCCTTAAATGTAGACTTGTGTGAGATCTACTCATCGTTTTGGACGCGATAGTGATGGGATTGCTCCTGTTGATGGTAATTTCAACTAGAACGAAGTAATAGGACTCATAATCATCTATGTTTTGACAATTTGAGAGAGAGCCAATGAAACAATAAGAAAGTCTCCCTAAATGTATACTTGTGTGAGATGTACAGATCGTTTTGAAGGCACTAGTGATAGGATTGATCCTTTTGATGCTAATCAAACTAGAACGAAGTCATAAGACTCATAATCACCTCTTTCTTTGACAATTTGAGAGAACCATTGAAACAATAAGAAGGTCTCCCGAAATCAAGACTTGTGTGAGATGTACGCATCGTTTTTAACGCGATAGTCATGGGATTGCTCCTTTTGATGCTAATCAAACTAGAACGAAATTATAGGACTCCTAATCACATCTTTCTTTGACAATTTAAGAGCACCAATGAAACAATATAAAGGTCTCCCTAAATGAAGACTTGTGTGAGATGTACGCATGGTTTTGAACACGATAGTCATGGGTTTCTCGTTTTGACGCTAATCAAACTAGAACGAAGTAATACAACTCTTAATCACCTCTTTCTTTGTAAATTTGAAACAACCAATGAAACAATATGAAGGTCTCCCTAAATGAAGACTTGTGTGAGATCTACGCATCGTTTTGAACGCGATAGTGATGGGAGAGCTCCTTTTGATGCTAATTTCAAATAGAACGAAGTAATAGGACTCATAAATTACCTATATTTTGAGAATTTGAGAGAACTATTGAAACATTAAGAAGGTCTCCCTCACTTGCGTGAGATGTACGGATCGTTTTGAAGGCACTAGTAAAGGATTGCTCATTTTGATGATAATCAAAGTAGAACGAATTCAGAGGACTCCTAATCACCTCTTTCTTTGACAATTTGAGAGAACCAATGAAATAATAAGAAGGTATCCCTAAATCAAGACTTGTGTTAGATGTACACATCGTTTTTAACGCGATAGGCATAGGATTGTTCCTTTTGATGCTAATCAAATTAGAACGAAATAATAAGACTCCTAATTACCACCTGCTTTCATAATTTTAGAGAACCAATGAAACATTAAAAAGGTCTCCTTAAATGAAGACATGTTTGAGATGTTCGCATCGTTTTTAACGCGATAGTCATGGGATTGCTTCTTTTGATGCTAATCAAACTAGAACGACGTTATAGGACTCCTAATCACTTCTTGCTTTGACAATTTTAGTGCACCAAAGAAACAATAAGAAGGTCTCCATAAATGAATACTTGTGTGAGATGTACGCTTGATTTTGAACCCGATAGTCATGGGTTTCTCCTTTTTACGCTAATCAAACTAGAACGAAGTAATACAACTCTTAATCACCTTTTTCTTTGTAAATTTGAAACAACCAATGAAATAATATGAAGGTCTCCTTAAATGTAGACTTGTGTGAGATCTACTCATCTTTTTGGATGCGATAGTGATGGGATTGCTCCTGTTGATGCTAATTTCAATTAGAACGAAGTAATAAGACTCATAATCATCTATGTTTTGACAATTTAAGAGAGAACTAATGAAACAATAAGAAGGTCTCCCTAAATGTATACTTGTGTGAGATGTACGGATCGTTTTAAAGGCACTAGTGATAGGATTGCTCCTTTTGATGCTAATCAAACTAGAACAAAGTCATAGGACTCATAATCACCTCTTTCTTTGACAATTTGAGAGAACCAATGAAACAATAAGGTCTCCCGAAATCAAGACTTGTGTGAGATGTACGCATCGTTTTTAACGCGATAGTCATGGGATTGCTCCTTTTGATGCTAATCAAACTAGAACGAAATTATAGGACTCCTAATCACATCTTTCTTTGACAATTTAAGAGCACCAATGAAACAATAAGAAGGTCTCCCTAAATGAAGACTTGTGTGAGATGTACGCATGATTTTGAACACGATAGTCATGGGTTTCTCGTTTTGACGCTAATCAAACTAGAACGAAGTAATACAACTCTTAATCACCTCTTTCTTTGTAAATTTGAAACAACCAATGAAATAATATGAAGGTCTCCTTAAAAGTAGACTTGTGTGAGATCTCCTCATCGTTTTGGACGCGATAGTGATGGGATTGCTCTTGTTGATGGTAATTTCAACTAGAACGAAGTAATAAGACTCATAATCATCTATGTTTTGACAATTTGAGAGAGAGCCAATGAAACAATAAGAAAGTCTCCCTAAATGTATACTTGTGTGAGATGTACAGATCGTTTTGAAGGCACTAGTGATAGGATTGCTCCTTTTGATGCTAATCAAACTAGAACGAAGTCATAGGACTCATAATCACCTCTTTCTTTGACAATTTGAGAGAACCATTGAAACAATAAGAAGGTCTCCCGAAATCAAGACTTGTGTGAGATGTACGCATCGTTTTTAACGCGATAGTCATGGGATTGCTCCTTTTGATGCTAATCAAACTAGAACGAAATTATAGGACTCCTAATCACATCTTTCTTTGATAATTTAAGAGCACCAATGAAACAATATAAAGGTCTCCCTAAATGAAGACTTGTGTGAGATGTACGCATGGTTTTGAACACGATAGTCATGGGTTTCTCGTTTTGACGCTAATCAAACTAGAACGAAGTAATACAACTCTTAATCACCTCTTTCTTTGTAAATTTGAAACAACCAATGAAACAATATGAAGGTCTCCCTAAATGAAGACTTGTGTGAGATCTACGCATCGTTTTGAACGCGATAGTGATGGGAGAGCTCCTGTTGATGCTAATTTCAAATAGAACGAAGTAATAGGACTCATAAATTACCTATATTTTGACAATTTGAGAGAACTATTGAAACATTAAGAAGGTCTCCCTCACTTGCGTGAGATGTACGGATCGTTTTGAAGGCACTAGTAAAGGATTGCTCATTTTGATGATAATCAAACTAGAACGAATTCAGAGGACTCCTAATCACCTCTTTCTTTGACAATTTGAGAGAACCAATGAAATAATAAGAAGGTATCCCTAAATCAAGACTTGTGTTAGATGTACACATCGTTTTTAACGCGATAGGCATAGGATTGTTCCTTTTGATGCTAATCAAATTAGAACGAAATAATAAGACTCCTAATTACCACCTGCTTTCATAATTTTAGAGAACCAATGAAACATTAAAAAGGTCTCCTTAAATGAAGACATGTTTGAGATGTTCGCATTGTTTTTAACGCGATAGTCATGGGATTGCTTCTTTTGATGCTAATCAAACTAGAACGACGTTATAGGACTCCTAATCACTTCTTGCTTTGACAATTTTAGTGCACCAAAGAAACAATAAGAAGGTCTCCATAAATGAATACTTGTGTGAGATGTACGCTTGATTTTGAACCCGATAGTCATGGGTTTCTCCTTTTTACGCTAATCAAACTAGAACGAAGTAATACAACTCTTAATCACCTCTTTCTTTGTAAATTTGAAACAACCAATGAAATAATATGAAGGTCTCCTTAAATGTAGACTTGTGTGAGATCTCCTCATCGTTTTGGACGCGATAGTGATGGGATTGCTCCTGTTGATGGTAATTTCAACTAGAACGAAGTAATAAGACTCATAATCATCTATGTTTTGACAATTTGAGAGAGAGCCAATGAAACAATAAGAAAGTCTCCCTAAATGTATACTTGTGTGAGATGTACAGATCGTTTTGAAGGCACTAGTGATAGGATTGCTCCTTTTGATGCTAATCAAACTAGAACGAAGTCATAGGACTCATAATCACCTCTTTCTTTGACAATTTGAGAGAACCATTGAAACAATAAGAAGGTCTCCCGAAATCAAGACTTGTGTGAGATGTACGCATCGTTTTTAACGCGATAGTCATGGGATTGCTCCTTTTGATGCTAATCAAACTAGAACGAAATTATAGGACTCCTAATCACATCTTTCTTTGGCAATTTAAGAGCACCAATGAAACAATATAAAGGTCTCCCTAAATGAAGACTTGTGTGAGATGTACGCATGGTTTTGAACGCGATAGTCATGGGTTTCTCGTTTTGACGCTAATCAAACTAGAACGAAGTAATACAACTCTTAATCACCTCTTTCTTTGTAAATTTGAAACAACCAATGAAACAATATGAAGGTCTCCCTAAATGAAGACTTGTGTGAGATCTACGCATCGTTTTGAACGCGATAGTGATGGGAGAGCTCCTTTTGATGCTAATTTCAAATAGAACGAAGTAATAGGACTCATAAATTACCTATATTTTGAGAATTTGAGAGAACTATTGAAACATTAAGAAGGTCTCCCTCACTTGCGTGAGATGTACGGATCGTTTTGAAGGCACTAGTAAAGGATTGCTCATTTTGATGATAATCAAACTAGAACGAATTCAGAGGACTCCTAATCACCTCTTTCTTTGACAATTTGAGAGAACCAATGAAATAATAAGAAGGTATCCCTAAATCAAGACTTGTGTTAGATGTACACATCGTTTTTAACGCGATAGGCATAGGATTGTTCCTTTTGATGCTAATCAAATTAGAACGAAATAATAAGACTCCTAATTACCACCTGCTTTCATAATTTTAGAGAACCAATGAAACATTAAAAAGGTCTCCTTAAATGAAGACATGTTTGAGATGTTCGCATCGTTTTTAACGCGATAGTCATGGGATTGCTTCTTTTGATGCTAATCAAACTAGAACGACGTTATAGGACTCCTAATCACTTCTTGCTTTGACAATTTTAGTGCACCAAAGAAACAATAAGAAGGTCTCCATAAATGAATACTTGTGTGAGATGTACGCTTGATTTTGAACCCGATAGTCATGGGTTTCTCCTTTTTACGCTAATCAAACTAGAACGAAGTAATACAACTCTTAATCACCTCTTTCTTCGTAAATTTGAAACAACCAATGAAATAATATGAAGGTCTCCTTAAATGTAGACTTGTGTGAGATCTACTCATCTTTTTGGATGCGATAGTGATGGGATTGCTCCTGTTGATGCTAATTTCAATTAGAACGAAGTAATAAGACTCATAATCATCTATGTTTTGACAATTTAAGAGAGAACTAATGAAACAATAAGAAGGTCTCCCTAAATGTATACTTGTGTGAGATGTACGGATCGTTTTAAAGACACTAGTGATAGGATTGCTCCTTTTGATGCTAATCAAACTAGAACAAAGTCATAGGACTCATAATCACCTCTTTCTTTGACAATTTGAGAGAACCAATGAAACAATAAGGTCTCCCGAAATCAAGACTTGTGTGAGATGTACGCATCGTTTTTAACGCGATAGTCATGGGATTGCTCCTTTTGATGCTAATCAAACTAGAACGAAATTATAGGACTCCTAATCACATCTTTCTTTGACAATTTAAGAGCACCAATGAAACAATAAGAAGGTCTCCCTAAATGAAGACTTGTGTGAGATGTACGCATGATTTTGAACACGATAGTCATGGGTTTCTCGTTTTGACGCTAATCAAACTAGAACGAAGTAATACAACTCTTAATCACCTCTTTCTTTGTAAATTTGAAACAACTAATGAAACAATATGAAGGTCTCCCTAAATGAAGACTTGTGTGAGATCTACGCATCGTTTTGAACGCGATAGTGGTGGGATTGCTCCTTTTGATGCTAATTTCAAGTAGAACTAAGTAATAGGACTCATAAATTACCTATATTTTGACAATTTGAGAGAACTATTGAAAAATTAAGAAGGTCTCCCTCACTTGTGTGAGATGCACGGATCGTTTTGAAGGCACTAGTAAAGGATTTCTCATTTTGATGATAATCAAAGTAGAACGAATTCAGAGGACTCCTAATCACCTCTTTCTTTGACAATTTGAGAGAACCAATGAAATAATAAGAAGGTATCCCTAAATCAAGACTTGTGTGAGATGTACGCATCATTTTTAACGCGATAGGCATTGGATTGCTCCTTTTGATGCTAATCAAATTAGAACGAAATACTAAGACTCCTAATCAACACCTTCGTTCATAATTTTAGAGAACCAATGAAACATTAAGAAGGTCTGAGATGTACGCATCGTTTTTAACGCGATAGTCATGGGATTTCTCCTTTTGATGCTAATCAAACTAGAACGAAATTATAGGACTCCTCATCACATCTTTCTTTGACAATTTAAGAGCACCAATGAAACAATAAGAAGGTCTCCCTAAATGAAGACTTGTGTGAGATGTACGCGTGGTTTTGAACACGATAGTCATGGGTTTCTCTTTTTGACGCAAATCAAACTAGTAGAACGAAGTAATACAACTCTTAATCACCTCTTTCTTTGTAAATTTGAAACAACCAATGAAACAATATGAAGGTCTCCCTAAATGAAGACTTGTGTGAGATCTACGCATCGTTTTGAAAGCGATAGTGATGGGAGATCTCCTTTTGATGCTAATTTCAACTAGAATGAAGTAATAGGACTCATAAATTACCTATATTTTGACAATTTGAGAGAACTATTGAAACATTAAGAAGGTGTCCCTCACTTGCGTGAGATGTACGGATCGTTTTGAAGGCACTAGCAAAGGATTGCTCATTTTGATGATAATCAAACTAGAACGAATTCGGAGGACTCCTAATCACCTCTTTCTTTGATAATTTGAGAGAACCAACGAAATAATAAGAAGGTATCCCTAAATCAAGACTTGTGTTAGATGTACGCATCGTTTTTAACTTGATAGGCATAGGATTGCTCCTTTTGATGCTAATCAAATTAGAACGAAATAATAAGACTCCTAATCACCACCTTCTTTCATAATTTTAGAGAACCAATGAAACATTAAGAAGGTCTCCTTAAATGAAGACATGTTTGAGATGTACGCATCGTTTTTAACGCGATAGTCATGGGATTGCTTCTTTTGATGCTAATCAAACTAGAACGACGTTATAGGACTCCTAATCACTTCTTGCTTTGACAATTTTAGTGCACCAAAGAAACAATAAGAAGGTCTCCATAAATGAATACTTGTGTGAGATGTACGCTTGATTTTGAACCCGATAGTCATGGGTTTCTCCTTTTGATGCTAATCAAACTAGAACGAAGTAATACAACTCTTAATCACCTCTTTCTTTGTAAATTTGAAACAACCAATGAAACAATATGAATGTCTCCTGAAATGTAGACTTGTGTGAGATCTACTCATCTTTTTGGATGCGATAGTGATGGGATTGCTCCTGTTGATGCCAATTTCAACTAGAACGAAGTAATAAGACTCATAATCATCTATGTTTTGACAATTTAAGAGAGAACCAATGAAACAATAAGAAGGTCTCCCTAAATGTATACTTGTGTGAGATGTACGGATCGTTTTAAAGGAACTAGTGATAGGATTGCTCCTTTTGATGCTAGTCAAACTAGAACGAAGTCATAGGACTCATAATCACCTCTTTCTTTGATAATTTGAGAGAACCAATGAAACAATAAGAAGGTCTCCCGAAATTAAAACTTGTGTGAGATGTACGCATCGTTTTTAACGCGATAGTCATGGGATTACTCCTTTTGATGCTAATCAAACTAGAACTAAATTATAGGACTCCTCATCACATCTTTCTTTGACAATTTAAGGGCACCAATGAAACAATAAGAAGGTCTCCCTAAATGAAGACTTGTCTGAGACGTACGCATGGTTTTGAACACGATAGTCATGGGTTTCTCGTTTTGACGCTAATCAAACTAGAACGAAGTAATACAACTCTTAATCACCTCTTTCTTTGTAAATTTGAAACAACTAATGAAACAATATGAAGGTCTCCCTAAATGAAGACTTTTGTGAGATCTACGCATCGTTTTGAACGCGATAGTGATGGGATTGCTCCTTTTGATGCTAATTTCAACTAGAACGAAGTAATAGGACTCATAAATTACCTATATTTTGATAATTTGAGAGAACTATTGAAAAATTAAGAAGGTCTCCCTCACTTGTGTGAGATGTACGGATCGTTTTGAAGGCACTAGTAAAGGATTGCTCATTTTGATGATAATCAAACTAGAACGAATTCAGAGGACTCCTAATCACCTCTTTCTTTGACAATTTGAGAGAACCAATGAAATAATAAGAAGGTATCCCTAAATCAAGACTTGTGTGAGATGTACGCATCGTTTTTAACGCGATAGGCATAGGATTTCTCCTTTTGATGCTAATCAAATTAGAACGAAATACTAAGACTCCTAATCACCACCTTCGTTCATAATTTTAGAGAACCAACGAAACATTAAGATGGTCTCCTTAAAGGAAGACATGTTTGAGATGTACGCATCGTTTTTAACGCGATAGTCATGGGATTGCTTCTTTTGATGCTAATCAAATTAGAACGAAGTTATAGGACTCCTAATCACTTCTTGCTTTGACAATTTTAGTGCACCAATTAAACAATAAGAAGGTCTCCCTAAATGAATACTTGCGTGAGATGTACGCTTGATTTTGAACCGATAGTCATGGGTTTCTCCTTTTTACGCTAATCAAACTAGAACGAAGTAATACAACTCTTAATCAACTCTTTCTTTGTAAATTTGAAATAACTAATGAAACAATATGAAGGTCTCCTTAAATGTAGACTTGTGTGAGATCTACTCATTGTTTTGGATGCCATAGTGATGGGATTGCTCCTGTTTTTGCAAATTTCAATTAGAACGAAGTAATAAGACTCATAATCATCTATGTTTTGACAATTTGAGAGAGAACCAATGAAACAATATGAAGGTCTCTCTAAATGTATACTTGTGTGAGATGTACGGATCGTTTTGAAGGCACTAGTGATAGGATTGCTCCTTTTGATGCTAATCAAACTAGAACGAAGTCATAGGACTCATAATCACCTCTTTCTTTGACAATTTGAGAGAACCAATAAAACAATAAGAAGGTCTCCCGAAATCAAGAGTTATGTGAGATGTACGAATTATTTTTAACGCGATTGTCATGGGATTGCTCCTTTTGATGCTAATCGAACTAGAACGAAGTTATGGGACTCCTAATCACTTCGTGGTTTGACAATTTTAGTGCATCAACGAAACAATATGAAGGTCTCCCTAAATGAATAATTGTGTGAGATGAACGCTTGATTTTGAACCCGATAGTCATTGGTTTCTCCTTTTGACGCTAATCAAACTAGAACGAAGTAATACAACTCTTAATCACCTTTTTCTTTGTAATTTAAAACAACCAATGAAACAATATGAAGGACTCACAAAATATAGATTTGTGTGAGATCTACTCATCGTTTTGGATGCGATAGTGATGGGATTGCTCCTGTTAATGCTAATTTCAACTAGAACGAAGTAATAGGATTCATAATCATCTATGTTTTGACAATTTGAGAGAGAACCAAAGAAACAATAAGAAGGTCTCCCTAAATGTATACTTGTGTGAGATGTACGGATCGTTTTGAAGGCACTAGTGATAGGATTGCTCCTTTTGATGCTAATCAAACTAGAACAAAGTCATAGGACTCATAATCACCTCTTTCTTTGACAATTTGAGAGAACCAATGAAACATTATGAAGGTCTCCTTAAATGAAGACATGTTTGAGATGTACGCATCGTTTTTAACGCGATAGTCCTGGGATTACTTCTTTTGATGCTAATCAAACTAGAACGAAGTTATAGGACTCCTTATCACTTCTTACTTTGACAATTTTAGTGCACCAATGAAACAATAAGAAGGTCTCCCTAAATAAATACTTGTATGAGATGTACGCTTGATTTTGAACCCGATAGTCATGGGTTTCTCCTTTTGACGCTAATCAAACTAGAACGAAGTAATAAAACTCTTAATCACCTCTTTCTTTGTAAATTTGAAACAACCAATGAAATAATATGAAGGTCTCCTTAAATGTAGACTTGTGTGAGATCTACTCATCGTTTTGGACGCGATAGTGATGGGATTGCTCCTGTTGATGGTAATTTCAACTAGAACGAAGTAATAGGACTCATAATCATCTATGTTTTGACAATTTGAGAGAGAACCAATGAAACAATAAGAAAGTCTCCCTAAATGTATACTTGTGTGAGATGTACAGATCGTTTTGAAGGCACTAGTGATAGGATTGCTCCTTTTGATGCTAATCAAACTAGAACGAAGTCATAGGACTCATAATCACCTCTTTCTTTGACAATTTGAGAGAACCAATGAAACAATAAGAAGGTCTCCCGAAATCAAGACTTGTGTGAGATGTACGCATCGTTTTTAACGCGATAGTCATGGGATTGCTCCTTTTGATGCTAATCAAACTAGAACGAAATTATAGGACTCCTAATCACATCTTTCTTTGACAATTTAAGAGCACCAATGAAACAATATGAAGGTCTCCCTAAATAAAGACTTGTGTGAGATGTACTCATGGTTTTGAACGATAGTCATGGGCTTCTCGTTTTAACGCTAATCAAACTAGAACGAAGTAATACAACTCTTAATCACCTCTTTCTTTGTAAATTTGAAACAACCAATGAAACAATATGAAGGTCTCCCTAAATGAAGACTTGTGTGAGATCTACGCATCGTTTTGCACGCGATAGTTATGAGATTGCTCTCTTTGATGCTAATTTCAACTAGAACGAAGTAATAGGACTCATAGTCACCTATATTTTGACAATTTGAGAGAACTAACGAAAAATAAGAAGGTCTCGCTAAATGAATACTTGTGTGAGATGTATGCATGGTTTTGAACGCGATAGTCATGGGTTTCTCGTTTTGACGCTAATCAAACTAGAACGAATTCATAGGACTCATAATCACCTCTTTCTTTGACAATTTGAGAGAACCAATGAAACAATAAGAAGGTCTTCCTAAATCAAAACTTGTGTGAGATGGACGCATCGTTTTTAACGCAATAGTCATGGGATTGCTCCTTTTGATGTTAATCAAATTAGAATGAAGTAGTAAAACTCCTAATCACCTCTTTCTTTCACAATTTTAGAGAACCATTGAAACAATAAGAAGGTCTCCCTAAATTAAGAATTGTGTGAGATGTACGCATCATTTTTAACGCGGTAGTCATGGGATTGATCCTTTTGATGCTAATAAAACTAGAACGATGTTATAGGACTCCTAATCACCTCTTTCTTTGATAATTTTAGAACACCAATGAAACATTAAGAAGGTCTCCTAAAATGAAGACTTGTGTGAGTTGTACGCATGGTTTTGAACGCAATCGTCATGGATTTCTCGTTTTGACGCTAATCAAACTAGAACGAAGTAATACAACTCTTAATCACCTCTTTCTTTGTAAATTTGAAACAACCAATGAAATAATATGAAGGTATCCCTAAATGAAGACATGTGTGAGATCTACGCATCATTTTGAACGCGATAGTGATGGGATTGCTCCTTTTGATGCTAATTCCAACTAGAACGAAGTAATAGGACTCATAAATTACCTATATTTTGACAATTTGAGAGAACTATTGAAACATTAAGAAGGTCTCCCTCACTTGTGTGAGATGTACGAATCGTTTTGAAGGACTAGTGATAGGATTGCTCATTTTGATGCTAATCAAACTAGAACGAAGGTATCCCTAAATCAAGACTTGTGTGAGATGTACGCATCGTTTTTAACGCGATAGTCATGGGATTGCTCATTTTGTTGCTAATCAAATTAGAACGAAGTAATAAAACTCCTAATCACCTCTTTCTTTCAAAATTTTAGAAAAAACCAATAAAACAATAAGAAGGTCTCCTTAAATTAAGACTCGTGTGAGATGTACGCATCGTTTTTAACGCGATAGTCATGGGATTGCTCCTTTTGATGCTAATAAAACTAGAACGAAGTTACAGGACTCCTAATCACTTCTTTCTTGGACAATTTTAGAACACCAATGAAACAATAAGAAGGTATCCTAAAATAAAGACTTGTGTGAGATGTACGCATGGTTTTAAACGTGATAGTCATGGGTTTCTGGTTTTGACACTAATCAAACTACAGCGAAGTTATACAACTCTTAATCACCTCTTTCTTTGTAAATTTGAAACAACCAATGAAACAATATGAAGGTCTCCCTAAATGAAGACTTGTGTGAGATCTACGCATCGTTTTGAACACGATAGTGATGGGATTGCTCCTTTTGATGCTAATTTCAACTAGAACGAAATAATAGGACTCATAAATTACCTATATTTTGACAATTTAAGAGAACTATTAAAACATTAAGGTCTCTCGCACTTGTGTGAGATGTACGGATCGTTTTGAAGGCAATTGTGATAGGATTGCTAATTTTGATGCTAATCAAACTAGAACGAATTCATATGACTTATAATCACCTCTTTCTTTGAAAATTTAAGAGAACTAATGAAATAATAAGAAGTTATCCCTAAATCAAGACTTGTGTGAGATGTACGCATCGTTTTTAACGCGATAGGCACATGATTGCTCCTTTTGATGCTAATCAAATTAGAATGAAATAATAAAAGTCCTAATCACCTCCTTCTTTCATAATTTTAGAGAACCAATGAAACATGAAGAAGGTCTCCTTAAATGAAGACATGTTTGAGATGTACGCATCGTTTTTAACGCGATAGTCATGGGATTGCTTCTTTTGATGCTAATCAAATTAGAACGAAGTTATAGGACTCCTAATCTGTAATACCCGAGAATTTCCATATATTATTAAATAAATATATTAATGGAAATGAGAATTTATTTGAATAGAAATGATTTTGTGTTATGAGATGAATTAATTCAATTATATATAATTGAATAATTATAATAATTGAGAAATTGGTGGAGTTTGTGATAAACTCATTGATTGCCTTGTGTGGCACAGTGACGTAATATAAGAATGATTATATTAATTTAAGCGAACAATTAATCTATATTAATTGTTAATCGAAGAATATTAATTAACTGTTATAAAATACTAATGAGGATTGATTAATAATATGTGATTATTATTATTGCAAGAAACATAATAATAATGAGCAACGTGTTTATAAATATAATAAGATTTATATCAAAGTGATAATTAATCATATAAGGGTTAATTAAATTGTTATGGAGGTTAACAATTATATTGATTGATGTAGGATATGTGTATATTATTAATTAATATTCAAGATGAGAAATTATATGTGCCAGCATGCGAATTAAATGTGTAGCATATATTAGCTGACTATGTATTATGTGAAGTGTAATATGACACTATTATATGGTAAGGCTTATTAAACCATGTGAGCTACTTGATTAATAACTTGTGTGACAATAAATATGTGGGTATACATTGTATAATATATCATGAACATATTGTAAACAATTAGTTTTAATAAAGGAGACAGTGTAATGTGTTAACATCTGATTAGATTATATCCGGTATTAACAAAATGTACATGGATTATATGTGTCAATTTACACTTACTACAGTATATGAATTATTGTGACATTTCAATTAAAGACCTAAGTGTCTAAATATGTGTGTGTATATAACCTAAGTATTAATACTAGTTTGTTTACAAAATTGGAAATGCTGAGATTTTTATGCCTTGTCCCATATTAATAAGACACAAACCTTGTACACGTAAAACACTCATGAAGCTAGCCTACTCCTACCTTCTCAAACTCAGCATTCTAGCAAATCATGATACGGGGAGTGGGCAGAACAGTGTTCTTCAACCACTCTACCAACTCTTCCTTAGCTGATATACAAAGCTTCAATCTAGTGGTTCAATTTAATGGACAATTGCATTGTCTGTGTAAGGATTCTTCTATAAATATCAGCCATGTTTTTTCGTTTTCAATTTGCTGAGAGTTTGCATAAGTGGTGAGTGAAAGCAATATACATATATCAGTAGGAGAAGTTGGATTAGCAACAAACTATATTTGAATCTTAGCAGAGGTATAATCCCTCTTCCTTTGTTCTTCATTTTCGTTTTCTGTTTCCGAAGTTTCCTTCAAATTTTTGATTATGCCAAATTGGTTCATGATTGGTTTGTAGAACCCTTATATTGTTGTTATATGAACATACATACGTGATGGAACCACTATATAGCTTTCTTGACTTTCATTTCCATTATTGCTCTGTAATTTCTGTAAAGCATCGAATTCGTGAAATTAGTTGGAGTTCATGAAATTGGGAATCGTTTGGGCGATTGACTGTTATATAAGCATATATATGTGTTAGTAAGTTAAAAAGGTTAGTCTAATAGCATATGGGTATGTCGAGATCGATAAAATGGGAGGTTTTGGGTCGGTTTCGCTGCAGTCTGAACTGAGGAACTGTCCCCACGCCGCAGCGCCGCAGCCAGAGCCGCAGCGCCGCAAACCGCGCCGCAGCGCCACCCGCGCCGCAGCTCTAGAATATGGCTGCTGTTGCCGCGCCGCAGCGCCGGCCTCTGTGTGCAGTTTTCTACATTCTGCAACAAAACTGTTATATACCAATTGTTTGATTTTTGTTTAAACAAGCATGGGAGCATGATTAATACATATATATAAACCTAATGAGGCAATGTAAACATGTTTTAGTATATTAGCATGCATGGTTAACCAAACGACATATAGTTTGAAAACAAACTTAAAGTTTCATAAACGAACGTTAACATATATAAAGCATGTTAATATTCGTATTTTTCAAGGCATGTCGGTATGAGGTAGAGATGTATGAAAGACATATTAAGTTATGTATATATGGTTCATAGTATGACAAGAGCCTGTTAGACCTCACTATTGAACATATCTAACAAAAATACAAGTTTTGAAGGTTGATATTGACATGTAAAGACCATGTATACATTCTGACTTTTCGAGCATGTTTATAGGGCCTTGAAATGCATGAAAAGCATGTTAACTTATATATATAGGTTTCATAAGGAAGCATGAACATGATAGACCTTATTAATGAACTATACTAACAAAGTATAAGCTTTGAACGTGAACGTTGGTATGTTATGACGAGAATTAGAATCTGACATTTATGGACACATGTGATAGTACTCTTAGACTCATTCATGTGTCATGCATGTATATATACCATGATTAGTTGCCGCGATTAAAGTTTAGCATAAACAAAGCATGTTTTCAAGATAATAACAATGCTAGCTACATATACGCAATACGAGTACTCATGAGCATGACTAATACAAGTTATACGAATATCTTATGTGTTTAAAAGCGACCATGTTAGACCATATGAGTTCGTGTCCTTGAATGGCTTTAAGTATTAACTTAAGAACCTATACCATGTACGATTGGATTTGGAAAAGTTATACAAGCATGAAAATATCCTTTCAATATAAATACATGCTACGTGATATTATATGATGTTACTTGAACCCGATTTTGACGGTTAACTTAAGGAGATACCGTAACTTGCTAAAATGAAATATATTTAGTATTGATTGTGGCCTTATGTGATATTAATAATATGCAAGCATGTTTGCTAATTGTTGAGATCTTATATAATATGAGAATGCGTTTAAACTCTAAAGAAGGAACGTTAAGGATAGAAATTATATTCTATATAACTGTGTAGCTAGGTAAAACTTACCTTCTGTGATGATCGTATATTCAAAGAGAAAATGTGAAGTTAAATTATATGACTAATGAATATCATATATATACGTAACTGTATTACGATAGGAATTCGAAAGTGTTGATTGCTTTTCGTGGATAAACTACGCTAAAGGCAAGTTCTCTTACTTACACTCTTTTAAAGTGCAAGTATCCTAACCGACGCATTTACTTTATGCAAGGAAATCTATGATTGTGAAAGTTTCCTAACTTATACTCTTTTACTATGCAAGTATCCTATCTTGTGTATTGCGAACTAGTTTCCTATTTAATCGGTTGAATTGTATTAGCATACTTGAACTCTTATTTCATTAAAGCTATTATTCATGTTGAACTTAGTATTGTTCTTGAATATTGTGAAAGTGTCTATGCCATTTGATTCGGCTGGACTTATGTTATTGAAAAGCAACCCAAACTAATTGATTGGTGCGGGATCTTGTATTTGACTGAGAAGAACAACCTTCTTTGAAGGGAATATATAATTGTCGGAGAACCGACGTGCACACTTGAGTATGATTGATTGTTATGCATAACAAGGGTACTTTAGGCTGATCACCTGTTGTACCTGTTTTTGTTGGATTTTTAGTTTATTACTGTCAATTCTAGTAGAAGTTCATAATCCGTAGTGACTACTCAGTATTCAATTATTTGAAATCTTGAATTGACTTATTATTGAATCATATTGATATTATCCTGTCCTTAGCGACTGTTATTGAGAACTGTTGATATTCTTGTTATTCTTGAGCTATCAAATCTTGCTATACCCTTTCGAGAATTGAGAATCTTATTATTCACCCTTGTTGTATATTACTTGCTGGGCAATTTGTGCTCATTCTTGCTTTCCCTAAAACATTTCAGTTAAGGCAGAGCATGGCGAACCTTCGGGCATTGATAAGGGCAAGGGCAAGGCTACCAACTAGCTTATGTCTGTTATGTTTCAAATATATTAATATTGTGCGAAGATGATGTAGTAAGACTAGATTTGTTTATGTTTAAGCTTAAGTTAGATTATGTAACAAGTCGTTAATTGATCTTGCTATGTAATCTATTAAGTACTGTAGGTTGCGAGACTTGGGGGAATAATTATAATAAATCATTGTAAATTATTCTAGAATAGATTTTCCGCTGTGGTTGTGTGATATTTAGTTATCATTATTGTGATGTATTACCATGAGCACGTGATGAACCGAATTCGAGAGACCAAGTGGCGGTCCTGGAATTTGGGGGTGTCACAGGTTGGTATCAAAGCCGTAGTTATAAACCTTAGGAACGAGTGTCCTTAGACTATAACTTAGGCGAACTTAGATGTTAGGAAGGAGATAAAACTCATGTAGAGTTTTCCTTGAGAGGCTTAGTCTGTTATGAAATGTAACTTCATTTTATACAATGAACTTATATTTTGTTTAACATTCTAATGGAGATGCTATTTCTTGTCTTGTGTTTGTGATTGTAGGATGACAAACACAGGAGTACCTAGTAGAGTGGCCAAGGAGGAGCCCAGGGATATACATGTAGTGTACGAGGCACCTCTAGAGGCTACACCAGTGCAGGCTGTTGCACTGTTCGAGTCCGACGACGAGGACGAGATTGAGATAGAGTCTGATCCAGAGGAGGAGCCGATGGAGGATGAGCCAGTAGAGGACTCTGATGAGGCTACTATAGAGGAACAGATGTTAGGCGAGTACGAGGAGCGTATTCTAGAGTTAGACTGCAGAGTCTAGGAGCTGGAGGCAGAGGCCCACGAGAGAGAGTCTGAGTTCCAAAAGCTGAGGGACGAGGACCACCAGAGGAAGCTGGCTATGCAAGAGTTAGAGGTGGAGATTGCCTACCGTAGGGAGGCAGGGATCCAGATGGGGACTCTATTTCACAGGCCAGTGGCTAGGAATATAGATTTGGCAGAGAAGCTAGAAGAGGTTGAGCAGAGGGAGCTGAGTGAGAAAACTGAGAAAGAGGCACTCCGTACTCAGCTAGAGTTGGAGGTGATGGATAGGTTACACTTCGAGGAGAAGTGGGAAGCGTCCAATGAGACCTGACGACCTTGAGGACGAGGTCAGGTGCAAGAAGAGAAAGATGAACAAGATGGGGTATGTGTTCCGTTCAGCTTTTGAAAGGGTGATTGATGGTGTGTACCACTACCCGGCAGAACAGGGACAGACTCTACATACCTTGAGCCGAGAGCTAGTTGCGTATATAGCACAGTTGGAGTACAAGAGCGCAGTGGAGCGCGGGATGATGGGATGAGATTTCCTTAGTCAGTCTAGTGGTAGTACTAGTTGTGTCTTTATGTATTGTATATACTATGATCCCGATCTTTTGTGTAAGATGTGGGATGATGATGTAAACCCCGAGTTAGCTTTTGTTAGAGGGGTAGTATGGAAGTAGGTTGGTATATTCCCCGTCTTTTGTGATATTAGGGGATATATGTGATAACATTTATAGCAGTATGCTAGGAAAATCATGTAATGAAATGAAATGGCATATGAATATAAATGGAGTTGATTTTAGAAACGTGTTATAAATTTATTCTTTTAGTATTAAAAGAAATACTTAAGTGATATACTTGAATAATAATAAAATGAAAAATTGTGATGCAGATAATGCCGTCCAGACGTAGATTGACTGCACCCGAAGAATCCGTTAACAATGAGAGAGAACAAGTAGACCCGATCCAGAAACTGGTAGACTTGTTAGGAGAAGCCTTAAGGGGAAGGAACAATGAACCCGTTCGCCCGAACCCTCAAACTGTGCCAGTAACAACCTTTAAAGACTTTAAGAGTGTAGGACCCCCGGAGTTCGAGGGAACTACCGACCCAATCGTCGCACAAACGTGGATCAAAGAGATCGAAAAAGCTTTCACTATAGCTAGCGTAGACGAAGATCAGAAGACGGTGTTTGCCACGTACATGATGAGGGGAGAAGCGAACTACTGGTGGGAGGCTAATCAACAAAGAGCTGGAGAAGGGATAATAGCTTGGGATAAGTTTAAGACACTGTTCTTCAAGAATTACATTCCGAAGAGTATGAAGAATAGGATGGAGGTGAATTCCTAGAGTTAAAACAAGGTGAGGTGACGGTGGCGCAATACGCGGCTAGGTTTAACGAACTAGCGCGATTTGCGGAGCGCCAAGTTGGTGATGAAGAGAGGAAGGCTAGACGCTTTGAACAAGGGTTGAAGCCATGGCTGTTCAATAAGGTATCAGTTCTTCAAATTGATTCCTTTGCAACATTACTGGAGAAGGAAATCATTGCGGAAGGCGGCAGTGAGGCCTTAAGTCTGTATAACAAAGAAAAGAAAGGAAAGAATAGTGGAGGAGAGAATCGTACGGGAGGAAACAGTAGCGGAGGAAGCAACTTGGGAAAGAGAAAGTGGGAGAACAACAACAACAACAAAAACAACAATAATAATCAATCAGGGAATTTTCGTGGAGGTTTCAAGAAGAAGGCTGAAGGATGCCCGAAGTGTGGGAAGAATCACCAGGGCGAGTGCTGGAAGGGACGTGGCATTTGCTACAACTGCGGACAGGAAGGGCACATCTCACCCAACTGTTTGAAACCGAAAAAGATACAAGGATGCTTTGCGTGTGGCTCGACGGAGCACCGAATTAAGGACTGCCCAAAGAAGGGAAGTGGCGGGGGTAGTAATCAGCAAGGAGGCAACAAGCTGATGATCGGTGGACCGGCACAATCCAACCGCCCAACCGCCAGAACCTTTAACATGACCGTCCAAGACGCAGTGGCTGCGAAGGATGTGGTGTCAGGTATAATCCCAATCAATGATATAAATGCTTATGTATTATTTGATTCGGGTGCCACCTGTTCTTTTGTATCTGAAGAATTTCCTAGTAGACTTAGTACACCCCGAGAACTTTTAGAAAATCCTTTGATCATATAAGTTGCTAATAAGGAAGTGATCCCTGTAGAATACGTTTATCAAAATTGTCACGCAAGTATTAGTAGACATGAACTGAGCGTAGACTTGATTCCTATTAGACTGGGAGAATTTGACGTAATACTGGGAATGGATTGGTTGTATAACCATGCTGCGATAATTGACTGTCAGAACAAATGTGTGAACCTTCAGACTCCGAGTAAGTCTAAGGTAGTGTTTTATGGTAGCTCATCGCTTAAGCAATCGTGTTGCGTTACGATGATGCAGGCCAAGAAATTGTTAAGGAAAGGATGTGTAGGATATTTAGCTTACATCGTTGATACTCGAAAAAAGGGAGTAGAAATTAAGGATATATACGTAGTTAATGAATTCCAAGATGTGTTTCCGGACGATCTGCCTGGTCTTCCGCCAGACAGAGAAATCGAATTCGTAATAGACTTAGCACCGGGAACGGCACCGATTTCGAAAGCTCCATATCGTATGGCGCCAGTAGAAATGAAGGAATTGATGATACAATTACAAGAATTGTTGGATAAGGGTTACATTCGATCGAGTGTTTCTCCTTGGGGAGCACCAGTACTATTCGTTAAGAAGAAGGACGGATCGATGAGGCTCTATATCGATTATCGAGAATTGAACAGAGTAACGATCAAGAACCGGTATCCGCTACCGAGGATAGACGACTTATTTGATCAACTGAAGGGAGCAAAGTGTTTCTCAAAGATCGACCTACGAACAGGATATCATCAACTGAAAGTGAGGGATGAGGACATACCAAAGACTGCGTTTCGAACCCGTTATGGACACTACGAGTTTTTGGTAATGTCATTCGGATTGACTAATGCTCCGGCAGCATTTATGGACTTGATGAACCGAGTTTTCAAGCCATACTTGGATAAATTTGTAGTGGTTTTTATCGACGACATTTTGATCTACTCAAAGACAGAGGAAGAACACGCCGAACATCTGAAGATTGTTTTGGAGGCACTAAGGAAGGAGAAGATGTATGCAAAATTTTCTAAGTGCGAATTTTGGATAGAGAAGGTTCAATTATTAGGCCACGTGGTGGATAAGAATGGAATCTCAGTAGACCCTGCAAAGGTCGAAGCAGTAAGTAATTGGGAACAACCGAGAACACCGACGGAGGTGAGAAGCTTTCTAGGGTTAGCTGGGTACTATCGAAGATTCATCCAAGATTTTTCTAAGATAGCAACCCCGTTGACCAATTTGACTAGAAAGACGGTGAAATTTGTATGGACCGACAAATGCGAAGAAAGTTTTCAAGAACTGAAAAGGAGATTGAGCGAAGCACCTGTGTTATCATTACCAGATGATGCGGGAAATTTTGTGGTGTATAGTGATGCATCGCACAAGGGGCTTGGCTGTGTGCTCATGCAACATGGCAAGGTTATTGCATATGTGTCACGACAATTGAAGGATTATGAAAAACGATACCCCACTCACGACTTAGAGTTAGCGGCAGTAGTTTTTGCGTTAAAGATATGGAGACATTATCTATACGGAGAAAAATGTGAGATATACACAGACCACAAAAGTCTGAAATATATCTTCACACAGAAGGAGTTAAACATGCGGCAGAGAAGGTGGTTAGAATTAATCAAAGACTATGACTGCGATATTCTTTATCACCCGGGAAAGGCAAATGTGGTTGCCGACGCTCTGAGCAGGAAAGGAAGGGAGAAGTTGTTTAATTTGACGACTCAGGAAGAGTTGATAAGAGAGATGGAGCAATTGGAGATAGAAGTGAAAGGACCAGAAAATTCTGGTGAGAAGTTAATTGTAATGGAAGCTTGTCCGACGTTGTTGGATAAAGTAAAGGAAGCTCAGGAAAAGGATGAAGAGTGTGAGAAAATCCGAAAGAGGATCACAGAAAATGAGGAAGAAAAATTTCGAATGGAAAAAGATGGTATTTTGAGATTTGAAGGGAGAGTGTGGGTACCAGCGGTAACCGAGTTGAGGGAAGAGATTTTGCACGAGGCACACAATACGACATATTCCGTTCATCCGGGAGGCACAAAGATGTACCAAGATCTAAGGCAACATTTTTGGTGGCCCAATTTGGAACGGGAAGTCGCGGAGTGCGTCAGTAGATGCTTGACTTGCCAACGCGTTAAAGCAGAGCATCAGCGGCCGAGTGGTTTACTACAACCGTTAGAAATACCAGAGTGGAAATTGGAGCATATTACCATGGACTTCGTGGTAGGACTTCCAGTTACACAGAAAGGTTATGATGCCATTTGGGTTATCGTGGATCGACTAACGAAGACCGCACACTTTCTACCAATCAAGATCCGCTACAGTTTGAACCAATTAGCAAGCCTATATGTAAAAGAAATTGTTTCACGACATGGAGTGCCGATGTTAATTGTCTCTGATCGAGATCCGCGCTTCACGTCCAATTTTTGGAAGAGTTTGCAAAAAAGAATGGGAACGCAGTTGAGGTTGAGTACAGCTTATCATCCTCAAACAGACGGACAAAGTGAGCGAACAATACAAACGCTAGAAGACATGCTTAGGACTTGCGTGATGGATTTTAAGGGAAATTGGGACGACCGCCTACCCTTAGTAGAATTCGCATATAATAATAGCTACCATGAGAGTATCGGCATGCCACCGTACGAAGCTCTTTACGGGAGAAAGTGCAGAACGCCGTTATGTTGGGACGAAGTCGGAGAACGACTAATACTCGGACCAGAGTTAGTTCAACAAACCGCAGACGTGATGACAGTGATAAGAGCCAGACTTGTAGCAGCTCAAGATCGCCAGAATAAATACGCAGATTTGCATCGGCAGGACCGGGATTTCAAAGTCGGCAGTTTCGTATTCTTGAAGGTATCTCCATGGAAGGGAAAAATCCGTTTCGGCAAGAAAGGAAAATTGAGTCTAAGATTCATAGGACCGTTCGAGATACTGAAGCGAGTGGGCGAAGTGGCATGCAAAGTTGCATTGCCACCCGAACTGGAGCACATCCACAACGTGTTTCACATTTCCGTATTGCGACCGTACAAGGCCGACTACAAGCACGTGATTTCTTACGAGCCCATTCAAGTGGAGAAGAACTTGGCGTATGGAGAAATTCCTGTCCAGATATTAGATAGGAAAGAACAAACTTTGAGAAATAAAGTTATTTCATCTGTAAAAGTACTTTGGCGTAACCACGATGTCGAGGAGGCAACGTGGGAGTTAGAAGATAGGATGATGAGGGACTATCCCCATCTATTTGTGTAACCTTGTAGCAATTCCGGGACGGAATTTTTATAAGGGGGGGAGGATGTAATACCCGAGAATTTCCATATATTATTAAATAAATATATTAATGGAAATGAGAATTTATTTGAATATAAATGATTTTGTGTTATGAGATGAATTAATTCAATTATATATAATTGAATAATTATAATAATTGAGAAATTAGTGGAGTTTGTGATAAACTCGTTGATTGCCTTGTGTGGCACAATGACGTAATATAAGAATGATTATATTAATTTAAGCGAACAATTAATCTATATTAATTGTTAATCGAAGAATATTAATTAACTGTTATAAAATACTAATGAGGATTGATTAATAATATGTGATTATTATTATTGCAAGAAACATAATAATAATGAGCAACGTGTTTATAAATATAATAAGATTTATATCAAAGTGATAATTAATCATATAAGGGTTAATTAAATTGTTATGGAGGTTAACAATTATATTGATTGATGTAGGATATGTGTATATTATTAATTAATATTCAAGATGAGAAATTATATGTGCCAGCATGCGAATTAAATGTGTAGCATATATTAGCTGACTATGTATTATGTGAAGTGTAATATGACACTATTATATGGTAAGGCTTATTAAACCATGTGAGCTACTTGATTAATAACTTGTGTGACAATAAATATGTGGGTATACATTGTATAATATATCATGAACATATTGTAAACAATTAGTTTTAATAAAGGAGACAGTGTAATGTGTTAACATCTGATTAGATTATATCCGGTATTAACAAAATGTACATGGATTATATGTGTCAATTTACACTTACTACAGTATATGAATTATTGTGACATTTCAATTAAAGACCTAAGTGTCTAAATATGTGTGTGTATATAATCTAAGTATTAACACTAGTTTGTTTACAAAATTGGAAATGCTGAGATTTTTATGCCTTGTCCCATATTAATAAGACACAAACCTTGTACACGTAAAACACTCATGAAGCTAGCCTACTCCTACCTTCTCAAACTCAGCATTCTAGCAAATCATGATACGGGGAGTGGGCAGAACAGTGTTCTTCAACCACTCTACCAACTCTTCCTTAGCTGATATACAAAGCTTCAATCTAGTGATTCAATTTAATGGACAATTGCATTGTCTGTGTAAGGATTCTTCTATAAATAGCAGCCATGTTTCTTCGTTTTCAATTTGCTGAGAGTTTGCATAAGTGGTGAGTGAAAGCAATATACATATATCAGTAGGAGAAGTTGGATTAGCAGCAAACTATATTTGAATCCTAGCAGAGGTATAATCCCTCTTCCTTTGTTCTTCATTTTCGTTTTCTATTTCCGAAGTTTCCTTCAAATTTTTGATTATGCCAAATTGGTTCATGATTGGTTTGTAGAACCCTTATATTGTTGTTATATGAACATACATACGTGATGGAACCACTATATAGCTTTCTTGATTTTCATTTCCATTGTTGCTCTGTAATTTCTGTAAAGCATCGAATTCGTGAAATTAGTTGGAGTTCATGAAATTGGGAATCGTTTGGGCGATTGACTGTTATATAAGCATATATATGTGTTAGTAAGTTAAAAAGGTTAGTCTAATAGCATATGGGTATGTCGAGATCGATAAAATGGGAGGTTTTGGGTCGGTTTCGCTGCAGTCTGAACTGAGGAACTGTCCCCACGCCGCAGCGCCGCAGCGAGCGCCGCAAACCGCGCCGCAGCGCCACCTGCGCCGCAGCGCTAGAATATGGCTGCTGTTGCCGCGCCGCAGCGCCGGCCTCTGTGTGCAGTTTTCTGCATTCTGTAACAAAACTGTTATATACCAATTGTTTGATTTTTGTTTAAACAAGCATGGGAACATGATTAATACATATATATAAACCTAATTAGGCAATGTAAGCATGTTTTAGTATATTAGCATGCATGGTTAACCAAACGACATATAGTTTGAAAACAAACTTAAAGTTTCATAAACGAACGTTAACATATATAAAGCATGTTAATATTCTGATTTTTCAAGGCATGTCGGTATGAGGTAGAGATGTATGAAAGACATATTAAGTTATGTATATATGGTTCATAGTATGACAAGAGCCTGTTAGACCTCACTATTGAACATATCTAACAAAAATACAAGTTTTGAAGGTTGATATTGACATGTAAAGACCATGTATACATTCTGACTTTTCTAGCATGTTTATAGGGCCTTGAAATGCATGAAAAGCATGTTAACTTATATATATAGGTTTCATAAGGAAGCATGAACATGATAGACCTTATTAATGAACTATACTAACAAAGTATAAGCTTTGAACGTGAACGTTGGTATGTTATGACGAGAATTAGAATCTGACATTTATGGACACATGTGATAGTACTCTTAGACTCATTCATGTGTCATGCATGTATATATACCATGATTAGTTGCCGTGATTAAAGTTTAGCATAAACAAAGCATGTTTTCAAGATAATAACAATGCTAGCTACATATATGCAATACGAGTACTCATGAGCATGACTAATACAAGTTATACGAATATCTTATGTGTTTAAAAGCGATCATGTTAGATCATATGAGTTCGTGTCCTTGAATGGCTTTAAGTATTAACTTAAGAACCTATACCATGTACGATTAGATTTAGAAAAGTTATACAAGCATGAAAATATCCTTTAAATATGAATACATGCTACGTGATATTATATGATGTTACTTGAACCCGATTTTGACGGTTAACTTAAGGAGATACCGTAACTTGCTAAAATGAAATATATTTAGTATTGATTGTGGCCTTATGTGATATTAATAATATGCAAGCATGTTTGCTAATTGTTGAGATCTTATATAATATGAGAATGCGTTTAAACTCTAAAGAAGGAACGTTAAGGATAGAAATTATATTCTATATAACTGTGTAGCTAGGTAAAACTTACCTTATGTGATGATCGTATATTCAAAGAGAAAATGTGAAGTTAAATTATATGACTAATGAATATCATATATATACGTAACTGTATTACGATAGGAATTCGAAAGTGTTGATTGCTTTTCGTGGATAAACTACGCTAAAGGCAAGTTCTCTTACTTACACTCTTTTAAAGTGCAAGTATCCTAACCGACGCATTTACTTTTATGCAAGGAAATCTATGATTGTGAAAGTTTCCTAACTTATACTCTTTTACTATGCAAGTATCCTATCTTGTGTATTGCGAACTAGTTTCCTATTTAATCGGTTGAATTGAATTAGCATACTTGAACTCTTATTTCATTAAAGCTATTATTCATGTTGAACTTAGTATTGTTCTTGAATATTGTGAAAGTGTCTATGCCATTTGATTCGGCTGGACTTATGTTATTGAAAAGCAACCCAAACTAATTGATTGGTGCGGGATCTTGTATTTGACTGAGAAGAACAACCTTCTTTGAAGGGAATATATAATTGTCGGAGAACCGACGTGCACACTTGAGTATGATTGATTATTATGCATAACAAGGGTACTTTAGGCTGATCACCTGTTGTACCTGTTTTTGTTGGATTTTCAGTTTATTACTGTCAATTCTAGTAGAAGTTCATAGTCCGTAGTGACTACTCAGTATTCAATTATTTGAAATCTTGAATTGACTTATTATTGAATCATATTGATATTATCCTGTCCTTAGCGACTGTTATTGAGAACTGTTGATATTCTTGTTATTCTTGAGCTATCAAATCTTGCTATACCCTTTCGAGAATTGAGAATCTTATTATTCACCCTTGTTGTATATTACTTGCTGGGCAATTTGTGCTCATTCTTGCTTTCCCTAAAACATTTTAGTTAAGGCAGAGCATGGCGAACCTTCGGGCATTGATAAGGGCAAGGGCAAGGCTACCAACTAGCTTATGTCTGTTATGTTTCAAATATATTAATATTGTGCGAAGATGATGTAGTAAGACTGGATTTGTTTATGTTTAAGCTTAAGTTAGATTATGTAACAAGTCGTTAATTGATCTTGCTATGTAATCTATTAAGTACTGTAGGTTGCGAGACTTGGGGGAATAATTATAATAAATCATTGTAAATTATTCTAGAATAGATTTTCCGCTGTGGTTGTGTGATATTTAGTTATCATTATTGCGATGTATTACCATGAGCACGTGATGAACCGAATTCGAGAGACCAAGTGGCGGTCCTGGAATTTGGGGGTGTCACATAATCACTTCTTGCTTTGACAATTTTAGTGCACCAATGAATCAATAAGAAGGTCTCCCTAAATGAATACTTGCGTGATATGTACGCTTGATTTTGAACCCGATAGTCATGGGTTTCTCCTTTTGACGCTAATCAAAGTAGAACGAAGTAATACAACTCTTAATCAACTCTTTCTTTGTAAATTTGAAACAACTAATGAAACAATATGAAGGTCTCCTTAAATGGAGCAAAAGTTGCTGCATTAGCTGTAGGAACTTATTGTTTAGCAATGCCTTCGGGCAAATCCATTTATCTTAATAATTGTTATTATGTTCCGAATATTATTAAAAACATTATTTCAATTTCTGTATTGGATATGGAAGGTTTTGACGTTATTATAAAGAACAATGGTTGTTCTACTTATAAAGACGATGTTTTATATGGTATTGGAAATTTGCGAAATGGACTTTATACACTTGACTTACAAGAAAATATATTTCAAATTGAACAAATTAAGAAAAGGAAAAGAGATGATATTAATTATACCTATATGTGGCACTGTAGACTCGGTCATATCAATGAAACAAGATTATCCAAGTTGCATAAAGATGGGCTCCTCGAGCTATCTGATTATGAATCATATCCAACTTGTGAATCTTGTCTCATGGGTAAAATGACTAAATCTCTTTTTAGTGGAAAAGGAGAGAGAGTTACAGAGTTGTTGGCATTGATTCACATAGACGTTTGTGGACCTATGACAACAAGTGCACGAGGTGGGTATTCTTATTTTATTACTTTCACTGATGATCACTCAAGATTTGGATATGTGTATTTAATGAAATACAAATCAGAATCATTTGAAAAGTTCAAAGAGTTCAGAAGTGAAGTAGAGAAACAAACGGGCAAGAGTATTAAGATACTTCGATCAGATCGAGGTGGAGAATACTTAAGCAGTGAGTTTCTCAATTGTCTTAGAGAAAATGGTATAATCTCACAATGGACTCCTCCAGGTACACCACAGTTAAATGGAGTATCTGAAAGGAGAAATCGAACACTGTTGGACATGGTTCGATCCATGATGAGTTTTACCGACCTTCCAATTTCCTTCTGGGGATATGCCCTAGAAACGGCTGCATACCTACTTAACAAGGTACCTACCAAATTCGCCCCAAAGACTCCATATGAGATGTGGAAAGGGAGGAAACCAAATCTTAAGCATGTTAAGACTTGGGGTTGTCCAGCTTATGTCAAAAAGTTTGAAAATGATAAGCTACAGACTAAATCTGATAAGTGTAGATTTGTGGGATACCCTAAAGAAACCGTAGGGTATTATTTCTATCATCCAACTGATCAAAAGGTGTTTGTTGCGAAACATGCTACCTTCTTGGAGAAAGATTTATCCATGAAGGGGTCAGTGGGAGCAAGATATATCTTGAAGAAGTTCAAGAACCACAAGTTACCACGGACCAAAGTAAGGTACCTAACCAAGTAGAAGAACCTACTGTACCACACCCTGTTCGTAAATCTGGAAGAGTACCGAAGATACCTGAGTGGTATTGATTCGTTATAGAGGATGAGGATGAGGTACACATCATGAATGATGATGATCCATTGAATTACGAACAGGCTATGAGTAATAAAGACTCAGGGAAATGGCTTGAAGCCATGAAATCTGAAATGGACTCCATGTTTGAAAAAAAAGTATGGTCTTTGGTTTCACCACCTGAAGGTATTAAACCTATTGGGTGTAAATGGGTTTTTAAGAAAAAGACTGGAGCAGACGGAAAGGTAGAGACCTATAAGGCCCCACTGGTTGCAAAAGGTTTCAAACAAAGACAAGGAGTTGACTATGATGAAACCTTCTCACCAGTAGCTATGCTCAAGTCCATTCAGATTTTACTTGCTATTGCAGCTTATAACGACTATGAGATCTGGCAGATGGACGTGAAAACGGCCTTCCTCAATGGGAAACTTGAGGAGGATGTGTCTATAACACAGCCAGAGGGATTTGTTTCAAAGGTTGGAACAAATCAAGTCTGTAAGCTGCAACGATCCATTTATAGATTGAAGCAAGCTTCTCGTAGATGGAACATTCGTTTTGATGAGACAATCAAAGAGTTTGATTTTATCAAAAACGAGGATGAACTATGTGTATACAAGAAGGTTAGTGGGAGCGCAGTATCATTCCTTGTATTATATGTTGATGATATATTACTGATAGAGAATGACATTCCTATGTTACAATCCATTAAAATCTGGTTATCTAAAAACTTCTCCATGAAGGACTTGGGTGAAGCATCCTATATTTTGGGGATAAAGATCTATAGAGATAGATCTAAAAGGATGCTCGGCTTATCCCAAGGAACGTACAATGATACGATGCTAAAGAGGTTTAGCATGGAAGATTCCAAAAGAGGTCTCATGCCGATGAGCCATGGAATAAATCTCTCCAAGAAACAGGCCCCAAAGACACCTGAGGAGAGAGACCGTATGAGTAAGATCCCTTATGCTTCTGCAATAGGATCTATCATGTACGGTATGATATGTACTAGACCAGATGTTACTCACGCTCTTAGTGTAACAAGCAGATACCAGTCGAATCCAGGAGAAGAGCACTGGAAGGCAGTGAAAAATATCCTAAAGTACTTGATAAGGACTAAAGATATTTTTCTTGTCTACGGTGGGTCTGAATTAAAACTCGAGGGATTCACGGACTCAAGTTTTCAAACAGACCAAGATGACAGTAAATCTGTTTCAGGGTATGTGTTTACCTTGAACGGAGGTGCAGTCAGTTGGAAGAGTTCCAAGCAGCAAATGGTTGCTGATTCAGTGACAGAGGCAGAATATATAGCTGCAAGTGAAGCTGCAAAGGAAGCTGTTTGGATGAAGAAGTTCATAACTGAACTTGGTGTGGTTCCTAGCATTGGAGAAGCAGTTCCCGTATACTGTGACAACACCGGAGCGGTTGCACAGGCTAAGGAACCCAGGTCTCATCAGAAATCTAAACACGTGTTGCGGCGATTTCACTTGATCAGGGAGATCATTGAAAGAGGAGACGTCACCTTGGAGCGTGTAGACTCTCAAGACAACATTGCAGATCCATTTACTAAAGCTTTAACACAACAGCAGTTTGATCGTCACGTAGAGAAGATGGGTATGAGATACCATGGCGATTGGCTTTAGTGCAAGTGGGAGATTGATAGTAGTGTGCATACAAGCCAATCATGTATGATGACAAAGCACATACTTTGTAAACAATCTTATTTATTTATTAATAAAATATTCATTTAAGGCATATAATTATCTACATGGTGCTGTTTTTATAATATGTAAATAACCCATAGTTTTAAGCAATGCTTTTAGAATCATGATGAGATCATGATAATGAGATCTAAATTCTTAGAAAGCTTAAAAACTAAAATAGTTCCTAATTGTGGGATTACTAAAATGGGGATTAGTAAATCCAGATAGATTGGTACCTATGTTGCTTGCTCATTGGATGAGGATGACTGATCTCATGGTCATTTGTGTGGAGACACTAAAGCAAGTATGTAGGTGCTTATTGGAGAATAAGTTCACTGAACGTGACTCTCTATGGAATACCTAATGGAGTTTTACTCGCCTGTCAATAGGAATTCCTAATGTGATAGTAGTACATGTGATCCTTGGACTTGAGATCATCATAGTATATTGTATGTAACAAATTATACTTTGACTAATTCCTTAAGGCCTTTTAAGGCATATATAGGGTATGCTTGGGTGTAATGAGTTACATATGGAGATAATGAATGATCAATAAAGAATCTACCACCTCTAGTAAAAGAGGAGATATGTCCTATGTGATTCGTTAAATGACAACCCAGGAATCCTTGGCCAAGGTAGAATGAAATTAGAAAGAGGTTTCTAATTTGCATTATTTGGAGTTGTGCATTTTCTAATCGAAATACATATGATTAAATAAATTAAGACTTGACAGTAAATCCATGTCTTATATTTAATTGGGACATTGTATGGTGGAAGGATTGAATTGTACGGTAACTATTAACTCACAGGTTCTTTTATGATTAATGTTGAAATCTATATTATCTGAAAAGTCGTTGATCGCTAGGGAGGCTTATCCCTATTGTAGAATAAATGTTATTTATTTAAATAGATTATTAGTTTAATTTGTTTATTTAAATAAGATTAGAATTATTCTAATTGATTTATTCACAACCGGTTTAATATGGAGAACCTAAAGGGTCACACCATAAAAGGAAGAAGAATTATTTAAGAAGAAAATGGCATGATAGTAATAATGCATTAAGTATAATTAATTTAATCTATGATGATAGAATAAATTAAATAGCTTAATGTTTATTATTTAATATTTTAGAAATATTAAATATAAATTAATAAGAGGAGTCTTATTAATATTATTATTATTATTATTATTTTAATTCTAAAGGAGTTTAGGAATTAATATAATATCAGTACTCTCTCTTAATCCTATTAAAGATTATGATATAAATTAATTAAAAGTATTTAATTAATTAATTAAATAAAACCCTATTCTAATTGGATTAGGAGGGTTAACCTAATATCTATATAAGAGAGAGTCTTATATCAGAAATAAGGTACGTGAATTTTTCAAGAGTTGGGAGTACACATATTCTATAGAGATAGAAACAAGGGTTAAGCCAATAACCCATCTTACTGAGTTCTTCATCTTCCTTGGTGGATCACCGTTAGAGGCCAAACATTTGGGTGGCTGACATTGATCAAGGGAAGGAGCCACTACAGAGGAATCAAAGGAATCAGAGGAGTAGAACTTGTACCTGAGGAAGCTTGGATCTTCAAAGGTATAATTCTATTTTTTTCCTTCTTCATTCACTGATAATTGATGCACAAGAATGATCATGGTAATGGGTTTGTATAAATTTTTGAAAACCTAGTTTTTACGCTTCCGCCCTATTTATGTGATTTGATTGCATGATTGCGTTACGTACAAACCCAACAATAATCACCTATTTCTTTGACAATTTGAGAGAACCAATGAAACATTATGAAGGTCTCCTTAAATGAAGACATGTTTGAGATGTACGCATCGTTTTTAACGCGATAGTCATGGGATTGCTTCTTTTGATGCTAATCAAACTAGAACGAAGTTATAGGACTCCTAATCACTTCTTTCTTTGACAATTTTAGTGCACCAATGAAACAATAAGAAGGTCTCCCTAAATGAATACTTGTGTGAGATGTACGCTTGATTTTGAACCCGATAGTCATGGGTTTCTCCTTTTGACGCTAATCAAACTAGAACGAAGTAATACAACTCTTAATCACCCCTTTCTTTGTAAATTTGAAACAACCAATGAAATAATATGAAGGTCTCCTTAAATGTAGACTTGTGTGAGATCTACTCATCGCTTTGGACGCGATAGTGATGGGATTGCTCCTGTTGATGGAAATTTCAACTAGAACGAAGTAATAGGACTCATAATCATCTATGTTTTGACAATTTTTAGAGAGAACCAATGAATCAATAAGAAAGTCTCCCTAAATGTATACTTGTGTGAGATGTACGGATCGTTTTGAAGGCATTAGTGATAGGATTGCTCCTGTTGATGCTAATCAAACTAGAACGAAGTTATAGGACTCATAATCTCCTCTTTCTTTGACAATTTGAGAGAACCAATGAAACAATAAGAAGGTCTCCCGACATCAAGACTTGTGTGAGATGTATGCATCGTTTTTAACGCTATAGTCATGGGATTGCTCCTTTTGATGCTAATCAAACTAGAATGAAATTATAGGACTCCTAATCACATCTTTCTTTGACAATTTAAGAGCACCAAAAAAACAATATGAAGGTCTCCCTAAATGAAGACTTGTGTGAGATGTACGCATGGTGTTGAACGCGATAGTCATAAGTTTCTCGTTTTGACGCTAATCAAACTAGAACAAAGTAATACAACTTTTAATCACCTATTTCTTTGTAAATTTGAAACAACCAATGAAATAATATGAAGGTCTCCTTAAATGAAGACTTGTGTGAGATCTACGCATCGTTTTGGACGTGATAGTGATGAGATTGCTCTCTTTGATGCTAATTTCAACTAGAACGAAGTAATAGGACTCATAATCACCTATATTTTGACAATTTGAGAGAACTAACGAAAAATAAGAAGGTCTCGCTAAATGATGACTTGTGTGAGATGTATGCATGGTTTTGAACGCGATAGTCATGGGTTTCTCATTTTGACGCTAATCAAACTAGAACGAATTCATAGGACTCATAATCACCTCTTTCTTTGACAATTTGAGAGAACCAATGAAACAATAAGAAGGTCTCCCTAAATCAAAACTTGTGTGAGATGAACGCATCGTTTTTAACGCGATAGTCATGGGATTGCTCCTTTTGATGATAATCAAATTAGAACGAAATAATAAAACTCCTAATCACCTCTTTCTTTCATAATTTTAGAGAACCATTGAAAAATGAGAAGGTCTTCTTAAATTAAGAATTGTGTGAGATGTACGCATCGTTTTTAATGCGATAGTCATGGGATTGCTCCTTTTGATGCTAATACAACTAGAACGAAGTTATAGGATTCCTAATCACCTCTTCTTTGATAATTTTAGAACACCAATGAAACAATAAGAAGGTCTCCTAAAATGAAGACTTGTGTGAGATGTACGCATGGTTCTGAACGCAATAGTCACGGGTTTCTCGTTTTGATGCTAATTAAACTAGAATGAAGTAATACAACTCTTAATCACCTCTTTCTTTGTAAATTTGAAACAACCAATGAAACAATATGAAGGTCTCCTAAATGAAGACTTATGTGAGATCTACGCATCGTTTTGAACGCGATAGTGATGGGATTGCTCCTTTTGATGCTAATTTCAACTAGAACGAAGTAATAGGACTCATTTATTACCTATATTTTGACAATTTGAGAGAACTATTGAAACATTAAGAAGTTCTCCCTCACTTGTGTGAGACGTACGAATCGTTTTGAAGGACTAGTGATAGGATTGCTCATTTTGATGCTAATCAAACTAGAACGAATTCATAGGACTCATAATCACCTCTTTCTTTGACAATTTGAGAGAACCAATGAAATAACAAGGTATCCCTAAATCAAGACTTGTGTGAGATGTACGCATCGTTTTTAACGCGATAGGCATAGGATTGCTCCTTTTGATGCTAATCAAATTAGAACAAAATAATAAGACTCCTAGTCACCTCCTTCTTTCACTATTTTAGATAACCAATGAAACATTAAGAAGGTCTCCTTAAATGAAGACATGGTTGAGATATACGAATTGTTTTTACCGCGATAGTCATGGGATTGCTCCTTTTGATGCTAATCAAACTAGAACGAAGTTATAGGACTCCTAATCACTTCTTGGTTTGACAATTTTAGTGCACCACAATATGAAGGTTTCCCTAAATGAATAATTGTGTGAGATGAACGCTTGATTTTGAACCAGATAGTCATGGGTTTCTCCTTTTGACGCTAATCAAACTAGAACGAAGTAATACAACTCTTAATCACCTCTTTCTTTGTAAATTTGAAACAACCAATGAAACAGTATGAAGGTCTCACTAAATATAGATTTGTGTGAGATCTACTCATTGTTTTGAACGCGATAGTGATGGGATTGCTCCTGTTAATGCTAATTTCAACTAGAACGAAGTAATAGGACTCATAATCATCTATGTTTTGACAATTTGAGAGAGAACCAATGAAACAATAAGAAGGTCTCCCTAAATGTATACTTGTGTGAGATGTACGGATCGTTTTGAAGGCACTAGTGATAGGATTGCTCCTTTTGATGCTAATCAAACTAGAACGAAGTCATAGGACTCATAATCACCTCTTTCTTTGATAATTTGAGAGAACCAATGAAACATTATGAAGGTCTCCTTAAATGAAGACATGTTTGAGATGTACGCATCGTTTTTAACGCGATAGTCATGGGATTGCTTCTTTTGATGCTAATAAAACTAGAACGAAGTTATAGGACTCCTAATCACTTCTTGCTTTGACAATTTTAGTGCACCAATGAAACAATAAGAAGGTTTCTCTAAATGAATACTTGTGTGAGATGTACGCTTGATTTTGAACCCGATAGTCATGGGTTTCTTCTTTTGACGCTAATCAAACTAGAACGAAGTAATACAACTCTTAATCACCTCTTTCTTTGTAAATTTGAAACAACCAATGAAATAATATGAAGGTCTCCTTAAATGTTGACTTGTGTGAGATATACTAATCCTTTTGGACGCGATAGTGATGGGATTGCTCCTGTTGATGGTAATTTCAACTAGAACCAAGTAATAGGACTCATAATCATCTATGTTTTGACAATTTGAGAGAGAACCAATGAAACAATAAGAAAGTCTCCCTAAATGTATACTTGTGTGAGATGTACGGATCGTTATGAAGGCACTAGTGATAGGATTGCTTCTATTGATGCTAATCAAACTAAAATGAAGTCATAGGACTCATAATCACCTCTTTCTTTGACAATTTGAGAGAACTAAGGAAACAATAAGAAGGTCTCCCGAAATCAAGACTTCTGTGAGATGTACGCATCGTTTTTAATGCGATAGTCATGGGATTGCTCCTTTTGATGCTAATCAAACTAGAACGAAATTATAGGACTTCTAATCACATCTTTCTTTGACAATTTAAGAGCACAAATGAAACAATATGAAGTTCTCCCTAAATGAAGACTTGTGTGAGATGTACGCATGGTTTTGAACGCGATAGTCATGGGGTTCTCATTTTGACACTAATCAAACTAGAACGAAGTAATACAACTCTTAATCACCTCTTTCTTTGTAAATTTGAAACAACCAACGAAACAATATGAAGGTCTCCTTAAATGAAGACTTGTGTGAGATCTACGCATCGTTTTGGACGTGATAGTGATGAGATTGCTCTCTTTGATGCTAATTTTATAGGACTCATAATCACCTATATTTTGGCAATTTGAGAGAACTAACGAAAAATATGAAGGACTCGCTAAATGAAGACTTGTGTGAGATGTATGCATGGTTTTGAACGCGATAGTCATAGGTTTCTCATTTTGACGCTAATCAAACTAGAACGAATTCATAAGACTCATAATCACCTCTTTCTTTGACAATTTAAGAGAACCAATGAAACAATAAGAAGGTCTCCTTAAAAATTAAGAATTGTGTGAGATGTACAGATCATTTTTAACGCGATAGTCATGGGATTGCTCCTTTTGATGCTAATAAAACTAGAACGAAGTTATTGGACTCCTAATCACCTATTTCTTTGATAATTTTAGAACACCAATGAAACAATAAGAAGGTCTCCTAAAATGAAGACTTGTGTGAGATGTACGCATGGTTTTGAACGCAATAGTCATGGGTTTCTCGTTTTGAAGCTAATCAAACTAGAACGGAGTAATACAACTCTTAATCACCTCTTTCTTTGTATATTTGAAACAACCAATGAAACAATATGAAGGTCTCCCTAAATGAAGACTTGTGTGAGATTTACGCATCGTTTTGAACGCGATAGTGATGGGATTGCTCCTTTTGATTCTAATTTCAACTAGAACGAAGTAATAGGACTCATAAATTACCTATATTTTTACAATTTGAGAGAACTATTGAAACATTAAGAAGGTCTCCCTCACTTGTGTGAGATGTACGAATCGTTTTGCAGGACTAGTGATAGGATTGCTCATTTTGATGCTAATCAAACTAGAACGAATTCATAGGACTCATAATCACCTCTTTCTTTGATAATTTGAGAGAACCAATGAAACAATAAGAAGGTCTCCCGAAATCAAGACTTGTGTGAGATGTACGCATCGTTTTTAACGCGATAGTCATGGGATTGCTCCTTTTGATGCTAATAAAACTAGAACGAAATTATAGGACTCCTAATCACATCTTTCTTTGACAATTTAAGAGCACCAATGAAACAATATGAAGGTCTCCCTAAATGAAGACTTGTGTGAGATGTACGCATGGTTTTGAACGCGATAGTCATGGGTTTCTCATTTTGACGCTAATCAAACTAGAACGAAGCAATACAATTCTTAATCACCTCTTTATTTGTAAATTTGAAACAACCAATGAAACAATATAAAGGTCTCCTTAAATGAAGACTTGTGTGAGATCTACGCATCGTTTTGGATGCGATAGTGATGAGATTGTTCCCTTTGATGTTAATTTCAACTAGAATGAAGTAATAGGACTCATAATCACCAATATTTTGACAATTTGAGAGAACTAATGAAACAATAAGAAGGTCTCGCTAAATGAAGACTTGTGTGAGATGTATGCATGGTTTTGAACGTGATAGTCATGGGTTTCTCATTTTGACGCTAATCAAACTAGAATGACTTCATAGGACTCATAATCACCTTTTTCTTTGACAATTTGAGAGAACTAATGAAACAATAAGGTCTCCCTAAATCAAGACTTGTGTGAGATGGACGCATCGTTTTTAACGTGATAGTCATGGGATTGCTTATTTTGATGCTAATCAAATTAGAACGAAGTAATAAAACTCCTAATCACCTCTTTCTTTCAAAATTTTAGAGAATCAATGAAACAATAAGAAGGTCTCCTTAAATTAAGACTTGTGTGAGATGTACGCATCTTTTTTAACGCGATAGTCGTGGGATTGTTCCTTTTGATGCTAATAAAACTAGAACGAAGTTATAGGACTCCTAATCACCTCTTTCTTTGACAATTTTAGAACACCAATAAAACAATAAGAAGGTCTCCTAAAATGAATACTTGTCTGAGATGTACGCATGGTTTAGAACGCTATAGTCATGGGTTTCTCGTTTTGACACTGATCAAACTAGAACGAAAAAATACAACTCTTAATCACCTCTTTCTTTGTAAATTTGAAACAACCAATGAAACAATATGAAGGTCTCCCTAAATGAAGACTTGTGGGACATCTACGCATCGTTTTGAAGGCGATAGTGATGCGATTACTCATTTTGATGCTAATTTCAACTAGAACGAAGTAATAGGACTCATAAATTACCTATATTTTGAAAAATTGAGAGAACTATTGGAACATTACGAAGGTTTCCCTCACTTGTGTGAGATGTACGGAACGTTTTAAAGGCACTAGTGATAGGATTGCTCATTTTGATGCTAATCAAACTAGAACGAATTCATAGGACTCATAATCACCTCTTTCTTTGACAATTTGAGAGAACCAATGAAATAATAAGAAGGTCTCCCTAAATCAAGACTTGTGTGAGATGTACGCATCATTTTTAACGCGATAGGCATAGGATTGCTCCTTTTGATGCTAATCAAATTAGAACGAAATAATAAGACTCCTAATCACCTCCTTCTTTCACAATTTTAGAGAACCAATGAAACATTAAGAAGGTCTCCTTAAATGAAGACATGTTTGAGATGTACGCATCGTTTTTAATGCGATAGTCATGGGATTGCTTCCTTTGATGCTAATCAAACTAGAACGAAGTTATAGGACTCCTAATCACATCTTGCTTTGACAATTTTAGTTCACCAATGAAACAATAAGAAGGTCTCCCTAAATAAATACTTGTGTGAGATGTACGCTTGATTTTGAACCCGATAGTCATGGGTTTTCTCCTGTGACGCTAATCAAACTAGAACGAAGTAATACAACTCTTAATCACCTATTTCTTTGTGAATTTGAAACAACCAATGAAACAATATGAAGGTTTCCTTAAATATAGACATGTGTGAAATCTACTCATCATTTTGGACGCGATAGTGATGGGAATGCTCCTGTTGTTGCTAATTTCGACTAGAACGAAGTAATAGGACACATAATCATCTATGTTTTGACAATTTGAGAGAGAACCAATGAAACAATAAGAAGGTCTCCCTAAATGTATACTTGTGTGAGATGTACGGATCATTTTGAAGGCACTAGTGATAGGATTGCTCCTTTTGTTGCTAATCAAACTAGAACGAAGTCATAGGACTCATAATCACCTCTTTCTTTGACAATTTGAGAGGACCAATGAAACAATAAAATTGTCTCCCGAAATCAAGACTTGTGTGAGATGTACGCATCGTTTTTAACGCTATAGTCATGGGATTACTCCTTTTGATGGTAATCAAATTAGAACGAAGCAATAGGACTTTTAATCACCTCTTTCTTTCACAATTTTAGGAAACCAATGAAACAATAAGAAGGTCTCCTTAAATGAAGACTTGTGTGAGATGTACGCATCGTTTTGAACACGATAGTCATGGGATTGCTCCTTTTGATGCTAATCAAACTAGAACGTAGTTATAGGACTCCTAATCACTTCTTTCTTTGATAATTTAAGAGCACCAATGAAACAATAAGAAGGTCTCTCTAAATGAAGACTTGTGTGAGATGTACGCATGGTTTTGAACACGATAGTCATGGGTTTCTCGTTTTGACGCTAATCAAACTAAAACGAAGTAATACAACTTTTAATCACCTCTTTCTTTGTAAATTTGAAACAACCAATGAAACAATATGAAGGTCTCCTTAAATGAAGACTTGTGTGAGATCTACGCATTATTTTTGACGCGATAGTGATGAGATTGCTCCCTTTGATGCTAATTTCAACTAGAACATAGTAATAGGACTCATAATCACCGATATTTTGACAATTTGAGAGAACTAATGAAACAATAAGAATGTCTCGCTAAATGAAGATTTGTATGAGATGTATGCATGGTTTTGAACGCGATAGTCATTGGTTTCTCATTTTGACGCTAATCAAACTAGAATGACTTCATAGGACTCAAAATCACCTCTTTTTTTGACAATTTGAGAGAATTAATGAAACAATAAAAAGGTCTTCCTCAATCAAGACTTGTGTGAGATGGACGCATCGTTTTTAACGCGATAGTCATGGGATTGCTCCTTTTGATGCTAATCAAATTAGAACGAAGTAATAAACCTTCTAATCACCTCTTTCTTTCACAATTTTAGAGAACCAATGAAACAATAAGAATGTCTCCTTAAATTAAGACTTGTGTGAGATGTACGTATCGTTTTTAATGCGAATGTCATGGGATTGCTCCTTTTGATGCTAATAAAACTAGAACGAAGTTATAGGACTCTTAATCATCTCTTTCTTTGATAATTTTTGAACACCAATGAAACAATAAGAAGGTCTCCTAAAATGAAGACTTGTGTGAGATGCACGCATGGTTTTGAATGAGATAGTCATGGGTTTCTCCTTTTGATGCTAATCAGACTAGAACGAAGTAATACAACTCTTAATCAACACTTTCTTTGTAAATTTGAAACAATATGAAGTTCTCCCTAAATGAAGACTTGTGTGAGATCTACGCATCGTTTTTAACGCGATAGTGATGAGATTGCTCCTTTTGATGCTAATTTCAACTAGAATGAAGTAATAGGACTCATAAATTACCTATATTTTGACAATTTGAGAGACCTATTAAAACATTAAGAAGGTCTCCCTCACTTGTGTGAGATGTACGGATCGTTTTGAAGGCACTAGTGATAGGATTTCTCATTTTGATGCTAATCAAACAAGAACGAATTCATAGGACTCATAATCACCTCTTTCTTTGACAATTTGAGATAACCAATGAAGTAATAAGAAGGTATTCCTAAATCAAGACTTGTGTGAGATGTACGCATCGTTTTTAACGCGATAGGCTTACGATTGATCCTTTTGATGCTAATCAAATTAGAACGAAATAATAAGACTCCTAATCACCTCCTTCTTTCACAATTTTAGAGAACCAATGAAACATTAAGAAGGTCTCCTTAAATGAAGACATGTTTGGGATGTATGCATCATTTTTAACGCGATAGTCATGGGATTGCTCCTTTTGATGCTAATCAAACTAGAGCGAAGTTATAGGACTCCTAATCACTTCTTGCTTTCACAATTTTAGTGCACCAATGAAACAATAAGAAGGTCTCCCTAAATGAATACTTGTGTGCGATGTACGCTTGATTTTGAACTCGATAGTCATGGGTTTCTCCTTTTGACGCTAATCAAACTAGAACGAAGTAACACAACTCTTAATCACCTCTTTCTTTGTAAATTTGAAACAACCAATGAAACAATATGAAGGTCTCCCTAAATATAGACTTGTGTAAGATCTACTCATCGTTTTGGACGCGATAGTGACGGGATTGCTCCTATTGATGCTAATTTCAACTAGAACGAAGTAATAGGACTCATAATCATCTATGTTTTGACAATTTGAGAGAGAACCAATGAAACAATAAGAAGGTCTCCGTAAATGTATACCTGTGTGAGATGTACGAATCGTTTTGAAGGCACTAGTGATAGGATTGCTCATTTTGAAGCTAATAAAATTAGAACGAAGTCATAGGACTCATAATCACCTCTTTTTTTGACAATTTTAGAGAACCAATGAAACAATAATAAGGTCTCCCGAAATTAAGATTTGTGTGAGATGTACGCATCGTTTTTAACGCGATAGTCATGGGATTACTCCTTTTGATGCTAATCAAACTAGAACAAAATTATAGGACTCTTAACCACCTCTTTCTTTCACAATTGAAGAGCACCAATGAAACAATAAGAAGGTCTTCCCAAATGAAGACTTGTGTGAGATGTACGCATGGTTTCGAACACGATAGTCATGGGTTTCTCGTTTTGACGCTAATCAAACTAGAACGAAGTAATACAACTTTTAATCACCTCTTTCTTTGTAAATTTGAAACAACCAATGAAATAATATGAAGGTCTCCTTAAATGAAGACTTGTGTGAGATCTACGCATCATTTTGGACGCGATAGTGATGAGATTCTCCCTTTGATGCTAATTTCAACTAGAACAAAGTAATAGGACTCATAATCACCTATATTTTGACAATTTAATAGAACTAATGAAAAACAAGAAGGTCTCGCTAAATGAAGATTTGTGTGAGATGTATGCATGGTTTTGAACGCGATAGTCATGGGTTTCTCATTTTGACACTAATCAAACTAGAACGAATTCATAGGACTCGTAATCACCTCTTTCTTTCACAATTTGAGAAAACAAATGAAACAATAAGAAGGTCTCCCTAAATAAAGACTTGTGTGAGATGGACGCATCGTTTTTAACACGATAGTCATGGGATTGCTCCTTTTGATGCTAATCAAATTAGAACCAAGTAATAAAACTCCTAATCACCTCTTTCTTTCACAATTTTAGAGAACCAATGAAACAATAAGAAGGTCTCCTTAAATGAAGACTTGTGTGAGATGTACGCATCGTTTTTAACGCGATAGTCATGGGATTGCTCCTTTTGATGCTAATAAAACTAGAACGATGTTATAGGACTCCTAATCACCTCTGTCTTTGACAATTTTAGAACACCAATGAAACAATAAGAAGATCTCCTAAAATGAAGACTTGTGTGAGATGTACGCATGGTTTTGAACGCGATAGTCATGGGATTCTCGTTTTGATGCTAAGCAAACTAGAACGAAGTAATACAACTCTTAATCACCTCTTTCTTTGTAAATTTGAAACAACCAATGAAACAATATGAAGGTCTCCCTAAATGAAGACTTGATGCTAATTTCAACTAGAACGAAGTAATAGGACTCATAAATTACCTATATTTTGACAATTTGAGAGAACTGTTAAAACATTAAGATGGTCTCCCCCACTTGTGTGAGATGTACGGATCGTTTTAAAGGCACTAGTGATAGGATTTAACATTTTGATGCTAATCAAACAAGAACGAATTCATAGGACTAACAATCACCTCTTTCTTTGATAATTTGAGAGAACAAATGAAGTAATAAGAATGTATCCTAAATCAAGACTTGTGTGAGATGTACGCATCGTTTTTAACGCGATAGGCACATGATTGCTCCTTTTGATGCTAATCAAATTAGAACAAAATAATAAGACTCCTAATCACCTCATTCTTTCATAATTTTAGAGAACCAATGAAACATTAAGAAGGTCTCCTTAAATGAAGACATGTTTGAGATGTACGCATCGTTTTTAACGCGATAGTCATGGGATTGCTCCTTTTGATGTTAATCAAACTAGAACGAAGTTATAGGACTCCTAATCACTTCTTGCTTTGACAATTTTAGTGCACCAACGAAATAATAAGAAGGTCTCCCTAAATGAATACTTGTGTGAGACGTACGCTTGATTTTGAACCCGATAGTAATGAGTTTCTCCTTTTGACGCTAATCAAACTAGAACAAAGTAATACAACTCTTAATCACCTCTTTCTTTGAAAATTTGAAACAACCAATGAACCAATATGAAGGTCTCCCTAAATATAGACTTGTGTGAGATCTACTCATCGTTTTGGACGCGATAGTGATGGGATTGCTCCTGTTGATGCTAATTTCAACTAGAACGAAGTAATAGGACTCATAATCATCTATGTTTTGACAATTTGAGAGAGAACCAATGAAACAATAAGAAGGTCTCCCTAAATGTATACATGTGTGAGACGTACGAATCGTTTTGAAGGCACTAGTGATAGGATTGCTCATTTTGATGCTAATCAAACTAGAACGAATTCATAGGAATCATAATCACCTCTTTCTTTGACAATTTGAGAGAACCAATAAAATAATAAGAAGGTATCCCTAAATCAAGACTTGTGTGAGATGTATGCATCGTTTTTAACCCGATAGGCATGGGATTGCTCCTTTTGATGCTAATCAAACTAGAACGAAGTTATAGGACTCCTAATCATTTCTTGCTTTGACAATTTTAGTGCACCAATGAAACAATAAGAAGGTCTCCCTAAATGAAGAATTATGTGAGATGTACGCATGGTTTTGAACGCGATAGTCATGGGTTTCTCGTTTTGAAGCTAATCAAACTAGAATGAAGTAATACAACCCTTAATCAACTCTTTCTTTGTAAATTTGAAATAATCAATGAAACAATATGAAAGTCTACTTAAATGAAGACTTGTGTGAGATCTACGCATCGTTTTGGACGCCATAGTGATGAGATTGCTCCTTTTGATGCTAATTTCAACTAGAACGAAGTAATAAGACTCATAATCACCTATATTTTGACAATTTGAGAGAACTAATGAAACAATAAGAAGGTCTCGCTAAATGAAGACTTGTGTAAGATGTATGCATGGTTTTGAATGTGATAGTCATGGGTTTCTCATTTTGACGCTAATGAAACTAGAACGATTTCATAGGACTCATAATCACCTCTTTCTTTGACAATTTGAGAGAACCAATGAAACAATAAGAAGGTCTCCCTAAATCAAGACTTGTGTGGGATGGACGCATCGTTTTTAACGCGATAGTCATGGATTGCTCCTTTTGATGCTAATCAAATTAGAACGAAGTAATAAAACTCCTAATCACCTCTTTCTTTAATAATTTTAGAGAACCAATGAAACAATAAAAGGTCTCCTTAAATTAAGACTTGTGTGAGATGTACTAATCGTTTTTAACACGATAGTCATGGGATTGCTCCTTTTGATGCTAATAAAACTAGAACGAAGTTATAGGACTCCTAATCACATCTTTCTTTGACAATTTTTGAACACCAATGAAACAATAAGAAGGTCTCCTCAAATGAAGACTTGTGTGAGATGTACGCAAGGTTTTGAACGCGATAGTCATGGGTTTCTCCTTTTGACGCTAATCAAACTAGAACGAAGTAATACAACTCTTAATCAACTCTTTCTTTGTAAATTTGAAACAACCAATGAAACAATATGAATGTCTCCCTAAATGAAGACTTGTGTGAGATCTACGCATCGTTTTGAATGCGATAGTGATGGGATAGCTCCTTTTGATGCTAATTTCAACTTGAACGAAGTAAAAGGACTTATAAATTACCTATATTTTGATAATTTGAGAGAACTATTGAAACATTAATAAGGTCTCCTGATAGTAGTGTGCATACAAGACAATCATGTATGATGACAAAGCACATACTTTGTAAATAATCTTATTTATTTATTAATAAAATATTCATTTAAGGCATATAATTATCTACGTGGTGCTGTTTTTATAATATGTAAATAACCCATAGTTTTAAGCAATGCTTTTAGAATCATGATGAGATCATGATAATGAGATCTAAATTCTTAGAAAGCTTAAAAACTAAAATAGTTCCCAATTGTGGGATTACTAAAATGGGGATTAGTAAATCCGGATAGATTGGTACATATGTTGCTTGCTTATTGGATGAGGATGACTGATCTCATGGTCATTTGTGTGGAGACACTAAAGCAAGTATGTAGGTGCTTATTGGAGAATAAGTTCACTGAACGTGACTCGCTATGGAATACCTAATGGAGTTTTACTCGCCTGTCAATAGGAATTCCTAATGTGATAGTAGTACATGTGATCCTTGGACTTGAGATCATCATAGTATCTTGTATGTAACAAATTATACTTTGACTAATTCCTTAAGGCCTTTTAAGGCATATATAGGGTATGCTTGGGTGTAATGAGTTACATATGAAGATAATGAATGATCAATAAAGAATCTACCACCTCTAGTAAAAGAGGAGATATGTCCTATGTGATTCGTTAAATGACAACCCAGGAATCCTTGGCCAAGGTAGAATGAAATTAGAAAGAGGTTTCTAATTTGCATTATTTGGAGTTGTGCATTTTCTAATCGAAATACATATGATTAAATAAATTAAGACTTGACAGTAAATCCATGTCTTATATTTAATTGGGACATTGTATGGTGGAAGGATTGAATTGTACGGTAACTATTAACTCACAGGTTCTTTTATGATTAATGTTGAAATCTATATTATCTGAAAAGTCGTTGATCGCTAGGGAGGCTTATCCCTATTGTAGAATAAACGTTATTTATTTAAATAGATTATTAGTTTAATTTATTTATTTAAATAAGATTAGAATTGTTCTAATTGATTTATTCACAACCGGTTTAATATGGAGAACCTAAAGGGTCACACCATAAAAGGAAGAAGAATTATTTAAGAAGAAAATGGCATGATAGTAATAATGCATTAAGTATAATTAATTTAATCTATGATGATAGAATAAATTAAATAGCTTAATGTTTATTATTTAATATTTTAGAAATATTAAATATAAATTAATAAGAGGAGTCTTATTAATATTATTATTATTATTATTATTTTAATTCTAAAGGAGTTTAGGAATTAATATAATATCAGTACTCTCTCTCAATCCTAATAAAGATTAGGATATAAATTAATTAAAAGTATTTAATTAATTAATTAAATAAAACCCTATTCTAATTGGATTAGGAGGGTTAACCTAATATCTATATAAGAGAGAGTCTTATATCAGAAATAAGGTACGTGAATTTTTCAAGAGTTGGGAGTACACATATTATATAGAGATAGAAACAAGGGTTAAGCCAATAACCCATCTTACTGAGTTCTTCATCTTCCTTGGTGGATCACCGTTAGAGGCCAAACATTTGGGTGGCTGACATTGATCAAGGGAAGGAGCCACTACAGAGGAATCAAAGGAGTAGAACTTGTACATGAGGAAGCTTGTATCTTCAAAGGTATAATTCTGTTTTTCTCCTTCTTCATTCACTGATAATTGATGCACAAGAATGATCATGGTAATAGGTTTGTATAAATTTTGAAAACCTAGTTTTTTACGCTTCCGCCCTATTTATGTGATTTGATTGCATGATTGCGTTACGTACAAACCCAACAGTGGTATCAGAGCCAATCTTGTGCTAATTATCAGTCTATGTGATTCCATACATGTATAATATGCGATTGGATCGAGTTCTGGGCAACAAAATTTTTTCTGATTCTGCGCAGCTGCGCCAGTGTCCTGTGCTGGTTTTCATGCTGCGCAGCTGCGCCGGTTCCTGGCCTTCTTGCTGCGCAGCTGCGCCGGTGTCTTGGCCTTGTTTTTCATGATGCGCAGCTGCGCTAGTTCTTTTTATATTCCTGGCGCAGCTGCGCCACTAACAGAATCTGATTTTTTTTTTGTTTTATTTAATTAAATGAATGATTTATTTAATTAATAAAGGTTTAAAATAAAGATGTTTATTTTATATGAAATGAGATTTCAGAATTGCTAAAATTAAAGAGTTTAATTTGGAATTGATTTTTGAATGAAATAAAGGAGTTTATTTTTCCAAAAAATAAAGTTTAGCAAACTTTTGCCCATTAACTGATATTAATACATATATGGAATGAATTTACTTTCATGAGATGAATAAGTTTTATCGATACGTATGATGATATGTATGGTAATAAAAGGGATTGATTATGGACTATGACCAATGTGATTGGATTTTATTTTGGATGAATGCTTAAATGTATGGGTTTTATAAAATGGGGTCTGCGTACCTCGTCTTCTCTGATTTTATTCTCGGTGTAAAATTCTATCTCCCTTCTATGTACTTTCCCTTGACTGCTGATCAAGGTTTCTATTTAAAAATAATTTATGTAATAGAGATAGTTAGAATTATCTTGAAGAAACTGGAGACCAAGGAGCAAGGAGCGCGTGAAGACCCGTTTGTATGGAGCCCGGGTTTAAATGTAACAGTTACGTTTAAATTTAACTTTTTGCACTCCTAGGTTTGACCTTTTGGTTCACTTGGTGGCTCTAGTGAACCAAACTAGAATAAAAGTCCATAATCAATCCGGGTAGAATATAGTATTCTATATTGCATGCTAAATATTATATATATTATATTTTATACAAACATGCTTCACATGTTTAATAAAATGACGCGTATTATATATATATATATATATATATATATATATATATATATATATATATATGTGTGTGTGTGTGTGTGTGTGCATGCGCGCTTAAAAAGATGAGACAAATAATAACAAACCCCTCAAAGAAATATTATTAAGTCTGAAGCGTTCAAATGATATTTGGAATATCAAACGTCGCCTTCTAGTATGATTAGTTAATAGAGTATTAAATATTTAATATGAGTTTGTTGTGCTATCCACAAGGCGAGTATTGAATATTTAAGATGTTAATTAATCACATTTGATGCTTATCAAGAAAATTGAACGATCTAGTCTTGTTGTGCTATCCACAAGGACGAAAATTTTTCTTTTTTGAATTTATGGAAGTGCTAGGCTGGACTTAACTTAAATCATTTTAGTTCGGATGTGCACACACATGACCATTATGATTTAAGAGGCAAAATAAAAGGAGTTACATGGTGATGTAATTGACAAGAGTTGTCTACCTATTTATTTGTATATCGCTTGTTGTGCTATCCATAAGGTTATATACATTTGAAATGGGATCCTTAATCTCACTAGCAAATCTTTAATTAGATGTTGCCGAACTATATGAGTGAGGGTAATATAGTTTGATGAAAATAGTGGGAGAAACCAATTTCAAATAAAGACCTAAATTTATTTTGGTATGCAAAGTTAATAAAATGAATGTTTGCTAAAATGTTGTCTTTTCACATGCAGAATTTTAAAAATATCAAAATCACTAATCTCACTACGAAGCATACTTGATGCAAATAAGCTTACCGGCCCGAATTATGAGGACTGGCTAAGAAATCTGAGAATTGTTCTCACTGCTGAAAAGATCTCTTATGTCTAAATTCCACTATCCCTGAATCTGTTTCAGAAACAGCCTCTGTGGAAGAGATTACCACTTTCAATAAGTGGCAAGATGATGCATCTATGGCTCAATGCATCATGCTCGCATCCATGAATAACGAGCTTCAGCGTCAGCACGAAAAAATGGATGCTCCTGCTATGCTGCTTCACCTCAAGGAGTTGTATGGTGAACAGAGTAGGACTGCTAGATATGAGATATCTAAGGAGCTCTTTCGATCTCGGATGACCAAGGGCAAAGTGAACATAAAGGAACAAAAGAAATCTGATCCAGCTAGCAAAGGAATGTGCTTCCATTGCAACGAGCCGGGTCATTGGAAGAGGAACTGCAAGAAGTTTCTGGCAAAGAAGAAGCTTGGAGAAGCTTCGACTTCCAATCAAGGTTTGTTTATGATTGAAATTAATTTTTCTAAAAGTAATAATTCTACTTGGGTATTGGATACCGGCTGTGGTTCTCACATATGTAATACTGTGCAGGGACTGGTCAGAAGTAGAAAGCTAAACAAAGATGAGGTGATCCTACGAGTGGGAAATGGAGCAAAAGTTGCTGCATTAGCTGTAGGAACTTATTGTTTAGCAATGCCTTCGGGCAAATCCATTTATCTTAATAATTGTTATTATATTACGAATATTATTAAAAACATTATTTCAATTTCTGTATTGGATATGGAAGGTTTTGACGTTATTATAAAGAACAATGGTTGTTCTATTTATAAATACGATGTTTTATATGGTATTGGAAATTTGCGAAATGGACTTTATACACTTGACTTACAAGAAAATATATTTCAAATTGAACAAATTAAGAAAAGGAAAAGAGATGATATTAATTATACCTATATGTGGCACTGTAGACTCGGTCATATCAATGAAACAAGATTATCCAAGTTGCATAAAGATGGGCTCCTCGAGCTATCTGATTATGAATCATATCCAACTTGTGAATCTTGTCTCATGGGTAAAATGACTAAATCTCCTTTTAGTGGAAAAGGAGAGAGAGTTACAGAGTTGTTGGCATTGATTCACACAGACGTTTGTGGACCTATGACAACAAGTGCACGGGGTGGGTATTCTTAGTTTATTACTTTCACTGATGATCACTCAAGATTTGGATATATGTATTTAATGAAATACAAATCAGAATCATTTGAAAAGTTCAAAGAGTTCAGAAGTGAAGTAGAGAAACAAACGGGCAAGAGTATTAAGATACTTCGATCAGATCGAGGTGGAGAATACTTAAGCAGTGAGTTTCTCAATTGTCTTAGAGAAAATGGTATAATCTCACAATGGACTCCTCCAGGTACACCACAGTTAAATGGAGTATCTAAAAGGAGAAATCGAACAATGTTAGACATGGTTCGATCCATGATGAGTTTTACCGACCTTCCAATTTCCTTCTGGGGATATGCCCTAGAAACGGCTGCATACCTACTTAACAAGGTACCTACCAAATCCGCCCCAAAGACTCCATATGAGATGTGGAAAGGGAGGAAACCAAATATTAATCATGTTAAGACTTGGGGTTGTCCAGCTTATGTCAAAAAGTTTGAAAATGATAAGCTACAGACTAAATCCGATAAGTGTAGATTTGTGGGATACCCTAAAGAAACCGTAGGGTATTATTTCTATCATCCAACTGATCAAAAGGTGTTTGTTGCGAAACATGCTACCTTCTTGGAGAAAGAGTTTATCCATGAAGGTATATCTTGAAGAAGTTCAAGAACCACAAGTTACCACGGACCAAAGTAAGGTACCTAACCAAGTAGAAGAACCTACTGTACCACACCCTGTTCGTAAATCTGGAAGAGTACCGAAGATAACTGAGAGCTATAGATTCTTTATAGAGGATGACGATGAGGTACACATCATGAATGATGATGATCCATTGAATTACGAACAGGCTATGAGTAATAAAGACTCAGGGAAATGGCTTGAAGCCATGAAATCCGAAATGGACTCCATGTATGAAAACAAAGTATGGTCTTTGGTTTCACCACCTGAAGGTATTAAATCTATTGGGTGTAAATGGGTTTTTAAGAAAAAGAGTGGAGCAGACGGAAAGGTAGAGACCTATAAGGCCCGACTGGTTACAAAAGGTTTCAAACAAAGACAAGGAGTTGACTATGATGAAACCTTCTCACTAGTAGCCATGCTCAAGTCCATTCGGATTTTGCTTGCGATTGCAGCTTACAATGACTATGAGATCTGGCAGATGGACGTGAAAACGGCCTTCCTCAATGGGAAACTTGAGGAGGATGTGTATATGACACAGCCAGAGGGATTTATTTCAAAAGTTGGAACAAATCAAGTCTGTAAGCTACAACGATCCATTTATGGGTTGAAGCAAGCTTCTCGTAGATGGAACATTCGTTTTGATGAGACAATCAAAGAGTTTGATTTTATCAAAAACGAGGATGAACCATGTGTATACAAGAAGGTTAGTGGGAGCGCAGTATCATTCCTTGTATTATATGTTGATGATATATTACTGATAGGGAATGACATTCCTATGTTACAATCCATTAAAATTTGGTTATCTAAAAACTTCTCCATGAAGGACTTGGGTGAAGCATCCTATATTTTGGGGATAAAGATCTATAGAGATAGATCTAAAAGGATGCTCGGCTTATCCCAAGGAACGTACATTGATACGATGCTAAAGAGGTTTAGCATGGAAGATTTCAAAAGAGGTCTCATGCCGATGAGCCATGGAATAAATCTCTCCAAGAAACAGGCCCCAAAGACACCTGAGGAGAGAGACCGTATGAGTAAGATCCCTTATGCTTCTGCAATAGGATCTATCATGTATGGTATGATATGTACTAGACCGGATGTTGCTCACGCACTTAGTGTAACAAGCAGATACCAGTCGAATCCAGGAGAAGAGCACTGGAAGGCAGTGAAAAATATCCTAAAGTACTTGAGAAGGACTAAAGATATCTTTCTTGTCTACGGTGGGTCTGAATTAAAACTCGAGGGATTCACGGACTCAAGTTTTCCAACAGACCAAGATGACAGTAAATCTGTTTCAGGGTATATGTTTACCTTGAACGGAGGTGCAGTGAGTTGGAAGAGTTCCAAGCAGCAAACGGTTGCTGATTCAGTGACAGAGGCAGAGTATATAGCTGCAAGTGAAGCTGCAAAGGAAGCTGTTTGGATGAAGAAGTTTATAACTGAACTTGGTGTGGTTCCTAGCATTAGAGAAGCAGTTCCCGTATACTGTGACAACACCGGAGCGGTTGCACAGGCTAAGGAACCCAGGTCTCATCAGAAATCTAAACACGTGTTGCGGCGATTTCACTTGATCAGGGAGATCATTGAAAGAGGAGACGTCACCTTGGAGCGTGTAGACTCTCAAGACAACATTGCAGATCCATTTACTAAAGCTTTAACACAACAGCAGTTTGATCGTCACTTAGAGAAGATGGGTATGAGATACCATGGCGATTGGCTTTAGTGCAAGTGGGAGATTGATAGTAGTGTGCATACAAGCCAATCATGTATGATGACAAAGCACATACTTTGTAAACAATCTTATTTATTTATTAATAAAATATTCATTTAAGGCATATAATTATCTACATGGTGCTGTTTTTATAATATGTAAATAACCAATAGTTTTAAGCAATGCTTTTAGAATCATGATGAGATCATGATAATGAGATCTAAATTTTTAGAAAGCTTAAAAACTAAAATAGTTCCCAATTGTGGGATTACTAAAATGGGGATTAGTAAATCCGGATATATTGGTACATATGTTGCTTGCTTATTGGATGAGGATGACTGATCTCATGGTCATTTGTGTGGAGACACTAAAGCAAGTATGTAGGTGCTTATTGGAGAATAAGTTCACTGAACGTGACTCGCTATGGAATACCTAATGGAGTTTTACTCGCCTGTCAATAGGAATTCCTAATGTGATAGTAGTACATGTGATCCTTGGACTTGAGATCATCATAGTATCTTGTATATAACAAATTATACTTTGACTAATTCCTTAAGGCCTTTTAAGGCATATATAGGGTATGCTTGGGTGTAATGAGTTACATATGGAGATAATGAATGATCAATAAAGAATCTACCACCTCCAGTAAAAGAGGAGATATGTCCTATGTGATTCGTTAAATGACAACCCAGGAATCCTTGGCCAAGGTAGAATGAAATTAGAAAGAGGTTTCTAATTTGTATTATTTGGAGTTGTGCATTTTCTAATCGAAATACATATGATTAAATAAATTAAGACTTGACAGTAAATACATGTCTTATATTTAATTGGGACATTGTATGGTGGAAGGATTGAATTGTACGGTAACTATTAACTAACAGGTTCTTTTATGATTAATGTTGAAATCTATATTATCTGAAAAGTCGTTTATCGCTAGGGAGGCTTATCCCTATTGTAGAATAAATATTATTTATTTAAATAGATTATTAGTTTAATTTGTTTATTTAAATAAGATTAGAATTGTTCTAATTGATTTATTCACAACCGGTTTAATATGGAGAACCTAAAGGGTCACACCATAAAAGGAAGAAGAATTATTTAAGAAGAAAATGGCATGATAGTAATAATGCATTAAGTATAATTAATTTAATCTATGATGATAGAATAAATTAAATAGCTTAATATTTATTATTTAATATTTTAGAAATATTAAATATAAATTAATAAGAGGAGTCTTATTAATATTATTATTATTATTATTATTTTAATTCTAAAGGAGTTTAGGAATTAATATAATATCAGTACTCTCTCTTAATCCTAATAAAGATTAGGATATAAATTAATTAAAAGTATATAATTAATTAAATAAATAAAATCCTAGTCTAATTGGATTAGGAGGGTTAACCTAATATCTATATAAGAGAGAGTCTTATATCAGAAATAAGGTACGTGAATTTTTCAAGAGTTGGGAGTACACATATTCTATAGAGATAGAAACAAGGGTTAAGCCAATAACCCATCTTACTGAGTTCTTCATCTTCCTTGGTGGATCACCGTTAGAGGTCAAACATTTGGGTGGATGACATTGATCAAGGGAAGGAGCCACTACAGAGGAATCAAAGGAGTAGAACTTGTACCTGAGGAAGCTTGTATCTTCAAAGGTATAATTCTATTTTTCTCCTTCTTCATTCACTGATAATTGATGCACAAGAATGATCATGGTAATGGGTTTGTATAAATTTTGAAAACCTAGTTTTTTACGCTTCCGCCCTATTTATGTGATTTGATTGCATGATTGCGTTACGTACAAACCCAACATCTCCCTCACTTGTGTAAGATGTACGGATCGTTTTGAAGGCACTAGTGATACGATTGCTCATTTTGATGCTAATCAAACTAGAACGAATTCATAGGACTCATAATCACTTCTTTCTTTGACAATTTGAGAGAACCAATGAAACAATAAGAAGGTCTCCTTAAATCAAGACTTGTGTGAGATGTACGCATCGTTTTTAAAGCGATAGGCATAGGATTGCTCCTTTTGATGCTAAAACAAAATAATAATACTCCTAATCACCTCTTTCTTTCACAATTTTAGAGAACCAATGAAACATTAATAAGGTCTCCGTAAATGAAGACATGTTTGAGATGTATGCATCGTTTTTAATGCGATAGTCATGGAATTGCTCCTTTTGATGCTAATCAAACTATCACGAAGTTATAGGACTCCTAATCACTTCTTGCTTTGACAATTTTAGTGCACTAATGAAACAATAAGAATGTTTTAGTAAATGAATACTTGTGTGAGATGTACGCTTGATTTTGAACTAGATAGTCATGGGTTTCTCCTTTTGACGCTAATCTAACTAGAACTAAGTAATACAACTCTTAATCACCTCTTTCTTTGTAAATTTGAAACAACAAATGAAACAATATGAAGGTATCCCTAAATATAGGCTTGTGTGAGATCTACTCATCGTTTTGGACGCGATAGTGATGGGATTTCTCCTGTTGATGCTAATAACAACTAGAACGAAGTAATAGGACTCATAATCATCTATGTTTTGATAATTTGAGAGAGAACAAATGAAACAATAAGAAGGTCTCCCTAAATGTATACTTGTGTGAGATGTACGATTCGTTTTGAAGGCACTAGTGATAGGATTGCTCGTTTTGATGCTAATAAAACTAGAACGAAGTCATAGGACTCATCATCACCTCTTTCTTTGACAATTTGAGAGAACCAAAGAATCAATAAAAAGGTCTCTCGAAATCAAGACTTGTGTGAGATGACGCATCGTTTTTAACGCGATAGTCATGGGATTGCTCCTTTTGATGCTAATCAAACTAGAACGAAATTATAGGACTCCTAATCACCTCTTTCTTTGACAATTTAAGAGCACCAATGAAATAATAATATGGTCTCCCTAAACGAAGACTTGTGTGAGATGTACGCATGGTTTTGAACGCGATAGTCATGGGTTTCTTATTTTGATGCTAATCAAACTAGAACGAAGTAATACAACTCTTAATCACCTCTTTCTTTGTAAATTTGAAACAACAAATGAAACAATATGAAGGTATCCCTAAATATAGGCTTGTGTGAGATCTACTCATCGTTTTGGACGCGATAGTGATGGGATTGCTCCTGTTGATGCTAATAACAACTAGAACGAAGTAATAGGACTCATAATCATCTATGTTTTGACAATTTGAGAGAGAACAAATGAAACAATAAGAAGGTCTCCCTAAATGTATACTTGTGTGAGATGTACGATTCGTTTTGAAGGCACTAGTGATAGGATTCCTCCTTTTGATGCTAATAAAACTAGAACGAAGTCATAGGACTCATAATCACCTCTTTCTTTGACAATTTGAGAGAACCAATGAAACAATAAGAAGGTCTCTTGAAATCAAGACTTGTGTGAGATGACGCATCGTTTTTAACGCGATAGTCATGGGATTGCTCCTTTTGATGCTAATCAAACTAGAACGAAATTATAGGACTCCTAATCACCTCTTTCTTTGACAATTTAAGAGCACCAATGACACAATAATATGGTCTCCCTAAATGAAGACTTGTGTGAGATGTACGTATGGTTTTGAACGCGATAGTCATGGGTTTCTTGTTTTGATGCTAATCAAACTAGAACGAAGTAATACAACTCTTAATCACCTCTTTCTTTGTAAATTTGAAACAACCAATGAAACAATATTAAATTCTCCTTAAATGAAGACTTGTGTGAGATCTACGCATCGTTTTCGACGCGATAGTGATGAGATTACTCCCTTTGATGCTAATTTCAACTAAAACGAAGTAATAGGACTCATAATCACCTATATTTTGACAATTTGAGAGAACTAATGAAACAATAAGAAGGTCTCGCTAAATGAAGACTTGTGTGAGATGTATGCATGGTTTTGAACGCGATAGTCATGGGTTTCTCATTTTGATGCTAATCAAACTAGAACGAATTCATAGGACTCATAATCACCTTTTTCTTTGACAATTTGAGAGAACCAATGAAACAATAAGAAGGCCTCCCTAAATCAAGACTTGTGTGAGATGGACGCATCGTTTTTAACGCGATAGTCATGGGATTGTTCCTTTTGATGCTAATCAAATTAGAACCAAGTAATAAAACTCCTAATCACCTCTTTCTTTCACAATTTTAGAGAACCAATGAAACAATAAGAAGGTCTCCTTAAATTAAGACTTGTGTGAGATGCACGCATCGTTTTTAATGCGATAGTCATGGGATTGCTCCTTTTTGATGCTAATAAAACTAGAACGAAGTTATAGGACTCCTAATCACCTCTTTCTTTGACAATTTTAGAACACCAATGAAACAATAAAAAGGTCTCCTAAAATGAAGACTTGTGTGAGATGTACGCATGGTTTTGAACGCGATAGTCATGGGTTTCTCGTTTTAACGCTAATCAAACTAGAACGAAGTAATACAACTCTTAATCATCTCTTTCTTTGTAAATTTGAAACAACCAATGAAACAATATGAAGGTCTCCCTAAATAAAGACTTGTGTGAGATGTATGCATGGTTTTGAATGCGACAGTCATGGGTTTCTCGTTTTGACGCTAATCAAACTAGAACAAAGTAATACAACTCTTAATCACCTCTTTCTTTGTAAATTTGGAACAACCAATGAAACAATAAGAAGGTCTCCCTAAATAAATACTTGTGTGAGATGTACGCTTGATTTTGAACCCGATAGTCATGGGTTTCTCCTTTTGACGCTAATCAAACTAGAACGAAGTAATACAACTCTTAATCACCTCTTTCTTTGTAAATTTGAAACAACCAATGAAACAATATGAAGGTCTCCCTAAATATAGGCTTGTGTGAGATCTACTCATCGTTTTGGACGCGATAGTGATGGGATTTCTCCTGTTGATGCTAATTTCAACTAGAACGAAGTAATAGGACTCATAATCATCTGTGTTTTGACAATTTGAGAGAGAACAAATGAAACAATAAGAAGGTCTCCCTAAATGTATACTTGTGTGAGATGTACGAATCGTTTTGAAGGCACTAGTAATAGGATTCCTCCTTTTGATGCTAATCAAACTAGAAAGAAGTCATAGGACTAATAATCACCCCTTTCTTCGACAATTTGAGAGAACCAATGAAACAATAAGAAGGCCTCCCTAAATCAAGACTTGTGTGGGATGGACGCATCGTTTTTAACGCGATAGTCATGAGATTGCTCCTTTTGATGCTAATCAAATTAGAACGAAGTAATAAAACTCCTAACCACCTCTTTCTTTCACAATTTTAGAGAACCAATGAAACAATAAGAAGGTCTCCTTAAATTAAGACTTGTGTGAGATGTACGCATCGTTTTTAACGCGATAGTCATGGGATTACTCCTTTTGATGGTAATAAAACTAGAACAAAGTTATAGGACTCCTAATCTCCTCTTTCTCTGATAATTTTTGAACACCAAAGAAATAATAAGAAGGTCTCCTAAAATGAAGACTTGTGTGGGATGTACGCATGGTTTTGAACGCGATAGTCATGGGTTTCTCCTTTTGACGCTAATCAGACTAGAACGAAGTAATACAACTCTTAATCAACTCTTTCTTTGTAAATTTGAAACAACCAATGAAACAATATGATGGTCTCCCTAAATGAAGACTTGTGTGAGATCTACGCATCGTTTTGAATGCGATAGTGATGGGATTGCTTCTTTTGATGCTAATTTCAACTAGAACGCAGTAATAGGACTCATAAATTACCTATATTTTGACAATTTGAGAGAACTATTGAAACATTAAAAAGGTCTCCCTCACTTGTGTAAGATGGACAGATCGTTTTGAAGGCGCTAGTGATAGGATTTCTCATTTTGATGCTAATCAAACTAGAACGAATTCATAGGACTCATAATCACCTCTTTCTTTGACAATTTGAGAGAACTAATGAAATAATAAAAAGGTATCCCTAAATCAAGACTTGTGTGAGATGTACGCATCGTTTTTAATGCAATAGGCTTAGGATTGCTCCTTTTGATGCTAATCAAATTAGAACGAAATAATAAGACTCCTAATCACCTCCTTCTTTCACAATTTAAGAGAACCAATGAAACATTAAGAAGGCCTCCTTAAATGAAGACATGTGTGAGATGTACGCATCATTTTTAACGCGATAGTCATGTGATTGCTCCTTTTGATGCTAATAAAAACAGAACGAAGTTATAGAACTCCTAATCACTTCTTGCTTTGATAATTTTAGTGCACCAATGAAACAATAAGAAGGTCTCCCTAAATGAATACTTATGTGCGATGTACGCTTGATTTTGAACTCGATAGTCATGGGTTTCTCCTTTTGACGCTAATCAAACTAGAATGAAGTAACATAACTCTTAATCACCTCTTTCTTTGTAAATTTGAAACAACCAATAAAATAATGAAGGTCTCCCTAAATATAGACTTGTGTGAGATCTACTCATCGTTTTGGACGCGATAGTGATGGGATTGCTCCTATTGATGCTAATTTCAACTAGAACGAAGTAACAGGACTCATAATCATCTATGTTTGGACAATTTGAGAGAGAACCAATGAAACAATAAGAAGGTCTCCCTAAATGTATACCTGTGTGAGATATACGAATTGTTTTGAAGGCACTAGTGATAGGATTGCTCCTTTTGAAGCTAATCAAACTAGAACGAAGTCATAGGACTCATAATCACCTCTTTCTTTGACAATTTCAGAGAACCAATGAAATAATAAAAAGGTCTCCCGAAATCAAGACTTATGTGAAATGTACGCATCGTTTTTAACGCGATAGTCATGGGATTGCTCCTTTTGATGCTAATCAAACTAGAACAAAATTATAGGACTCCTAATCACCTCTTTCTTTGATAATTTAAGAGCACCAATGAAACAATAAGAAGGTCTCCTTAAATGAAGACTTGTGTGAGATCTACGCATCGTTTTGGACGTGATAGTGATGAGATTGATCCCTTTGATGCTAATTTCAACTAGAATGAAGTAATAGGACTCATAATCACCTATATTTTGACAATTTGAGAGAACTAATGAAAAATAAGAAGGTCTCGCTAAATGAAGACTTGTGTGAGATGTATGCATGGTTTTGAACGCGATAGTCATAGGTTTCTCATTTTGACGCTAATCAAACTAGAACGAATTCATAGGACTCATAATCACCTCTTTCTTGACAATTTGAGATAACTAATTAAACAATAAGAAGGTCTCCCTAAATCAAGACTTGTGTGAGATGGACGCATCATTTTTAATGCGATAGTCATTGAACTGCTCCTTATGATTCTAATCAAATTATAAGGAAGTAATAAAACTCCTAATCACCTCTTTCTTACACAATTTTAGAGAACCAATGAAAAAATAAGGTCTCCTTAAATTAAGACTTGTGTGAGATGTACGCATCGTTTTTAACGCGATAGTCATGGCATTACTTCTTTTGATGCTAATAAAACTAGAACGAAGTTATAGGACTCCTAATAACCTCATTCATTGACAATTTTTGAACACCAATGAAACAATAAGAAGGTTTCTTAAAATGAAGACTTGTGTGAGATGTACGCATGGTTTTGAACGCGATAGTCATGGGTTTCTCGTTTTGACGCTAATCAAACTAGAACAAAGTAATACAACTCTTAATCACCTTTTTTCTTTATAAATTTGAAACAACCAATGAAACAATATGAATGTCTCCCTAAATGAAGACTTGTGTAAGATCTACACATCGTTTTGAACGCGATAATGATGGGATTGCTCCTTTTGATTCTAATTTCAACTAGAACGAAGTAATAGGGCTCATAATCACCTATATTTTGATAATTTGAGAGAACTAGTGAAACATTAAGAAGGTCTCCCTCACTTGTGTGAGATGTACGGATCGTTTTGAAAGCACTAGTGATAGGATTGCTCATTTTGATGCTAATCAAACAAGAACGAATTCATAGGACTCATAATCACCTCTTTCTTTGACAATTTGAGAGAACCAGTGAAATAATAAGAAGGTATCCCTAAATCAAGACTTGTGTGAGATGTACGCATCGTTTTTAACCCGATAGGCATAGGATTGCTCCTTTTGATGCTAAAACAAAATAATAATACTCCTAATCACCTCTTTCTTTCACAATTTTAGAGAACCAATGAAACATTAAGAAGGTCTCCCTAAACGAAGACATGTTTGAGATGTATGCATCGTTTTTAACGCGATAGTCATGGAATTGCTCCTTTTGATGCTAATCAAACTATAACGAAGTTATAGGACTCCTAATCACTTTTTGCTTTGACAATTTTAGTGCACCAATGAAACAATAAAAGGTCTCCCTAAATGAATACTTGTGTGAGATGTACGTTTGATTTTGAACCAGATAGTCATGGGTTTCTCCTTTTGACGCTAATCAAACTAGAACGAAGTAATACAACTCTTAATCACCTCTTTCTTTGTAAATTTGAAACAACAAATGAAACAATATGAAGGTCTTCCTAAATATAGCCTTGTGTGAGATCTACTCATCGTTTTGGACGCGATAGTGATGGGATTTCTCCTGTTGATGCTAATAACAACTAGAACGAAGTAATAGGACTCATAATCATCTATGTTTTGATAATTTGAGAGAGAACAAATGAAACAATAAGAAGGTCTCCCTAAATGTATACTTGTGTGAGATGTACGATTCGTTTTGAAGGCACTAGTGATAGGATTGCTCGTTTTGATGCTAATAAAACTAGAACGAAGTCATAGGACTCATCATCACCTCTTTCTTTGACAATTTGAGAGAACCAATGAATCAATAAAAAGGTCTCTCGAAATCAAGACTTGTGTGAGATGACGCATCGTTTTTAACGCGATAGTCATGGGATTGCTCCTTTTGATGCTAATCAAACTAGAACGAAATTATAGGACTCCTAATCACCTCTTTCTTTGACAATTTAAGAGCACCAATGAAATAATAATATGGTCTCCCTAAACGAAGACTTGTGTGAGATGTACGCATGGTTTTGAACGCGATAGTCATGGGTTTCTTATTTTGATGCTAATCAAACTAGAACGAAGTAATACAACTCTTAATCACCTCTTTCTTTGTAAATTTGAAACAACCAATGAAACAATATGAAGGTCTCCTTAAATGAAGACTTGTGTGAGATCTACGCATCGTTTTGGACCCGATAGTGATGAGATTGCTCCCTTTGATGCTAATTTCAACTAGAACGAAGTAATAGGACTCATAATGACCTATATTTTGACAATTTGAGAGAACTAATGAAATAATAAGAAGGTCTCGCTAAATGAAGACTTGTGTGAGATGTATGCATGGTTTTAAACGCGATAGTCATGGGTTTCTCATTTTGATGCTAATCAAACTAGAAAGAATTCATAGGACTCATAATCACCTTTTTCTTTGACAATTTGAGAGAACCAATGAAACAATAAGAAGGCCTCCCTAAATCAAGACTTGTGTGAGATGGACGCATCGTTTTTAACGCGATAGTCATGAGATTGCTCCTTTTGATGCTAATCAAATTAGAACCAAGTAATAAAACTCCTAATCACCTCTTTCTTTCACAATTTTAGAGAACCAATGAAACAATAAGAAGGTCTCCTTAAATTAAAACTTGTGTGAGATGTACGCATCGTTTTTAATGCGATAGTCATGGGATTGCTCCTTTTTGATGCTAATAAAACTAGAACGAAGTTATAGGATTCCTAATCACCTCTTTCTTTGAAACTTTTAGAACACCAATGAAACAATAAGAAGGTCTCCTAAAATGAAGACTTGTGTGAGATGTACGCATGGTTTTGAACGCGATAGTCATGGGTTTCTCGTTTTCACGCTAATCAAACTAGAACGAAATAATACAACTCTTAATCACCTTTTTATTTATAAATTTGAAACAACCAATGAAATAATATGAAGGTCTCCCTAAATAAAGACTTGTGTGAGATGTACGCATGGTTTTGAACGCGATAGTCATGGGTTTCTCATTTTGACGCTAATCAAACTAGAACGAAGTAATACAACTCGTAATCACCTCTTTCTTTGTAAATTTGAAACAACCAATGAAACAATAAGAAGGTCTCCCTAAATGAATACTTGTGTGAGATGTACGCTTGATTTTGAACCCGATAGTCATGGGTTTCTCCTTTTGACGCTAATCAAACTAGAACAAAGTAATACAACTCTTAATCACCTCTTTCTTTGTAAATTTGAAACAACCAATGAAACAATATGAAGGTCTCCCTAAATATAGGCTTGTGTGAGATCTACTCATCGTTTTGGACGCGATAGTGATGGGATTGCTCCTGTTGGTGCTAATTTCAACTAGAATGAAGTAATAGGACTCATAATCATCTGTGTTTTCACAATTTGAGAGAGAACAAAAGAAACAATAAGAAGGTCTCCCTAAATGTATACTTGTGTGAGATGTACGAATCGTTTTGAAGGCACTAGAGATAGGATTCCTCCTTTTGATGCTAATCAAACTAGAAAGAAGTCATAAGACTCATAATCACCTCTTTCTTTGACAATTTGAGAGAACCAATGAAACAATAAGAAGGTCTCCCTAAATCAAGACTTGTGTGGGATAGACGCATCGTTTTTAACGCGATAGTCATGAGATTGCTCCTTTTGATGCTAATCAAATTAGAATGAAGTAATAAAACTCCTAACCACCTCTTTCTTTAATAATTTTAGAGAACCAATGAAACAATAAGAAGGTCTCCTCAAATTAAGACTTGTGTGAGATGTACGCATCGTTTTTAAAGCGATAGTCATGGGATTGCTCCTTTTGATGCTAATAAAACTAGAACAATGTTATAGGACTCCTAATCACCTCTTTCTTTGATAATTTTTGAACACCAATGAAACAATAAGAAGGTCTCCTAAAATGAAGACTTGTGTGGGATGTACGCATGGTTTTGAACGCGATAGTCATGGGTTTCTCCTTTTGACGCTAATCAGACTAGAACGAAGTAATACAACTCTTAATCAACTCTTTCTTTGTAAATTTGAAACAACCAATGAAACAATATGAAGGTCTCCCTAAATGAAGACTTGTGTGAGATCTACGCATCGTTTTGAATGCGACAGTGATGGGATTGCTTCGTTTTATGCTAATTTCAACTAGAACGCAGTAATAGGACTCATAAATTACCTATATTTTGACAATTTTAAGAGAACTATTGAAACATTAAGAAGGTCTCCCTCACTTGTGAAAGATGTACAGATCGTTTTGAAGGCGCTAGTGATAGAATTGCTCATTTTGATGCTAATCAAACTAGAACGAATTCATAGGACTCATAATCACCTCTTTCTTTGACAATTTGAGAGAACCAATAAAATAATAAGAAGGTATCCCTAAATCAAGACTTGTGTGAGATGTACACATCTTTTTAACGCGATAGACTTAGGATTGCTCCTTTTGATGCTAATCAAATTAGAACGAAATAATAAGACTCCTAATCACCTCCTTCTTCCACAATTTTAGAGAACCAATGAAACATTAAGAAGGCCTCCTTAAATGAAGACATGTGTGAGATTTACGCATCATTTTTAACGCGATAGTCATGGGATTGCTCCTTTTGATGCTAATCAAACTAGAACAATGTTATAGGACTCCTAATCACTTCTTTCTTTGATAATTTTTGAACCCCAATGAAACAATAAGAAGGTCTCCTAAAATAAAGACTTGTGTGGGATGTACGCATGGTTTTGAATGCGATAGTCATGGGTTTCTCCTTTTGACGCTAATCAGACTAGAACGAAGTAATACAACTCTTAATCAACTCTTTCTTTGTAAATTTGAAACAACCAATGAAACAATATGAAGGTCTCCCTAAATGAAGACTTGTGTGAGATCTACGCATCGTTTTGAATGCGACAGTGATGGGATTTCTTCTTTTTATGCTAATTTCAACTAGAACGCAGTAATAGGACTCATAAATTACATATATTTTGACAATTTAAGAGAACTATTGAAACATTAAGAAGGTCTCCCTCACTTGTGAAAGATGTACAGATCGTTTTGAAGGCGCTAGTGATAGAATTGCTCATTTTGATGCTAATCAAACTAGAACGAATTCATAGGACTCATAATCACCTCTTTCTTTGACAATTTGAGAGAACCAATAAAATAATAAGAAGGTATCCCTAAATCAAGACTTGTGTGAGATGTACACATCTTTTTAACGCGATAGACTTAGGATTGCTCCTTTTGATGCTAATCAAATTAGAACGAAATAATAAGACTCCTAATCACCTCCTTCTTTCACAATTTTAGAGAACCATTGAAACATTAAGAAGGCCTCCTTAAATGAAGACATGTGTGAGATGTACGCATCATTTTTAACGCGATAGTCATGGGATTGCTCCTTTTGATGCTAATCAAACTAGAACGAAGTTATAGGACTCATAATCACTTCTTGCTTTGACAATTTTAGTGCACCAATGAAACAATAAGAAGGTCTCCCTAAATGAATACTTGTGTGCGATGTACGCTTCATTTTGAACTCGATAGTCATGGGTTTCTCCTTTTGACGCTAATCAAACTAGAACGAAGTAATACAACTCTTAATCATCTCTTTCTTTGTAAATTTGAAACAACCAATGAAACAATATGAAGGTCTCCCTAAATATAGACTTGTGTGAGATCTACTCATCGTTTTGGACGCGATAGTGATGGGATTGCTCCTGTTGATGCTAATAATAACTAGAACGAAGTAATAGGACTCATAATCATCTATGTTTTGATAATTTGAGAGAGAACAAATGAAACAATAAGAAGGTCTCCCTAAATGTATACTTGTGTGAGATGTACGATTCGTTTTGAAGGCACTAGTGATAGGATTACTCGTTTTGATGCTAATAAAACTAGAACGAAGTCATAGGACTCATAATCACCTCTTTCTTTGACAATTTGAGAGAACCAATGAAACAATAAGAAGTTCTCTCGAAATCAAGACTTGTGTGAGATGACGCATCGTTTTTAACGCGATAGTTATGGGATTGCTCCTTTTGATGCTAATCAAACTAGAACGAAATTATAGGACTCCTAATCACCTCTTTCTTTGACAATTTAAGAGCACCAACGAAATAATAATATGGTCTCCCTAAATGAAGACTTGTGTGAGATGTACGCATGGTTTTGAACGCGATAGTCATGGGTTTCTTGTTTTGATGCTAATCAAACTAGAACGAAGTAATACAACTCTTAATCACCTCTTTCTTTGTAAATTTCAAACAACCAATGAAACAATATGAAGGTCTCCTTAAATGAAGACTTGTGTGAGATCTACGCATTATTTTTGACGCGATAGTGATGAGATTGCTCCCTTTGATGCTAATTTCAACTAGAACGAAGTAATAGGACTCATAATCACCTATATTTTGACAATTTGAAAGAACTAATGAAACAATAAGAAGGTCTAGCTAAATGAAGACTTGTGTGAGATGTATGCATGGTTTTGAACGCGGTAGTCATGGGTTTCTCATTTTGATGCTAATCAAACTAGAAAGAATTCATAGGACTCATAATCACCTTTTTCTTTGACAATTTGAGAGAACCAATGAAACAATAAGAAGGCCTTCCTAAATCAAGACTTGTGTGAGATGGACGCATCGTTTTTAACGCGATAGTCATGAGATTGCTCCTTTTGATGCTAGTCAAATTAGAACCAAGTAATAAAACTCCTAATCACCTCTTTCTTTCACAATTTTAGAGAACCAATGAAACAATAAGAAGGTCTCCTTAAATTAAAACTTGTGTGAGATGTACGCATCGTTTTTAATGCGATAGTCATGGGATTGCTCCTTTTTGATGCTAATAAAACTAGAACGAAGTTATAGGATTCCTAATCACCTCTTTCTTTGAAAATTTTAGAACACCAATGAAACAATAAGAAGGTCTCCTAAAATGAAGACTTGTGTGAGATGTACGCATGGTTTTGAACGCGATAGTCATGGGTTTCTCGTTTTCACGCTAATCAAACTAGAACGAAATAATACAACTCTTAATCACCTTTTTATTTGTAAATTTGAAACAACCAATGAAATAATATGAAGGTCTCCCTAAATAAAGACTTGTGTGAGATGTACGCATGGTTTTGAACGCGATAGTCATGGGTTTCTCATTTTGACGCTAATCAAACTAGAACGAAGTAATACAACTCGTAATCACCTCTTTCTTTGTAAATTTGAAACAACCAATGAAACAATAAGAAGGTCTCCCTAAATGAATACTTGTGTGAGATGTACGCTTGATTTTGAAGCCGATAGTCATGGGTTTCTCATTTTGACGCTAATCAAACTAGAACGAAGTAATACAACTCTTAATCACCTCTTTCTTTGTAAATTTGAAACAACCAATGAAACAATATGAAGGTCTCCCTAAATATAGGCTTGTGTGAGATCTACTCATCGTTTTGGACGCGATAGTGATGGGATTGCTCCTGTTGATGCTAATTTCAACTTGAATGAAGTAATAGGACTCATAATCATCTGTATTTTGACAATTTGAGAGAAAACAAAAGAAACAATAAGAAGGTCTCCCTAAATGTATACTTGTGTGAGATGTACGAATCGTTTTGAAGGCACTAGAGATAGGATTCCTCCTTTTGATGCTAATCAAACTAGAAAGAAGTCATAGGACTCATAATCACCTCTTTCTTTGACAATTTGAGAGAACCAATGAAACAATAAGAAGGTCTCCCTAAATCAAGACTTGTGTGGGATAGACGCATCGTTTTTAACGCGATAGTCATGAGATTGCTCCTTTTGATGCTAATAAAATTAAAACGAAGTAATAAAACTCCTAACCACCTCTTTCTTTAATAATTTTAGAGAACCAATGAAACAATAAGAAGGTCTCCTTAAATTAAGACTTGTGTGAGATGTACGCATCGTTTTTAAAGCGATAGTCATGGGATTGCTCCTTTTGATGCTAATAAAACTAGAACAATGTTATAGGACTCCTAATCACTTCTTTCTTTGATAATTTTTGAACCCCAATGAAACAATAAGAAGGTCTCCTAAAATAAAGACTTGTGTGGGATGTACGCATGGTTTTGAATGCGATAGTCATGGGTTTCTCCTTTTGACGCTAATCAGACTAGAACGAAGTAATACAACTCTTAATCAACTCTTTCTTTGTAAATTTGAAACAACCAATGAAACAATATGAAGGTCTCCCTAAATGAAGACTTGTGTGAGATCTACGCATCGTTTTGAATGCGACAGTGATGGGATTTCTTCTTTTTATGCTAATTTCAACTAGAACGCAGTAATAGGACTCATAAATTACATATATTTTGACAATTTAAGAGAACTATTGAAACATTAAGAAGGTCTCCCTCACTTGTGAAAGATGTACAGATCGTTTTGAAGGCGCTAGTGATAGAATTGCTCATTTTGATGCTAATCAAACTAGAACGAATTCATAGGACTCATAATCACCTCTTTCTTTGACAATTTGAGAGAACCAATAAAATAATAAGAAGGTATCCCTAAATCAAGACTTGTGTGAGATGTACACATCTTTTTAACGCGATAGACTTAGGATTGCTCCTTTGATGCTAATCAAATTAGAACGAAATAATAAGACTCCTAATCACCTCCTTCTTTCACAATTTTAGAGAACCATTGAAACATTAAGAAGGCCTCCTTAAATGAAGACATGTGTGAGATGTACGCATCATTTTTAACGCGATAGTCATGGGATTGCTCCTTTTGATGCTAATCAAACTAGAACGAAGTTATAGGACTCATAATCACTTCTTGCTTTGACAATTTTAGTGCACCAATGAAACAATAAGAAGGTCTCCCTAAATGAATACTTGTGTGCGATGTACGCTTCATTTTGAACTCGATAGTCATGGGTTTCTCCTTTTGACGCTAATCAAACTAGAACGAAGTAATACAACTCTTAATCATCTCTTTCTTTGTAAATTTGAAACAACCAATGAAACAATATGAAGGTCTCCCTAAATATAGACTTGTGTGAGATCTACTCATCGTTTTGGACGCGATAGTGATGGGATTGCTCCTGTTGATGCTAATAATAACTAGAACGAAGTAATAGGACTCATAATCATCTATGTTTTGATAATTTGAGAGAGAACAAATGAAACAATAAGAAGGTCTCCCTAAATGTATACTTGTGTGAGATGTACGATTCGTTTTGAAGGCACTAGTGATAGGATTACTCGTTTTGATGCTAATAAAACTAGAACGAAGTCATAGGACTCATAATCACCTCTTTCTTTGACAATTTGAGAGAACCAATGAAACAATAAGAAGTTCTCTCGAAATCAAGACTTGTGTGAGATGACGCATCGTTTTTAACGCGATAGTTATGGGATTGCTCCTTTTGATGCTAATCAAACTAGAACGAAATTATAGGACTCCTAATCACCTCTTTCTTTGACAATTTAAGAGCACCAACGAAATAATAATATGGTCTCCCTAAATGAAGACTTGTGTGAGATGTACGCATGGTTTTGAACGCGATAGTCATGGGTTTCTTGTTTTGATGCTAATCAAACTAGAACGAAGTAATACAACTCTTAATCACCTCTTTCTTTGTAAATTTCAAACAACCAATGAAACAATATGAAGGTCTCCTTAAATGAAGACTTGTGTGAGATCTACGCATTATTTTTGACGCGATAGTGATGAGATTGCTCCCTTTGATGCTAATTTCAACTAGAACGAAGTAATAGGACTCATAATCACCTATATTTTGACAATTTGAAAGAACTAATGAAACAATAAGAAGGTCTAGCTAAATGAAGACTTGTGTGAGATGTATGCATGGTTTTGAACGCGGTAGTCATGGGTTTCTCATTTTGATGCTAATCAAACTAGAAAGAATTCATAGGACTCATAATCACCTTTTTCTTTGACAATTTGAGAGAACCAATGAAACAATAAGAAGGCCTTCCTAAATCAAGACTTGTGTGAGATGGACGCATCGTTTTTAACGCGATAGTCATGAGATTGCTCCTTTTGATGCTAGTCAAATTAGAACCAAGTAATAAAACTCCTAATCACCTCTTTCTTTCACAATTTTAGAGAACCAATGAAACAATAAGAAGGTCTCCTTAAATTAAAACTTGTGTGAGATGTACGCATCGTTTTTAATGCGATAGTCATGGGATTGCTCCTTTTTGATGCTAATAAAACTAGAACGAAGTTATAGGATTCCTAATCACCTCTTTCTTTGAAAATTTTAGAACACCAATGAAACAATAAGAAGGTCTCCTAAAATGAAGACTTGTGTGAGATGTACGCATGGTTTTGAACGCGATAGTCATGGGTTTCTCGTTTTCACGCTAATCAAACTAGAACGAAATAATACAACTCTTAATCACCTTTTTATTTGTAAATTTGAAACAACCAATGAAATAATATGAAGGTCTCCCTAAATAAAGACTTGTGTGAGATGTACGCATGGTTTTGAACGCGATAGTCATGGGTTTCTCATTTTGACGCTAATCAAACTAGAACGAAGTAATACAACTCGTAATCACCTCTTTCTTTGTAAATTTGAAACAACCAATGAAACAATAAGAAGGTCTCCCTAAATGAATACTTGTGTGAGATGTACGCTTGATTTTGAAGCCGATAGTCATGGGTTTCTCATTTTGACGCTAATCAAACTAGAACGAAGTAATACAACTCTTAATCACCTCTTTCTTTGTAAATTTGAAACAACCAATGAAACAATATGAAGGTCTCCCTAAATATAGGCTTGTGTGAGATCTACTCATCGTTTTGGACGCGATAGTGATGGGATTGCTCCTGTTGATGCTAATTTCAACTTGAATGAAGTAATAGGACTCATAATCATCTGTATTTTGACAATTTGAGAGAAAACAAAAGAAACAATAAGAAGGTCTCCCTAAATGTATACTTGTGTGAGATGTACGAATCGTTTTGAAGGCACTAGAGATAGGATTCCTCCTTTTGATGCTAATCAAACTAGAAAGAAGTCATAGGACTCATAATCACCTCTTTCTTTGACAATTTGAGAGAACCAATGAAACAATAAGAAGGTCTCCCTAAATCAAGACTTGTGTGGGATAGACGCATCGTTTTTAACGCGATAGTCATGAGATTGCTCCTTTTGATGCTAATAAAATTAAAACGAAGTAATAAAACTCCTAACCACCTCTTTCTTTAATAATTTTAGAGAACCAATGAAACAATAAGAAGGTCTCCTTAAATTAAGACTTGTGTGAGATGTACGCATCGTTTTTAAAGCGATAGTCATGGGATTGCTCCTTTTGATGCTAATAAAACTAGAACAATGTTATAGGACTCCTAATCACTTCTTTCTTTCATAATTTTTGAACCCCAATGAAACAATAAGAAGGTCTCCTAAAATAAAGACTTGTGTGGGATGTACGCATGGTTTTGAATGCGATAGTCATGGGTTTCTCCTTTTGACGCTAATCAGACTAGAACGAAGTAATACAACTCTTAATCAACTCTTTCTTTGTAAATTTGAAACAACCAATGAAACAATATGAAGGTCTCCCTAAATGAAGACTTGTGTGAGATCTACGCATCGTTTTGAATGCGACAGTGATGGGATTTCTTCTTTTTATGCTAATTTCAACTAGAACGCAGTAATAGGACTCATAAATTACATATATTTTGACAATTTAAGAGAACTATTGAAACATTAAGAAGGTCTCCCTCACTTGTGAAAGATGTACAGATCGTTTTGAAGGCGCTAGTGATAGAATTGCTCATTTTGATGCTAATCAAACTAGAACGAATTCATAGGACTCATAATCACCTCTTTCTTTGACAATTTGAGAGAACCAATAAAATAATAAGAAGGTATCCCTAAATCAAGACTTGTGTGAGATGTACACATCTTTTTAACGCGATAGACTTAGGATTGCTCCTTTTGATGCTAATCAAATTAGAACGAAATAATAAGACTCCTAATCACCTCCTTCTTTCACAATTTTAGAGAACCATTGAAACATTAAGAAGGCCTCCTTAAATGAAGACATGTGTGAGATGTACGCATCATTTTTAACGCGATAGTCATGGGATTGCTCCTTTTGATGCTAATCAAACTAGAACGAAGTTATAGGACTCATAATCACTTCTTGCTTTGACAATTTTAGTGCACCAATGAAACAATAAGAAGGTCTCCCTAAATGAATACTTGTGTGCGATGTACGCTTCATTTTGAACTCGATAGTCATGGGTTTCTCCTTTTGACGCTAATCAAACTAGAACGAAGTAATACAACTCTTAATCATCTCTTTCTTTGTAAATTTGAAACAACCAATGAAACAATATGAAGGTCTCCCTAAATATAGACTTGTGTGAGATCTACTCATCGTTTTGGACGCGATAGTGATGGGATTGCTCCTGTTGATGCTAATAATAACTAGAACGAAGTAATAGGACTCATAATCATCTATGTTTTGATAATTTGAGAGAGAACAAATGAAACAATAAGAAGGTCTCCCTAAATGTATACTTGTGTGAGATGTACGATTCGTTTTGAAGGCACTAGTGATAGGATTACTCGTTTTGATGCTAATAAAACTAGAACGAAGTCATAGGACTCATAATCACCTCTTTCTTTGACAATTTGAGAGAACCAATGAAACAATAAGAAGTTCTCTCGAAATCAAGACTTGTGTGAGATGACGCATCGTTTTTAACGCGATAGTTATGGGATTGCTCCTTTTGATGCTAATCAAACTAGAACGAAATTATAGGACTCCTAATCACCTCTTTCTTTGACAATTTAAGAGCACCAACGAAATAATAATATGGTCTCCCTAAATGAAGACTTGTGTGAGATGTACGCATGGTTTTGAACGCGATAGTCATGGGTTTCTTGTTTTGATGCTAATCAAACTAGAACGAAGTAATACAACTCTTAATCACCTCTTTCTTTGTAAATTTCAAACAACCAATGAAACAATATGAAGGTCTCCTTAAATGAAGACTTGTGTGAGATCTACGCATTATTTTTGACGCGATAGTGATGAGATTGCTCCCTTTGATGCTAATTTCAACTAGAACGAAGTAATAGGACTCATAATCACCTATATTTTGACAATTTGAAAGAACTAATGAAACAATAAGAAGGTCTAGCTAAATGAAGACTTGTGTGAGATGTATGCATGGTTTTGAACGCGGTAGTCATGGGTTTCTCATTTGATGCTAATCAAACTAGAAAGAATTCATAGGACTCATAATCACCTTTTTCTTTGACAATTTGAGAGAACCAATGAAACAATAAGAAGGCCTTCCTAAATCAAGACTTGTGTGAGATGGACGCATCGTTTTTAACGCGATAGTCATGAGATTGCTCCTTTTGATGCTAGTCAAATTAGAACCAAGTAATAAAACTCCTAATCACCTCTTTCTTTCACAATTTTAGAGAACCAATGAAACAATAAGAAGGTCTCCTTAAATTAAAACTTGTGTGAGATGTACGCATCGTTTTTAATGCGATAGTCATGGGATTGCTCCTTTTTGATGCTAATAAAACTAGAACGAAGTTATAGGATTCCTAATCACCTCTTTCTTTGAAAATTTTAGAACACCAATGAAACAATAAGAAGGTCTCCTAAAATGAAGACTTGTGTGAGATGTACGCATGGTTTTGAACGCGATAGTCATGGGTTTCTCGTTTTCACGCTAATCAAACTAGAACGAAATAATACAACTCTTAATCACCTTTTTATTTGTAAATTTGAAACAACCAATGAAATAATATGAAGGTCTCCCTAAATAAAGACTTGTGTGAGATGTACGCATGGTTTTGAACGCGATAGTCATGGGTTTCTCATTTTGACGCTAATCAAACTAGAACGAAGTAATACAACTCGTAATCACCTCTTTCTTTGTAAATTTGAAACAACCAATGAAACAATAAGAAGGTCTCCCTAAATGAATACTTGTGTGAGATGTACGCTTGATTTTGAAGCCGATAGTCATGGGTTTCTCATTTTGACGCTAATCAAACTAGAACGAAGTAATACAACTCTTAATCACCTCTTTCTTTGTAAATTTGAAACAACCAATGAAACAATATGAAGGTCTCCCTAAATATAGGCTTGTGTGAGATCTACTCATCGTTTTGGACGCGATAGTGATGGGATTGCTCCTGTTGATGCTAATTTCAACTTGAATGAAGTAATAGGACTCATAATCATCTGTATTTTGACAATTTGAGAGAAAACAAAAGAAACAATAAGAAGGTCTCCCTAAATGTATACTTGTGTGAGATGTACGAATCGTTTTGAAGGCACTAGAGATAGGATTCCTCCTTTTGATGCTAATCAAACTAGAAAGAAGTCATAGGACTCATAATCACCTCTTTCTTTGACAATTTGAGAGAACCAATGAAACAATAAGAAGGTCTCCCTAAATCAAGACTTGTGTGGGATAGACGCATCGTTTTTAACGCGATAGTCATGAGATTGCTTCTTTTGATGCTAATAAAATTAAAACGAAGTAATAAAACTCCTAACCACCTCTTTCTTTAATAATTTTAGAGAACCAATGAAACAATAAGAAGGTCTCCTTAAATTAACACTTGTGTGAGATGTACGCATCGTTTTTAAAGCGATAGTCATGGGATTGCTCCATTTGATGCTAATAAAACTAGAACAATGTTATAGGACTCCTAATCACTTCTTTCTTTGATAATTTTTGAACCCCAATGAAACAATAAGAAGGTCTCCTAAAATAAAGACTTGTGTGGGATGTACGCATGGTTTTGAATGCGATAGTCATGGGTTTCTTCTTTTGACGCTAATCAGACTAGAACGAAGTAATACAACTCTTAATCAACTCTTTCTTTGTAAATTTGAAACAACCAATGAAACAATATGAAGGTCTCCCTAAATGAAGACTTGTGTGAGATCTACGCATCGTTTTGAATGCGACAGTGATGGGATTTCTTCTTTTTATGCTAATTTCAACTAGAACGCAGTAATAGGACTCATAAATTACATATATTTTGACAATTTAAGAGAACTATTGAAACATTAAGAAGGTCTCCCTCACTTGTGAAAGATGTACAGATCGTTTTGAAGGCGCTAGTGATAGAATTGCTCATTTTGATGCTAATCAAACTAGAACGAATTCATAGGACTCATAATCACCTCTTTCTTTGACAATTTGAGAGAACCAATAAAATAATAAGAAGGTATCCCTAAATCAAGACTTGTGTGAGATGTACACATCTTTTTAACGCGATAGACTTAGGATTGCTCCTTTTGATGCTAATCAAATTAGAACGAAATAATAAGACTCCTAATCACCTCCTTCTTTCACAATTTTAGAGAACCATTGAAACATTAAGAAGGCCTCCTTAAATGAAGACATGTGTGAGATGTACGCATCATTTTTAACGCGATAGTCATGGGATTGCTCCTTTTGATGCTAATCAAACTAGAACGAAGTTATAGGACTCATAATCACTTCTTGCTTTGACAATTTTAGTGCACCAATGAAACAATAAGAAGGTCTCCCTAAATGAATACTTGTGTGCGATGTACGCTTCATTTTGAACTCGATAGTCATGGGTTTCTCCTTTTGACGCTAATCAAACTAGAACGAAGTAATACAACTCTTAATCATCTCTTTCTTTGTAAATTTGAAACAACCAATGAAACAATATGAAGGTCTCCCTAAATATAGACTTGTGTGAGATCTACTCATCGTTTTGGACGCGATAGTGATGGGATTGCTCCTGTTGATGCTAATAACAACTAGAACGAAGTAATAGGACTCATAATCATCTATGTTTTGATAATTTGAGAGAGAACAAATGAAACAATAAGAAGGTCTCCCTAAATGTATACTTGTGTGAGATGTACGATTCGTTTTGAAGGCACTAGTGATAGGATTACTCGTTTTGATGCTAATAAAACTAGAACGAAGTCATAGGACTCATAATCACCTCTTTCTTTGACAATTTGAGAGAACCAATGAAACAATAAGAAGTTCTCTCGAAATCAAGACTTGTGTGAGATGACGCATCGTTTTTAACGCGATAGTTATGGGATTGCTCCTTTTGATGCTAATCAAACTAGAACGAAATTATAGGACTCCTAATCACCTCTTTCTTTGACAATTTAAGAGCACCAACGAAATAATAATATGGTCTCCCTAAATGAAGACTTGTGTGAGATGTACGCATGGTTTTGAACGCGATAGTCATGGGTTTCTTGTTTTGATGCTAATCAAACTAGAACGAAGTAATACAACTCTTAATCACCTCTTTCTTTGTAAATTTCAAACAACCAATGAAACAATATGAAGGTCTCCTTAAATGAAGACTTGTGTGAGATCTACGCATTATTTTTGACGCGATAGTGATGAGATTGCTCCCTTTGATGCTAATTTCAACTAGAACGAAGTAATAGGACTCATAATCACCTATATTTTGACAATTTGAAAGAACTAATGAAACAATAAGAAGGTCTAGCTAAATGAAGACTTGTGTGAGATGTATGCATGGTTTTGAACGCGGTAGTCATGGGTTTCTCATTTTGATGCTAATCAAACTAGAAAGAATTCATAGGACTCATAATCACCTTTTTCTTTGACAATTTGAGAGAACCAATGAAACAATAAGAAGGCCTTCCTAAATCAAGACTTGTGTGAGATGGACGCATCGTTTTTAACGCGATAGTCATGAGATTGCTCCTTTTGATGCTAGTCAAATTAGAACCAAGTAATAAAACTCCTAATCACCTCTTTCTTTCACAATTTTAGAGAACCAATGAAACAATAAGAAGGTCTCCTTAAATTAAAACTTGTGTGAGATGTACGCATCGTTTTTAATGCGATAGTCATGGGATTGCTCCTTTTTGATGCTAATAAAACTAGAACGAAGTTATAGGATTCCTAATCACCTCTTTCTTTGAAAATTTTAGAACACCAATGAAACAATAAGAAGGTCTCCTAAAATGAAGACTTGTGTGAGATGTACGCATGGTTTTGAACGCGATAGTCATGGGTTTCTCGTTTTGACGCTAATCAAACTAGAACGAAATAATACAACTCTTAATCACCTTTTTATTTGTAAATTTGAAACAACCAATGAAATAATATGAAGGTCTCCCTAAATAAAGACTTGTGTGAGATGTACGCATGGTTTTGAACGCGATAGTCATGGGTTTCTCATTTTGACGCTAATCAAACTAGAACGAAGTAATACAACTCGTAATCACCTCTTTCTTTGTAAATTTGAAACAACCAATGAAACAATAAGAAGGTCTCCCTAAATGAATACTTGTGTGAGATGTACGCTTGATTTTGAAGCCGATAGTCATGGGTTTCTCATTTTGACGCTAATCAAACTAGAACGAAGTAATACAACTCTTAATCACCTCTTTCTTTGTAAATTTGAAACAACCAATGAAACAATATGAAGGTCTCCCTAAATATAGGCTTGTGTGAGATCTACTCATCGTTTTGGACGCGATAGTGATGGGATTGCTCCTGTTGATGCTAATTTCAACTTGAATGAAGTAATAGGACTCATAATCATCTGTATTTTGACAATTTGAGAGAAAACAAAAGAAACAATAAGAAGGTCTCCCTAAATGTATACTTGTGTGAGATGTACGAATCGTTTTGAAGGCACTAGAGATAGGATTCCTCCTTTTGATGCTAATCAAACTAGAAAGAAGTCATAGGACTCATAATCACCTCTTTCTTTGACAATTTGAGAGAACCAATGAAACAATAAGAAGGTCTCCCTAAATCAAGACTTGTGTGGGATAGACGCATCGTTTTTAACGCGATAGTCATGAGATTGCTTCTTTTGATGCAAATAAAATTAAAACGAAGTAATAAAACTCCTAACCACCTCTTTCTTTAATAATTTTAGAGAACCAATGAAACAATAAGAAGGTCTCCTTAAATTAAGACTTGTGTGAGATGTACGCATCGTTTTTAAAGCGATAGTCATGGGATTGCTCCATTTGATGCTAATAAAACTAGAACAATGTTATAGGACTCCTAATCACTTCTTTCTTTGATAATTTTTGAACCCCAATGAAACAATAAGAAGGTCTCCTAAAATAAAGACTTGTGTGGGATGTACGCATGGTTTTGAATGCGATAGTCATGGGTTTCTCCTTTTGACGCTAATCAGACTAGAACGAAGTAATACAACTCTTAATCAACTCTTTCTTTGTAAATTTGAAACAACCAATGAAACAATATGAAGGTCTCCCTAAATGAAGACTTGTGTGAGATCTACGCATCGTTTTGAATGCGACAGTGATGGGATTTCTTCTTTTTATGCTAATTTCAACTAGAACGCAGTAATAGGACTCATAAATTACATATATTTTGACAATTTAAGAGAACTATTGAAACATTAAGAAGGTCTCCCTCACTTGTGAAAGATGTACAGATCGTTTTGAAGGCGCTAGTGATAGAATTGCTCATTTTGATGCTAATCAAACTAGAACGAATTCATAGGACTCATAATCACCTCTTTCTTTGACAATTTGAGAGAACCAATAAAATAATAAGAAGGTATCCCTAAATCAAGACTTGTGTGAGATGTACACATCTTTTTAACGCGATATACTTAGGATTGCTCCTTTTCATGCTAATCAAATTAGAACGAAATAATAAGACTCCTAATCACCTCCTTCTTTCACAATTTTAGAGAACCATTGAAACATTAAGAAGGCCTCCTTAAATGAAGACATGTGTGAGATGTACGCATCATTTTTAACGCGATAGTCATGGGATTGCTCTTTTTGATGCTAATCAAACTAGAACGAAGTTATAGGACTCATAATCACTTCTTGCTTTGACAATTTTAGTGCACCAATGAAACAATAAGAAGGTCTCCCTAAATGAATACTTGTGTGAGATGTACGTTTGATTTTGAACCAGACAGTCATGGGTTTCTCCTTTTGACGCTAATCAAACTAGAACGAAGTAATACAACTCTTAATCACCTCTTTCTTTGTAAATTTGAAACAACAAATGAAACAATATGAAGGTCTTCCTAAATATAGCCTTGTGTGAGATCTACTCATCGTTTTGGACGCGATAGTGATGGGATTTCTCCTGTTGATGCTAATAACAACTAGAACGAAGTAATAGGACTCATAATCATCTATGTTTTGATAATTTGAGAGAGAACAAATGAAACAATAAGAAGGTCTCCCTAAATGTATACTTGTGTGAGATGTACGATTCGTTTTGAAGGCACTAGTGATAGGATTGCTCGTTTTGATGCTAATAAAACTAGAACGAAGTCATAGGACTCATCATCACCTCTTTCTTTGACAATTTGAGAGAACCAATGAATCAATAAAAAGGTCTCTCGAAATCAAGACTTGTGTGAGATGACGCATCGTTTTTAACGCGATAGTCATGGGATTGCTCCTTTTGATGCTAATCAAACTAGAACGAAATTATAGGACTCCTAATCACCTCTTTCTTTGACAATTTAAGAGCACCAACGAAATAATAATATGGTCTCCCTAAATGAAGACTTGTGTGAGATGTAGGCATGGTTTTGAACGCGATAGTCATGGGTTTCTTGTTTTGATGCTAATCAAACTAGAACGAATTAATACAACTCTTAATCACCTCTTTCTTTGTAAATTTCAAACAACCAATGAAACAATAAGAAGGTTTCCATAAATGAAGACTTGTGTGAGATCTACGCATCATTTTGGAGGCGATAGTGATGAGATTGCTCCCTTTGATGCTAATTTCAACTAGAACGAAATAATAGGACTCATAATCACCTATATTTTGACAATTTGAGAGAACTAATGAAACAATAAGAAGGTCTCGCTAAATGAAGACTTGTGTGAGATGTATGCATGGTTTTGAACGCGATAGTCATGGGTTTCTCATTTTGATGCTAATCAAACTAGAACGAATTTATAGGACTCATAATCACCTTTTTCTTTGACAATTTGAGAGAACCAATGAAACAATAAGAAGGCCTCCCTAAATCAAGACTTGTGTGAGATGGACGCATCGTTTTTAACGCGATAGTCATGGGATTGCTCCTTTTGATGCTAATCACATTAGAACCAAGTAATAAAACTACTAATCACCTCTTTCTTTCACAATTTTAGGCAACCAATGAAACAATAAGAAGGTCTCCTTAAATTAAAACTTGTGTGAGATGTACGCATCGTTTTTAATGCGATAGTCATGGGATTGCTCCTTTTTGATGCTAATAAAACTAGAACGAAGTTATAGGACTCCTAATCACCTCTTTCTTTGAAAATTTTAGAACACCAATGAAACAATAAGAAGGTCTCCTAAAATGAAGACTTGTGTGAGATGTACACATGGTTTTGAACGCGATAGTCATGGGTTTCTCGTTTTGACGCTAATCAAACTAGAATGAAGTAATACAACTCTTAATCACCTCTTTTTTTGTAAATTTGAAACAACCAATGAAACAATATGAAGGTCTCCCTAAATGAAGACATTTGTGAGATCTACGCATCGTTTTGAACGCGATAGTGATGGGATTGCTCCTTTTGATGCTAGTTCCAACTAGAACGAAGTAATAGGGCTGATAATCACCTATATTTTGATAATTTGAGAGAACTAGTGAAACATTAAGAAGGTCTCCCTCACTTGTGTGAGATGTACGGATCGTTTTGAACGCGATAGTCATGGGTTTCTCGTTTTGATGCTAATCAAACTAGAACGAAATAAAACAACTCTTAATCACCTTTTTATTTGTAAATTTGAAACAACCAATGAAATAATATGAAGGTCTCCCTAAATAAAGACTTGTGTGAGATGTACGCATGGTTTTGAACGCGATAGTCATGGGTTTCTCATTTTGACGCAAATCAAACTAGAACGAAGTAATACAACTCGTAATCACCTCTTTCTTTGTAAATTTAAAACAACCAATGAAACAATAAGAAGGTCTCCCTAAATGAATACTTGTGTGAGATGTACGCTTGATTTTGAACCCGATAGTCATGGGTTTCTCATTTTGACGCTAATCAAACTAGAACGAAGTAATACAACTATTAATCACCTCTTTCTTTGTAAATTTGAAACAACCAATGAAACAATATGAAGGTCTCCCTAAATATAGGCTTGTGTGAGATCTACTCATCGTTTTGGACGCGATAGTGATGGGATTGCTCCTGTTGATGCTAATTTCAACTTGAATGAAGTAATAGGACTCATAATCATCTGTGTTTTGACAATTTGAGAGAGAACAAAAGAAACAATAAGAAGGTCTCCCTAAATGTATACTTGTGTGAGATGTACGAATCGTTTTGAAGGCACTAGAGATAGGATTCCTCCTTTTGATGCTAATCAAACTAGAAAGAAGTCATAGGACTCATAATCACCTCTTTCTTTGACAATTTGAGAGAACCAATGAAACAATAAAAGGGTCTCCCCAAATCAAGACTTGTGTGGGATAGACGCATCGTTTTTAACGCGATAGTCATGAGATTGCTCCTTTTGATGCTAATCAAATTAGAACGAAGTAATAAAACTCCTAACCACCTCTTTCTTTAATAATTTTAGAGAACCAATGAAACAATAAGAAGGTCTCCTTAAATTAAGACTTGTGTGAGATGTACGCATCGTTTTTAAAGCGATAGTCATGGGATTGCTCCTTTTGATGCTAATAAAACTAGAACAAAGTTAAAGGACTCCTAATCACCTCTTTCTTTGACAATTTTTGAACACCAATGAAACAATAAGAAGGTCTCCTAAAATGAAGACTTGTGTGGGATGTACGCATGGTTTTGAACGTGATAGTCATGGGTTTCTCCTTTTGACGCTAATCAGACTAGAACGAAGTAATACAACTCTTAATCAACTCTTTCTTTGTAAATTTGAAACAACCAATGAAACAATATGAAGGTCTCCCTAAATGAAGACTTGTGTGAGATCTACGCATCGTTTTGAATGCGATAGTGATGGGATTGCTTCTTTTTATGCTAATTTCAACTATAACGCAGTAATAGGACTCATAAATTACCTATATTTTGACAATTTGAGAGAACTATTGAAACATTAAAAAGGTCTCCCTCACTTGTGAAAGATGTACAGATCGTTTTGAAGGCGCTAGTGATAGGATTCCTCATTTTGATGCTAATCAAACTAGAACGAATTCATAGGACTCATAATCACCTCTTTCTTTGACAATTTGAGAGAACCAATAAAATAATAAGATGGTATCCCTAAATCAAGACTTGTGTGAGATGTACGCATCGTTTTTAACGCGATAGGCTTAGGATTGCTCCTTTTGATGCTAATCAAATTAGAACGAAATAATAAGACTCCTAATCACCTCCTTCTTTCACAATTTTAGAGAACCAATGAAACATTAAGAAGGCCTCCTTAAATGAAGACATGTGTGAGATATACGCATCATTTTTAACGCGATAGTCATGGGATTGCTCCTTTTGATGCTAATCAAACTAGAACGAAGTTATAGGACTCATAATCACTTCTTGCTTTGACAATTTTAGTGCACCAATGAAACAATAAGAAGGTCTCCCTAAATGAATACTTGTGTGCGATGTACGCTTGATTTTGAACTCGATAGTCATGGGTTTCTCCTTTTGACGCTAATCAAACTAGAACGAAGTAACATAACTCTTAATCACCTCTTTATTTGTAAATTTGAAACAACCAATAAAACAATAAAGGTCTCCCTAAATATAGACTTGTGTGAGATCTACTCATCGTTTTCGACGCGATAGTGATGGGATTGCTCCTATTGATGCTAATTTCAACTAGAACGAAGTAATAGGACTCATAATCATCTATGTTTTGACAATTTGAGAGAGAACCAATGAAACAATAAGAAGGTCTCCCTAAATGTATACTTGTGTGAGATACGAATCGTTTTGAAGGCACTAGTGATAGGATTGCTCCTTTTGAAGCTAATCAAACTAGAACGAAGTCATAGGACTCATAATCACCTCTTTCTTTGACAATTTCAGAGAACCAATAAAACAATAAAAAGGTCTCCCGAAATCAAGACTTGTGTGAAATGTACGCATCGTTTTTAACGCGATAGTCATGGGATTGCTCCTTTTGATGCTAATCAAACTAGAACAAAATTATAGGACTCCTAATCACCTCTTTCTTTGATAATTTAAGAGGACCAATGAAACAATAAAAATGTCTCCTTAAATGAAGACTTGTGTGAGATCTACGCATCGTTTTCGACGTGATAGTGATGAGATTGATCCCTTTGATGCTAATTTCAACTAGAACGAAGTAATAGGACTCATAATCACCTATATTTTGACAATTTGAGAGAACTAATCAAAAATAAGAAGGTCTCGCTAAATGAAGACTTGTGTGAGATGTATGCATGGTTTTGAACGCGATAGTCATAGGTTTCTCATTTTGACGCTAATCAAACTAGAACGAATTCATAGGACTCATAATCACCTCCTTCTTAACAATTTGAGATAACTAATTAAACAATAAGAAGGTCTCCCTAAATCAAGACTTGTGTGAGATGGACGCATCATTTTTAACGCCATAGTCATGGGATTGCTCCTTAAGATTCTAATCAAATTATAAGCAAGTAATAAAACCCCTAATCACCTCTTTCTTACATAATTTTAGAGAACCAATGAAACAATAAGAAGGTCTCCTTAAATTAAGACTTGTGTGAGATGTACGCATCGTTTTTAACGCGATAGTCATGTGATTGTTCCTTTTGATGCTAATAAAACTAGAACGAAGTTATAGGACTCCTAATCACCTCTTTCTTTGACAATTTTTGAACACCAATGAAACAATAAGAAGGTTTCTTAAAATGAAGACTTGTGTGAGATGGACGCATAGTTTTGAACGCGATAGTCATGGGTTTCTCGTTTTGACGCTAATCAAACTAGAACAAAGTAATACAACTCTTAATCACCTCTTTCTTTGTAAATTTGAAACAATCAATGAAACAATATGAATGTCTCCCTAAATGAAGACTTGTGTAAGATCTACGCATCGTTTTGAACGCGATAATGATGGGATTGCTCCTTTTAATTCTAATTTCAACTAGAACGAAGTAATAGGGCTCATAATCACCTATATTTTGATAATTTGAGAGAACTAGTGAAACATTAAGAAGGTCTCCCTCACTTGTGTGAGATGTACGGATCGTTTTGAAAGCACTAGTGATAGGATTGCTCATTTTGATGCTAATCAAACTAGAACGAATTCATAGGACTCATAATCACCTCTTTCTTTGACAATTTGAGAGAACCAGTGAAAATAAGAAGATATCCCTAAATCAAGACTTGTGTGAGATGTACGCATCGTTTTTAATGCGATAGGCATAGGATTGCTCCATTTGATGCTAAAACAAAATAATAATACTCCTAATCACCTCTTTCTTTCACAATTTTAGAGAACCAATGAAACATTAAGAAGGTCTCCCTAAATGAAGACATGTTTGAGATGTACGCATCGTTTTTAACGCGATAGTCATGGAATTGCTCCTTTTGATGCTAATCAAAATATAACGAAGTTATAGGACTCCTAATCACTTCTTGCTTTGACAATTTTAGTGCACCAATGAAACAATAAAAGGTCTCCCCAAATGAATACTTGTGTGAGATGTACGCTTGATTTTGAACCCGATAGTCATGGGTTTCTCCTTTTGACGCTAATCAAACTAGAACGAAGTAATACAACTCTTAATCACCTCTTTCTTTGTAAATTTGAAACAACCAATGAAATAATATGAAGGTCTCCCTAAATATAGGCTTGTGCGAGATCTACTCATCGTTTTGGACGCGATAGCGATGGGATTGCTCTTGTTGATGCTAATAACAACTAGAACGAAGTAATAGGACTCATAATCATCTATGTTTTGACAATTTGAGAGAGAACAAATGAAACAATAAGAAGGTCTCCCTAAATGTATACTTGTGTGAGATGCACGATTGGTTTTGAAGGCACTAGTGATAGGATTGCTCCTTTTGATGCTAATAAAACTAGAACTAAGTCATAGGACTCATAATCACCTCTTTCTTTGACAATTTGAGAGAACCAATGAAACAATAAGAAGGTCTCTCGAAATCAAGACTTGTGTGAGATGACGCATCATTTTTAACGCGATAGTCATGGGATTGCTCCTTTTGATGCTAATCAAACTAGAACGAAATTATAGGACTCCTAATCACCTCTTTCTTTGACAATTTAAGAGCACCAATGAAACAATAATATGGTCTCCCTAAATGAAGACTTGTGTGAGATGTACGCATGGTTTTGAACGCGATAGTCATGGGTTTCTTATTTTGATGCTAATCAAACTAGAACGAAGTAATACAACTCTTAATCACCTTTTTCTTTGTAAATTTGAAACAACCAATGAAACAATACGAATGTCTCCTTAAATGAAGACTTGTGTGAGATCTACGCATCGTTTTGGACGCGATAGTGATGAGATTGCTCCCTTTGATGCTAATTTCAACTAGAACGAAGTAATAGGACTCATAATCACCTATATTTTGACAATTTGAGAGAACTAATGAAACGATAAGAAGGTCTCGCTAAATGAAGACTTGTGTGAGATGTATGCATGGTTTTGAACGCGATAGTTATGGGTTTCTCATTTTTATGCTAATCAAACTAGAACGAATTCATAGGACTCATAATCACATTTTTCTTTGACAATTTGAGAGAACCAATGAAACAATAAGAAGGTCTCCCTAAATCAAGACTTGTGTGAGATGGACGCATCGTTTTTAACGCGATAGTCATGGGATTGCTCCTTTTTATGCTAATCAAACAAGAACGAAGTTATAGGACTCCTAATCACTTATTGCTTTAACAATTTTAGTGCACCAATGAAACAATAAAAAGGTCTCCCTAAATGAATACTTATGTGTGATGTACGCTTGATTTTGAACCCGATAGTCATGGGTTTCTCCTTTTGACGCTAATCAAACTAGAACGAAGTAATACAACTCTTAATCACCTCTTTCTTTGACAATTTTTGAACACCAATGAAACAATAAGAAGGTCTCCTAAAATGAAGACTTGTGTGAGATGTACGCATGGTTTTGAACGCGATAGTCATGAGTTTCTCCTTTTGTCGCTAATCAAACTAGAACGAAGTAATACAACTCTTAATCAACTCTTTCTTTGTAAATTTGAAACAACCAATGAAACAATATGAAGGTCTCCTTAAATGAAGACTTGTGTGAGATCTGCGCATCGTTTTGAATGCGATTGTGATGGGATTGCACCTTTTGATGCTAATTTCAACTAGAACGAAGTAATAGAACTCGTAAATTACCTATATTTTGACAATTTGAGAGAACTATTAAAACATTAAAAAGGTCTCCCACACTTTTGTAAGATGTACGGATCGTTTTGAAGGCACTAGTGATAGGATTGCTCATTTTGATGCTAATCAAACTAGAACGAATTCATAGGACTCATACTCACCTCTTTCTTTGACAATTTGAGAGAACCAATGAAATAATAAGAAGGTATCCCTAAATCAAGACTTGTGTGAGATGTACGCATCGTTTTTAACGCGATAAGCAATGGATTGCTCCTTTTGATGCTAAAACAAAATAATAATACTCCTAATCACCTCTTTCTTTCACAATTTTAGAGAACCAATGAAACATTAAGGTCTCCTTAAATGAAGACATGTTTGGGATGTACGCATCATTTTTAACGCGATAGTCATGGGATTGCTCCTTTTGATGCTAATCAAACTAGAACGAAGTTATAGGACTTCTAATCACTTCTTGCTTTGACAATTTTAGTGAACCAATGAAACAATAAGAAGGTCTCCCTAAATGAATACTTGTGTGCGATGTACGCTTGATTTTGAACTCGATAGTCATGGGTTTCTCCTTTTGACGCTAATCAAACTAGAACGAAGTAACACAACTCTTAATCACCTCTTTCTTTGTAAATTTGAAACAACCAAAGAAACAATATGAAGATCACCCTAAATATAGACTTGTGTGAGATCTACTCATCGTTTTGGACACGATAGTGAATGGATTGCTCCTATTGAAGCTAATTTCAACTAGAACGAAGTAATAGGACTCATAATCATCAATGTTTTGACAATTTGAGAGAGAACCAATGAAACAATAAGAAGGTCTCCCTAAATGTATACCTGTGTGAGATGTACGAATCGTTTTGAAGGCACTAGTGATAGGATTGCTCCTTTTGAAGCTAATCAAACTAGAACGAAGTCATAGGACTCATAATCACCTCTTTCTTTAACAATTTGAGAGAACCAATGAAACAATAAGAAGGTCTCCCAAAATCAAGACATGTGTGAGATGTGCGCATCGTTTTTAATGCGATAGTCATGGGATTACTCCTTTTGATGGTAATCAAATTAGAACGAAGTAATAGGACTCTTAATCACCTCTTTCTTTCACAATTTTAGGAAACCAATGAAACAATAAGAAGGTCTCCTTAAATTAAGACTTGTGTGAGATGTACGCATGGTTTCGAACGCGATAGTCATGGGTTTCTCCTTTTGACGCTAATCAAACTAAAACGAAGTAATACAACTCTTAATCACCTCTTTCTTTGTAAATTTGAAACCACCAATGAAACAATATGAAGGTCTCCTTAAATGAAGACTTGTATGAGATCTATGCATCGTTGTGGACGCGATAGTGATGAGATTGCTCCCTTTGATGCTAATTTTGACAATTTGAGAGAACTAATGAAAAATAAGGTCTCGCTAAATGAAAACTTGTGTGAGATGTATGCATGGTTTTGAACGCGATAGTTATAGGTTTCTCATTTTGACGCTAACCAAACTAGAACAAATTCATAGTACTCATAATCACCTCTTTCTTTGACAATTTGAGATAACTAATGAAACAATAAAAGGTCTCTCTAAATCAAGACTTGTGTGAGATGGACGCATCATTTTTAACGCGATAGTCATGGGATTGCTCCTTTTGATTTTAATCAAATTATAAGCAAGTAATGAAACTCCTAATCACCTCTATCTTACACAATTTTAGAGAACCAATAAAACAATAAGAAGGTCTTCTTAAATTAAGACTTGTGTTAGATGTACGCATCGTTTTTAACACGATAGTCATGGGATTGCTTCTTCTGATGCTAATAAAACTAGAACAAAGTTATAGGACTCCTAATCACCTCTTTCTTTGACAATTTTTGAACACCAATGAAACAATAAGAAGGTTTTTTAAAATGAAGACTTGTGTGAGATGTACGCATGATTTTGAACGCGATAGTCATGGGTTTCTCGTTTTGACGCTAATCAAACTAGATCGAAGTAATACAACTCTTAATCACCTCTTTCTTTGTAAATTTGAAACAACCAATGAAACAATATGAATGTCTCCCTAAATGAAGACTTGTGTGAGATCTACGTATTGTTTTGAACGCGATAGTGATGGGATTGCTCCTTTTGATTCTAATTTCAACTAGAACGAAGTAATAGGGCTCATAATCACTTATATTGTGACAATTTGACAGAACTAATGAAACATTAAGAAGGTCTCCCTCACTTGTGTGAGATGTACGGATCGTTTTGAAAGCACTAGTGATAGGATTGCTCATTTTCATGCTAATCAAACTAGAACAAATTCCTAGGACTCATAATCACCTCTTTCTTTGACAATTTGAGAGAACCAATTAAATAATAAGAAGATATCCCTAAATCAAGACTTGTGTGAGATGTACACATCGTTTTTAACGCGATAGGCATAGGATTGCTCCTTTGGATGCTAAAACAAAATAATAAGACTCCTAATCACCTCCTTCTTTCACAATTTTAGAGAACCAATGAAACATTAAGAAGGTCTCCTTAAATGAAGACATGTTTGAGAAGTACGCATCGTTTTTAACGTTATAGTCATGGAATTACTCCTTTTGATGCTAATCAAACTATAACAAAGTTATAGGACTCCTAGTCAGTTCTTACTTTGACAATTTTAGTTCACCAATGAAATAATAAAAGGTCTCCCTAAATGAATACTTGTGTGAGATGTACGTTTGATTTTGAACCAGATAGTCATGGGTTTCTCCTTTTGACGCTAATCAAACTAGAACGAAGTAATACAACTCTTAATCACCTCTTTCTTTGTGAATTTGAAACAACCAATGAAATAATATGAAGGTCTCCCAAAATATTGGCTTGTGTGAGATCTACTCATCGTTTTGGACGCAATAGTGATGGGATTGCTCCTGTTGATGCTAATAACAACTAGAACGAAGTAATAGGACTCATAATCATCTATGTTTTGACAATTTGAGAGAGAACAAATGAAATAATAAGAAGGTCTCCCAAAATATATACTTGTGTGAGATGTACGATTCGTTTTGAAGGCACTAGTGATAGGATTGCTCCTTTTGATGCTAATAAAACTAGAACAAAGTCATAGGACTCATAATCACCTCTTTCTTTGACAATTTGAGAGAACCAATGAAACAATAAGAAAGTCTCTCGAAATCAAGACTTGGTGTGAGATGACGCATTGTTTTTAATGGGATAGTCATGGAATTTCTCCTTTTGATGCTAATCAAACTAGAACAAAATTATAGGACTCCTAATCACCCGTTTCTTTGACAATTTAAGAGCACCAATGAAACAATAATATGGTCTCCCTACATAAAGACTTGTGTGAGATGTACGCATGGTTTTGAACGCGATAGTCATAGGTTTCTTGTTTTGACGCTAATCAAACTAGAACGAAGTAATACAACTCTTAATCACCTCTTTCTTTGTAAATTTGAAACAACCAATGAAACAATATGAAGGTCTCCTTAAATGAAGACTTGTGTGAGATCTACGCATCGTTTTGGACGCGATAGTGATGAGATTGCTCCCTTTGATGCTAATTTCAACTAGAACAAAGTAATAGGACTCATAATCACCTATATTTTGACAATTTGAGAGAACTAATGAAACAATAAGAAGGTCTCGCTAAATGAAGACTTGTGTGAGATATATGCATGGTTTTGAAAGCGATAGTCATGGGTTTCTCATTTTGATGCTAATCAAACTAGAACGAATTCATAGGACTCATAATCACCTTTTTCTTTGACAATTTGAGAGAACCAATGAAACAATAAGAAGGTCTCCCTAAATCAAGACTTGTGTGAGATGGACGCATTATTTTTAATGCGATAGTCATGGGATTGTTCCTTTTGATGCTAATCAAATTAGAACAAATTAATAAAACTCCTAATCACCTCTTTCTTTCACAATTTTAGAGAACCAATGAAACAATAAGAAGGTCTCTTTAAATTAAGAATTGTGTGAGATGTACGCATCGTTTTTAATGCGATAGTTATGGAATTGCTCCTTTTTGATGCTAATCAAACTAGAACGAAGTTATAGGACTCCTAATCACCTCTTTCTTTGTTAATTTTAGAACACCAACGAAACAATAAGAAGGTCTCCTAAAATGAAGACTTGTGTGAGATGTGCGCATAGTTTTGAACGCAATAGTCATGCGTTTCTCGTATTAACGCTAATCAAACTAGAACAAAGTAATACAACTCTTAATCACCTCTTTCTTTGTAAATTTGAAATAACCAATGAAGCAATATGAAGCTCTCCCTAAATAAAGACTTGTGTGAGACGTACGCATGGTTTTGAACGCGATAGTCATGGGTTTCTCGTTTCGACGCTAATCAAACTAGAACGAAGTAATACAACTCTTAATCACCTCTTTCTTTGTAAATTTGAAAGAACCAATGAAACAATAAGAAAGTCTCCCTAAATGAATACTTGTGTGAGATGTACGCTTGATTTTGAACCCGATAGTCATGGGTTTCTCCTTTTGACGCTAATCAAACTAGAACGAAGTAATACAACTCTTATTCACCTCTTTCTTTATAAATTTGAAACAACCAATGAAATAATATGAAGGTCTTCCTAAATGTGGACTTGTGTGAGATTTACTCATCGTTTTGGACGCGATAGTGATGGGATTGCTCCTGTTGATGCTAATTTCAACTAGAACGAAGTAATAGGACTCATAATCATCTATGTTTTGACAATTTGAGAGAGAACAAATGAAACAATAAGAAGGTCTCCCTAAATGTATACTTGTGTCAGATGTACGAATCGTTTTGAAGGCACTAGTGATAGGATTGCTCATTTTGATGCTAATCAAACTAGAAAGAAGTCATAGCACTCATAATCACCTCTTTCTTTGACAATTTGAGAGAACCAATGAAACAATAAGAAGGTCTCCCAAAATCAAGACTTCTGTGAGATGTACGCATCGTTTTTAACGGGATAGTCATGGGATTGCTCGTTTTAATGCTAATCAAACTAGAACGAAATTATAGGACTCCTAATGACCTCTTTCTTTGACAATTTAAGAGCACCAATGAAATAATAAGAAGGTCTCCCTAAATGAAGACTTGTGTGAGATGTACGCATGGTTTTGAACGCGATAGTCATGGGTTTCTCGTTTTGACGCTAATCAAACTAGAACGAAGTAATACAACTCTTAATCACCTATTTCTTTATAAATTTGAAACAACCAATGAAACAATATGAAGGATGATTGTCCCTATTCCTCTTCAGTTCTCTCCTCTGTTCTTGTCGCTGGAGCCTGGTATAATGTTCCTATGAGTTGGGACAGCATTGTGGATTTCATCATTTCTTTTCGAGGGAGTCAGTTTAGGTCAGATATTTTAAAATTAGTTGTCTCTATGACTGTGTACAAGATCTGGGCAGCTAGGAACTCCTATGTCCATAACAAGATCAAGATGCCTTTGGGGGTGTTGGTTAGGGAGATTTTAAATACCATCAAGTCTCGGTTATCCTCCTCCCCAAAATTTCTTTTGGCTGCTCCGTCTTGTCCTAGTCTTAGTGTTTGGATTTGACTGATATGCTACCAGGTCTTGTTGTTTGTCCCGTTATTGTTCCTGTTCTTGTTACGGCCCATGTTTGGCTGGTGTTGAGGCTGGGTCTGTAGACTGGTGTGGGTGCATTGTGTGGGGACAGCTATGCAGAATTTGGTTCATGATGGGTTTATTGCACAGCATGTTGTATTGGGTAGACAACCGGAAATTCTATTCTGGGTCGGTTCTCTAGAGTTTCTTTCTTTGCTACATTGTCTAGTGGCTGCCGAGGCAATTTGGTGGACTGATGCCGATCAATATGTTCTTGGGTTCGTCTAGCTACTTTGTGGCTGCCGAGGCAGAATCTGGTTGTTCTCCAGTTCAGATCTAATTGGTTTTGTGATGGGCATTCTGTCTAATTGGGTTTTGGCTGGCTCTTGACCTGGGTTTCTGGTTTATGGCTTTTATGTGCTACCTTGGAAGCTGACGTGTTGGTAGTTTGCATGCTGAATGTGCTAGTTTGGTCGGGGCTGGTTCGGGTTGTTTTCTGCTGCTGGGACCAGTTTGATGGTAAAGTCGGGGCCTGGTTTCGGGTTAGGCCAGTTAGCCAGTTGGCCTGTTGTCCAGTAGTTTCCATGGTCTTGATAGGCTTATTTGGGCTGCTGTTTAGTCCGGTAGCTGATGATGATTTTCCTTGAGCTCTCTCAATGCCTTGATGCCTTGTTGTTGTTTTTTCTCTTATGAGCTCCTGTTTGCTTGCTTTGGTCTCTTGTATGCTTGTTTTGTATGCTTGATTGGATTTGTGTTTTGCTTCTTTATCGGCTTCATTTTGGCTAGTGCCTTGTTTTTCGTTTAGTTTTAGTCGGTTTCTTTAGTTTAATCCTCATGGGGGTTGTCTCATGATGATCATTCTAAAGCATCTGGGATATGCCCCTCTGCGATTGTATTATCTTTCTTTCTTTTCAATCTACAAACAAACTTTGAAAAAAACAATATGAAGGTCTCCTTAAATAAAGACTTGTGTGAGATCTACGCATCGTTTTGAACACGATATTGATGAGATTGCTCCCTGTGATGCTAATTTCAACTATAACGAAGTAATAGGACTCATAATCACATATATTTTGACAATTTGAGAGAGAACCAATGAAACAATAAGAAGGTCTCCCTAAATGTATACTTGTGTGAGATGTACGGATCGTTTTGAAGGCACTAGTGATAGGATTGCTCCTTTTGATGCTAATAAAACTAGAACGAAGTCATAGGACACATAATCATCTCTTTCTTTGACAATTTGAGAGAACCAAGGAAACAATAAGAAGGTCTCCCTAAATTAAGACTTGTGTGAGATGCACGCATCGTTTTTAACGCGGTAGTCATGGGATTTCTCCTTTTGATGCTAATCAAATTAGAACGAAGTAATAAAACTCATAATCACCTCTTTCTTTCACAATTTTAGAGAACCAATGAAACATTAAGAAGGTCTCCTTAAATTAAGACTTGTGTGGGATGTACGCATCGTTTTTAACGCGATAGTCATTGGATTGCTCTTTTTGATGTTAATAAAACTTTAACAAAGTTATAGGACTCCTAATCACCTCTTTCTATGACAATTGTAGAACACCAATGAAACAATAAGAAGGACTCCTAAAATGAAGACTTGTGTGAGATGTACGCATGGTTTAGAACGCGATAGTCATGGGTTTCTCGTTTTGACGCTAATCAAACAAGAATGAAGTAATACAACTCTTAATCACCTCTTTCTTTGTAAATTTGAAACAACCAATGAAACAATATGAAGGTCTCCCTCAATGAAGACTTGTGTGAGATCTACGCATCGTTTTGAACACGATAGTGATGGGATTGCTTCTTTTGATGCTAATTTCAACTAGAACGAAGTAATAGGACTCATAATCACCTATATTTTAACAATTTGAGAGAACTAATGAAACATTAAGAAGGTCTCCCACACTTGTGTGAGATATACTGATCGTTTTGAAGGCACTAGTGATAGGATTGCTCATTTTGATGCTAATCAAACTAAAACGAATTCATAGGACTCAGAATCACCTCTTTCTTTGACAATTTGAGAGAACCAATAAAATAATAAGAAGGTATCCCTAAATCAAGACTTGTGTGAGATGTACGCATCGTTTTTAACGCGATAGTCATGGGATTGCTCCTTTTAATTCTAATCAAATTAGAATGAAATAATAATACTCCTAATCACCTCCTTCTTTCATAATTTTAGAGAACCAATGAAACATTAAGAAGGTCTCCATAAATTAAGACATGTTTGAGATGTACGCATCGTTTTTAACGCTATAATAATGGGATTGCTCCTTTTTATGCTAATCAAACAAGAACGAAGTTATAGGACTCCTAATCATTTCTTGCTTTGACAATTTTAGTGCACCAATGAAACAATAAAAAGGTCTCCCTAAATGAATACTTATGTGAGATGTACGCTTGATTTTCAAACTGATAGTCATGGGTTTCTCCTTTTGACGCTAATCAACCTAGAACGAAGTAATACAACTCTTAATCACCTCTTTCTTTGTAAATTTGAAACAACCAATGAAACAATATGAAGGTCTCCTTAAATGTAGACTTGAGTGAGATCTACTCATCGTTTTGGACGCGATAGTGATGGGATTGCTCCTGTTGATGCTAATTTCAACTAGAACGAAGTAATAGGACTTATAATCATCTATGTTTTGACAATTTGAGAGAGAACCAATGAAACAATAAGAAGGTCTCCCTAAATGTATACTTGTGTGAGATGTACGGATCGTTTTGAAGGCACTAGTGATAGGATTGCTCCTTTTGATGCTAATAAAACTAGAACGAAGTAATAGGACACATAATCATCTCTTTCTTTGACGATTTGAGAGAACCAATGAAACAATAAGAAGGTCTCTTGAAATCAAGAATTGTGTGAGATGTACGCATCGGGATTGCCCCTTTTGATGCTAATCAAACTAGAACGAAATTATAGGACTCCTAATCACATCATTCTTTGACAATTTAAGAGCACCAATGAAACAATAAGAAGGTCTCCCTAAATGAAGACTTGTGTGAGATGTACGCATGGTTTTGCACGCGATAGTCATGGGTTTCTTGTTTTGACGCTAATCAAACTAGAATGAAGTAATACAACTCTTAATCACCTCTTTCTTTGTAAATTTGAAACAACCAATGAAACAATATGAAGGTCTCCTTAAATGAAGACTTGTGTGAGATCTACTCATCGTTTTCGACGCGATAGTGATGAGATTGCTCCTTTTGATGCTACTTTCAACTAGAACGAATTAATAGGACTCCTAATCACCTATATTTTGATAATTTGAGAGAACTAATGAAACAATAAGAAGGTCTCGCTAAATGAAGACTTTTGTGAGATGTATGCATGATTTTGAACGCGATAGTCATAGGTTTCTCACTCTAATCAATCTAGAACGAATTCATAGGACTCATAATCACCTCTTTCTTTGACAATTTGAGAGAACCAATTAAACAATAAGAAGGTCTCCCTAAATCAAGACTTGTGTGAGATGTACGCATCGTTTTTAATGCGATAGTCATGGGATTGTTCCTTTTGATGCTAATCAAATTAAAACGAAGTAATAAGACTCCTAATCACCTCTTTCTTTCACAATTTTAGAGAACAAATGAAACAATAAGAAGGTCTCCTTAAATTAAGACTTGTGTGAGATGTACGCATCATTTTTTAAGCGATAGTCATGGGATTGCTCCTTTTGATGGTAACAAAACTAAAACGAAGTTATAGGACTCCTAATCACCTCTTTCTTTGACAATTTTAGAACACAAATGAAACAATAAAAAAGTCTTCTAAAATGAAGACTTGTGTGAGATGTACGCATGGCTTTGAACGCGATAGTCATGGGTTTCTTATTTTGATGCTAATTAACCTAGAATGAAGTAATACAACTCTTAATCACCTCTTTCTTTCTAAATTTGAAACAACCAATGAAACAATACGAAGGTCTCCCTAAATGAAGACTTGTGTGAGATCTACGCATCGTTTTGAACGCGATAATGATGGGATTGCTCCTTTTGATGCTAATTTCAACAAGAACGAAGTAATAGGACTCATAATCACCTATATTTAGACAATTTGAGAGAACTAATGAAACAATAAGAAAGTCTCGCTAAATGAATACTTGTGTGAGATATATGCATGGTTTTGAACGCGATAGTCATGGGTTTCTCATTTTTGACGCTAATCAAACTAGAACGAATTCATAGGACTCATAATCACCTCTTTCTTTGATAATTTGAGAGAACCAATGAATCAATAAGAAGGTCTCCCTAAATCAAGACTTTTGTGAGATGGACGCATCGTTTTTAATGCGATAGTCATACGATTGCTCCTTTTGATGCTAATCAAATTAGAACGAAATAATAAAACTCCTAATCACCTCTATCTTCCAAAATTTTAGAGAACCAATGAAACAATAAGAAGGTCTCCTTAAATTAAACTTGTGTGAGATGTACGCATCGTTTTTAACGAGATAGTCATGGGATTGCTCCTTTTGATGCTAATAAAACTAGAACGAAGTTATAGGACTCCTAATCACCTCTTTCTTTGAGAATTTTAGAACACCAATGAAACAATGAGAATGTCTCCTAAAATGAAGACTTGTGTGAGATGTACGCATGGTTTTGAACGCGATAGTCATGGGTTTCTCGTTTTGACGCTAATCAAACTAGAATGAAGTAATACAACTCTTAATCACCTCTTTCTTTATAAATTTGAAACAACCAATGAAACAATATGAAGGTCTCCCTAAATGAAAACGTGTGTGAGATCTACGCATCGTTTTCAACGCGATAGTCTAATTTCAACTACAACGAAGTAACAGGACTCATAATCACCTATATTTTGACAATTTGAGAGAACTAATGAAACATTAAGAAGGTCTCTCTCACTTGTGTGAGATGTACGGATTGTTTTGAAGGCACTAGTGATAGGATTGCTCCTTTTGATGCTAATCAAACTAGAACGAAGTCATAGGACTCAGAATCACCTCTTTCTTTGACAAGTTGAGAGAACCAATGAAACAATAAGGTCTCCCAAAATCAAGACTTGTGTGAGATGTACGCATCGTTTTTAACGCGATAGTAATTGGATTGCTCCTTTTGATGCTAATCAAACTAGGACAAAATTATAGGACTCCTATTCACATCTTTCTTTGACAATTTAAGAGCACCAATGAAACAATAAGAAGGTCTCCTTAAATGAAGACTTGTGTGAGATGTATGCATAGTTTTGAACGCGATAGTCATGGGTTCCTCTTTTTGACGCTAATCAAACTAGAACAAAGTAATACAACTCTTAATCACCTCTTTATTTGTAAATTTGAAACAACCAATGAAACAATATGAAGGTCTCCCTAAATGAAGACTTGTGTGAGATCTACACATCGTTTTGAACGCGATAGTGATGGGATTGCTCCTTTTGATGCTAATTTTAACTAGAACGAAGTAGTAGGACTCATAATCACCTATATTTTGACAATTTGAGAGAACTAATGAAACATTAAGAAGGTCTCCCTCACTTGTGTGAGATGTACGGATCGTTTTGGAGGCACTGGTTATAGGATTGCTCATTTTGATGCTAATCAAACTAGAACGAATTCATAGGAGTGATAATCACCTTTTTCTTTGATAATTTGAGAGAACCAATGAAATAATAAGGTACCCCTAAATCAAGACTTGTGTGAGAAGTACGCATCGTTTTTAACGCGATAGGCATAGGATTGCTCCTTTTGATGCTAATCAAATTAGAACGAAATAATAAGACTCCTAATCACCTCCTTCTTTCACAATTTTAGAGAACCAATGAAACATTAAGAATATCTCCTTAAATGAAGACATGTTTGAGATGTACACATCATTTTTAACGCGATAGTCATGGGATTGCTCCTTTTGATGCTAATCAAACTAGAACAAAATTATAGGACTCCTAATCACTTCTTTCTTTGATAATTTTAGTGCACCAATGAAACAATAAGAAGGTCTCCCTAAATGAATACTTGTGTGAGATGTGCGCTTGATTTTGAACCGGATAGTCATTGGTTTCTCCTTTTGACGCTAATCAAACTAAAATGAAGTAATATAACACTTAATAAACTCTTTCTTTGTAAATTTGAAATAACCAATGAAATAATATGAAGGTCTCCCTAAATGTGGACTTGTGTGAGATCTACTCATCGTTTTGGACGCGATAGTGATGGGATTGCTCCTGTTGATGCTAATTTCAACTAGAACGAAGTAATAGGACTTATAATCATCTATGTTTTGACAATTTGAGAGAGAACAAATGAAACAATAAGAAGGTCTCCCTAAATGTATACTTGTGTGAGATGTTAGGATCGTTTTCAAGGCACTACTGATAGGATTGCTCCTTTTGATGCTAATCAAACTAGAACGAAGTAATACAAATCTTATTCACCTCTTTCTTTATAAATTTGAAACAACCAATGAAATAATATGAAGGTCTTCCTAAATGTGGACTTGTGTGAGATTTACTCATCGTTTTGGACGCGATAGTGATGGGATTGCTCCTGTTGATGCTAATTTCAACTAGAACGAAGTAATAGGACTCATAATCATCTATGTTTTGACAATTTGAGAGAGAACAAATGAAACAATAAGAAGGTCTCCCTAAATGTATACTTGTGTGAGATGTTAGGATCGTTTTAAAGGCACTACTGATAGGATTGCTCCTTTTGATGCTAATCAAACTAGAACGAAGTCATAGGACTCATAATCACCTCTTTCTTTGACAATTTGAGAGAACCAATGAAACAATAAGAAGGTCTCCCAAAATCAAGACTTGTGTGAGATGTACGCATCATTTTTAACGCGATAGTAATTGGATTGCTCCTTTTGATGCTAATCAAACCAGGACAAAATTATAAGACTCCTATTCACATCTTTCTTTGACAATTTAAGAGCACCAATGAAACAATAAGAAGGTCTCCCTAAATGAAGACTTGTGTGAGATGTATAGTCATGGGTTTCTCGGTTTGACGCTAATCAAACTAGAACGAAGTAATGCAACTCTTAATCACCTCTTTCTTTGTAAATTTGAAAAAAACAATGAAACAATATGAAGGTCTCCTTAAATGAAGACTTGTGTGAGATCTACGCATCGTTTTGGACGTGATAATGATGATATGGCTCCCTTGGATGCTAATTTCAACTAGAACGAAGTAATAGAACTCATAATCACCTATATTTTGACAATTTGAGAGCACAAATGAAATAATAAGAAGGTCTCGCTAAATGAAGACTTGTGTGAGATGTATGCATCGTTTTGAACGCGATAGTCATGGGTTTCTCATTTTGACGCTAATCAAACTAGAATGAATTTATAGGACTCATAATCACCTCTTTCTTTGACAATTTGAGAGGACCAATGAAACAATAAGATGGTCTCCCTAAATCAAAACTTGTGTCAGATGGACGCATCGTTTTTAATGCGATAGTCATGGGATTGCTCATTTTGATGTTAATCAAATTAAAATGAAGTAATAAGACTCCTAATCACCTCTTTCTTTCACAATTTTAGAGAACCAATGAAACAATAAGAAGGTCTCCTTAAAACGATGACTATCACATTTAAAACGATGCGTACATCTCACACAAGTCTTCATTTAAGGAGACCTTTTTATTGTTTCATTGGTTCTCTAAAATTGTCAAAGAAAGAGGTGATTTGGAGTCCTATAGCATCGTTCTAGTTTGATTAGCATCAAAAGGAGCAATCACAGTATTATCACATTTAAAACGGTGTGTACATCTCACACAAGTCTTCATTTAAGGAGACCTACTAATTGTTTCATTGGTTCTCTAAACTTGTCAAAGAACGAGGTGATTAGGAGTCCTATAACTTCGTTCTAATTTGATTAGCATCAAAAAGAGCAATCTCATGACTATCGCGTTAAAAATGATGCGTACATCTCACACAAGTTCTGATTTAGGGAGACCTTCTTATTGTTTCATTGGTTCTCTCAAATTGTCAAAGAAAGAGGTGATTATGAGTCCTATGACTTTGTTCTAGTTTTATTAGCAATAAAAGTAGCAATCCTATCATTAGTGCCTTCAAAACGATCCGTACATCTCACACAAGTTTTCATTTACGGAGACCTTCTTATTGTTTTATTAGTTCTCTCAAATTGTTGAAATATAGGTGATTATGAGTCCTATTACTTCGTTTTAGTTGAAATTAGCATCAAAACGAGCAATACCATCACAATCGCGTCCAAAACGATTCGTAGATCTCACACAAGTCTTCATTTAGGGAGGCCTTCATATCATTTCATTGGTTGTTTCAAATTGACAGACAAAGAGGTGATTAAGAGTTGTATTACTTCCTTCTAGTTTGATTAGCGTCAAAAGGAGAAACCCATGACTATCGCGTTCAAAACCATGCATACATATCACACAAGTCTTCATTTAGAGAGACCTTCTTATTGTTTCATTGGTGCACTAAAATTGTCCAAGAAAAAAGTGATTAGGTGTCCTATAACTTCGTTCTAGTTTGATTAGCATCAAAAGGAGCAATCCCGTGACTATCACGTTAAAAACGATGTGTACATCGCACACATGTCTTGATTTAGGGAGACCTTCTTATTGTTTCATTGGTTCTCTCAAATTGTCAAAGAAAGAGGTGATTAGGAGTCCTATAGCTTCGTTCTAGTTTGATTAGCATCAAAAGAAGCAATCCTATCGCTAGTGCCTTCAAAACGATCCGTGCATCTCACACAAGTCTTCATTTAGAGAGACCTTCTTATTGTTTATTAGTTCTCTCTCAAATTGTCAAAATATATGTGATTATGAGTCTTATTACTTCGTTCTAGTTAAAATTAGTATCAAAAGGAGCAATCCAATCACTATCGCGTCCAAAACGATTAGTAGATCTCACACAAGTGTTCATTTAGGGAGACCTTCATATTGTTTCATTGGTTGTTTCAAATTTACAAAAAAAGAGGTGATTAAGAGTTGTATTACTTCGTTCTTGTTTGATTAGCGTCAAAAGGAGAAACCTATGACTATCGCGTTTAAAACCATGCGTACATCTCACACAAGTCTTCATTTAGGAAGTCCTTCTTAATATTTCATTGGTGCTCTAAAATTATCTAATAAATAGGTGATTAGGAGTCCTATAACTTCGTTCTAGTTTGATTAGCATCAAAAGGAGCAATCCCATAACTATCAGCATTTAAAATAATGCGTACATCTCACATAAGTCTTCATTTAAGAAGACCTTCTTATTGTTTCACTAGTTCTCTAAAATTGTCAAAGAAAGAGGAGATTAGGAGTCCTATAACTTCGTTATAATTTGATTAGCATCAGAAGGAGCAATCTCATGACTATCGCATTAAAAACGATGCGTACATCTCACACAAGTTTTGATTTAGGAAGACCTTCTTATTGTTTCATGGTTCTCTCAAATTGTCAAAGAAAGAGGTGATTATGAGTCCTATGACTTTGTTCTTGTTTTATTAGCATCAAAAGTAGCAATCCTATCATTAGTGCCTTCAAAACGATTCGTACATCTCACACAAGTCTTCATTTACGGAGACCTTCTTATTGTTTTATTAGTTCTCTCAAATTGTCAAAATATAGGTGATTATGAGTCCTATTACTTCGTTTTAGTTGAAATTAGCATCAAAAAGAGCAATACCATCACTATAGCGTCCAAAACGATTCTTAGATCTCACACAAGTCTTCATTTAGGGAGTCCTTCATATTGTTTCATTGGTTATTTCAAATTTACAAAGAAAGTGGTGATTAAGAGTTGTATTACTTTGTTCTAGTTTGATTAGCGTCAAAAAGAGAAACCCATGACTATCGCGTTCAAAACCATGCGTACATCTAACACAAGTCTTCATTTAGGGAGACATTCTTATTGTTTCATTGGTGCTCTAAAATTTTCAAAGAAAAAAATGATTAAGAGTCCTATAACTTCGTTCTAGTTTGATTAGCATCAAAAGAAGCAATCCCATGAATATCGCGTTAAAAACGATGCGTACATCGCACACATGTCTTGATTTAGGAAAACCTTCTTATTGTTTCATTGGTTCACTCAAATTGTCAAAGAAAGAGGTGATTAAGAGTCCTATAGCTTCGTTCTATTTTGATTAGCATCAAAAGGAGCAATCACATTATTATCAAATTTAAAACGGTGCGTACATCTCACACAAGTCTTCATTTAAGGAGACCTACTTATTGTTTCATTGGTTCTCTAAACTTGTCAAAGAAAGAGGTGATTTGGAGTCCTATTATTTGGTTCTAATTTGATTAGCATCAAAAGGAGCAATCCCATAACTATCACGTTAAAAATGATGCATGCATCTCACACAAGTCTTGATTTAGGGAGACCTTTTTATTGTTTCATTGGTTCTCTCTAATTGTCAAAAAAAAGAGGTGATTAGGAGTCCTATAACTTCGGTCCTTCCTGACCCCAACCCTGCCCTCCCTTCTAAGCAGTCTTGGACTGAGGTTGTTATTAAAGGTGATTCAAAAAATAGCTTCAAGATGGATTATTTCCCTCTCCCTCCTCCTGCTTCTGAAAATTGGAATATTCGTATTAGACCTCCTTCCGAAGTCCTCACTCAAGGTAATACTTTATGGAGCACTTGTTTGGTTGGTAGTTTCCTAAACTACAGGTTGCCTTTTAAAATGGTAGAAGAGAATATTCACAAGCTCTGGGACAAGTATGGGCTGCAAAGAGTTTTCTTGCAAGATAGGGGGTTTTTTGTGTTCAAATTCTCTTGCCCTCAGGATCGCGATAATGTGCTTGCCTTAGGTCCCTGGTGATAGTAGTGTGCATACAAGCCAATCATGTATGATGATAAAGCACATACTTTGTAAACAATCTTATTTATTTATTAATAAAATATTCATTTAAGGCATATAATTATCTACATGGTGCTATTTTTATAATATGTAAATAACCCATAGTTTTAATCAATGCTTTTAGAATCATGATGAGATTATGATAATGAGATCTAAATTCTTAGAAAGCTTAAAAACTAAAATAGTTCCCAATTGTGGGATTACTAAAATGGGGATTAGTTCCCAATTGTGGGATTACTAAAATAGTTCCCAATTGATACGATGCTAAAGAGGTTTAGCATGGAAGATTCCAAAAGAGGTCTCATGCCGATGAGCCATGGAATAAATCTCTCCAAGAAACAGGCCCCAAAGACACCTGAGGAGAGAGACCGTATGAGTAAGATCCCTTATGCTTTTGCAATAGGATCTATCATGTACGGTATGATATGTACTAGACCGGATGTTGCTCACGCACTTAGTGTAACAAGCAGATACCAGTCGAATCCAGGAGAAGAGCACTGGAAGGCAGTGAAAAACATCCTAAAGTACTTGAGAAGGACTAAAGATATTTTTCTTGTCTACGGTGGGTCTGAATTAAAACTCGAGGGATTCACGAACTCGAGTTTTCAAACAGACCAAGATGACAGTAAATCTGTTTCAGGGTATGTGTTTACCTTGAACGGAGGTGCAGTGAGTTGGAAGAGTTCCAAGCAGCAAATGGTTGCTGATTCAGTGACAGAGGCAGAGTATATAGCTGCAAGTGAAGCTGCAAAGGAAGCTGTTTGGATGAAGAAGTTCATAACTGAACTTGGTGTGGTTTCTAGCATTGGAGAAGCAGTTCCCATATACTGTGACAACACCGGAGCGGTTGTACAGGCTAAGGAACCCAGGTCTCATCAGAAATCTAAACACGTGTTGCGGCGATTTCACTTGATCACGGAGATCATTGAAAGAGGAGACGTCACCTTAGAGCGTGTAGACTCTCAAGACAACATTGCAGATCCATTTACTAAAGCTTTAACACAACAACAGTTTGATCGTCACTTAGAGAAGATGGGTATGAGATACCATGGCGATTAGCTTTAGTGCAAGTGGGAGATTGATAGTAGTGTGCATACAAGCCAATCATGTATGATGATAAAGCACATACTTTGTAAACAATCTTATTTATTTATTAATAAAATATTCATTTAAGGCATATAATTATCTACATGGTGCTGTTTTTATAATATGTAAATAACTCATAGTTTTAAGCAATGCTTTTAGAATCACGATGAGATCATGATAATGAGATCTAAATTTTTAGAAAGCTTAAAAACTAAAATAGTTCCCAATTGTGGGATTACTAAAATGGGGATTAGTAAATCTGCATAGATCGGTACATATGTTGCTTGCTCATTGGATGAGGATGACTGATCTCATGGTCATTTGTGTGGAGACACTAAAGCAAGTATGTAGGTGCTTATTGGAGAATAAGTTCACTAAGCGTGACTCGCTATGGAATACCTAATGGAGTTTTACTCGCTTGTCAATAGGAATTCCTAATGTGATAGTAGTACATGTGATCCTTGGACTTGAGATCATCATAGTATCTTGTATGTAACAAATTATACTTTAACTAATTCCTTAAGGCCTTTTAAGGCATATATAGGGTATGCTTGGGTATAATGAGTTACATATGGAGATAATGAATGATCAATAAAGAATCTACCACCTCTAGTAAAAGAGGAGATATGTCCTATGTGATTCGTTAAATGACAACCCAGGAATCCTTGGCCAAGGTAGAATGAAATTAGAAAGAGGTTTCTAATTTGCATTATTTGGAGTTGTGCATTTTCTAATCGAAATACATATGATTAAATAAATTAAGACTTGACAGTAAATCCATGTCTTATATTTAATTGGGACATTGTATGGTGGAAGGATTGAATTGTACGGTAACTATTAACTCACATGTTCTTTTATGATTAATGTTGAAATCTATATTATCTGGAAAGTCGTTGATCGCTAGGGAGGCTTATCCCTATTGTAGAATAAATGTTATTTATTTAAATAGATTATTAGTTTAATTTGTTTATTTAAATAAGATTAGAATTATTCTAATTGATTTATTCACAACCGGTTTAATATGGAGAACCTAAAGGGTCACACCATAAAAGGAAGAAGAATTATTTAAGAAGAAAATGGCATGATAGTAATAATGCATTAAGTATAATTAATTTAATCTATGATGATAGAATAAATTAAATAGCTTAATGTTTATTATTTAATATTTTAGAAATATTAAATATAAATTAATAAGAGGAGTCTTATTAATATTATTATTATTATTATTTTTTTAATTCTAAAGGAGTTTAGGAATTAATATAATATCAGTACTCTCTCTCAATCCTAATAAAGATTAGGATATAAATTAATTAAAAGTAATTAATTAATTAATTAAATAAAACCCTATTCTAATTGGATTAGGAGGGTTAACCTAATATCTATATAAGAGAGTCTTATATCAGAAATAAGGTACACATGAATTTTTCAAGAGTTGGGAGTACACATATTCTATAGAGATAGAAACAAGGGTTAAGCCAATAACCCATCTTATTGAGTTCTTCATCTTCCTTGGTGGATCACCGTTAGAGGCCAAACATTTGGGTGGCTGACATTGATCAAGGGAAGGAGCCACTACAGAGGAATCAAAGGAATCAAAGGAGTAGAACTTGTACCTGAGGAAGCTTGGATCTTCAAAGGTATAATTCTGTTTTTTCTCCTTCTTCATTCACTGATAATTGATGCACAAGAATGATCATGGTAATGGATTTGTATAAATTTTTGAAACCTAGTTTTTTACGCTTCCGCCCTATTTATGTGATTTGATTGCATGATTGCGTTACGTACAAACCAACAGTGGTATCAGAGCCAATCTTGTGCTAATTATCAGTCTATGTGATTCCATACATGTATGATATGCGATTGGATCGAGTTCTGGGCAACAAAAATTTTTCAGATTCTGCGAAGCTGCGCAGCTGCGCCGGTACAAGGCAATATTGCTGCGCAGCTGCGCCGGGTGCTGTTCCTGGTTTTCATGCTGCGCAGCTGCGCCGGTTCCCTTTACATTCTTGGCGCAGCTGCGCCACTGGACAGGAACTAAATTTTTTTTTGTTTTATTTAATTAAATTAATGGTTTATTTAATTAATAAAGGTTTAAAATAAAGATGTTTATTTTATATAAAATGAGATTTCAGAATTGCTAAAATTAAAGAGTTTAATTTAGAATTATTTTTGAATGAAATAAAGGAGTTTATTTTTCTAAAAACAAAGTTTAGCAAACTTTTTCCCATTAACTGATATTAATACATATATGGAATGAATTTATTTTCATGAGATGAATAAGTTTTATTGATACGTATGGTGATATGTATGGCAATAAAAGGGATTGATTATGGACTATGACCAATGTGATTGGATTTTATTTTGGTTGAATGCTTGAATTAATGGTTTTTATAAAATGGGGTCTGCGTATCTCGTCTTCTCTAGTTTTATTCTCGATGTAAATTCTATCTCCTTTCTATGTACTTCCCCTTGACTGCTGATCAAGGTTTCTATTTAATTTTAAATAGTTAATGTAATAGAGATAGTTAGAATTATTTTGAAGAAATTGGAGACCAAGGAGCAAGGAACGCGTGAAGACTCATTTATATGGAGCCAGGGTTTAAATTTAATAGTTATATTTAAATTTAAATTCTTGCACTCCTAGGTTTGACCTTTTGGTTCACTTGGTGGCTCTAGTGAATCAAACTAGAATAAAAGTCCATAATCAATCCGGGTAGAATATAGTATTCTATATTGCATGCTAAATATTATATATATTATATTTTATACAAATATGTTTCGCATGTTTAATAAAATGACGCGTATTTTATATATATATGTGCATGCACGCTTAAAAAGATGAGACAAATAATAACAAACCCCTCAAAGAAATATTATTAAGTCTGAAGCGTTCAAACGATATTTAGAATATCGAACGTCGCCTTCTAGCATGATTAGTTAATAGAGTATAAAATATTTAATATGAGTTTGTTGTGCTATCCACAAGGCGAGTATTGAATATTTAAGATGTTAATTAATAACATTTGATGCTTATCAAGAAAATTGAACGATCTAGTCTTGTTGTGCTATCCACAAGGACAATTTTTTTTTTTTTTGAATTTATGGAAGTGCTAGGCTGGACTTAACTTAAATCATTTTAGTTCGGATGTGCACACACATGACCATTATGATTTAAGAGGCAAAATAAAAGGAGTTACATGGTGATGTAATTGACAAGAGTTGTCTACCTATTTATTTGTATATCGCTTGTTGTGCTATCCACAAGGTTATATACATTTAAAATGGGATCCTTAATCTCACTAGCAAATCTTTAATTAGATGTTGCCGAACTATATGAGTGAGGGTAATATAGTTTGATGAAAATAGTGGGAGATACCAATTTAAAATAAAGACCTAAATTTATTTTGGTATGCAAAGTTAATAAAATGAATGTTTGCTAAAATGTTGTCTTTTCACATGCAGAATTTTTTTTTAAAAAAAAATGTCAAAATCACTAATCTCACTACGAAGCATACTTGATGCAAATAAGCTTACCGGCCCGAATTATGAGGACTGGCTAAGAAATCTGAGAATTGTTCTCACTGTTGATAAGATTTCTTATGTCCTAAATTCCCCTGTCCCTGGAACTGTTCCAGAAACAGCCTCTGAGGAAGAGATTGCTACTTTCAATAAGTTGCAAGATGATGCATCTGTGGCTCAATGCATCATGCTCGCATCCATGAATAACGAGCTTCAGCGTCAGCACGAAAAAATGGATGCTCCTGCTATGCTGCTTCACCTCAAGGAGTTGTATGGTGAACAGAGTAGGACTGCTAGATATGAGATATCTAAGGAGCTCTTCCGATCTCGGATGACCGAGGGCACTGCCATCGAGACTCATGTTCTGAAGGTAATCAATTTGATTGAACGCCTTGGACAGCTTAGGTTCGTCATGGATGGGGAGTTGAGTCAAGACTTGGTCTTGCAGTCACTCCCTGAGACCTTCTCGCAGTTTGTGGTTAATTTTCACATGAATAAGCTAGATGTCAGCTTACCTGAGCTGCTTAACATGCTGAAAACTGCAGAAGGTCACTTCTCATCCAAGAAGAACCATGTCTTGATGGTGGATTCTTCCAATAAAAGGAAGAGGCCCAAGGTGTCTTCTGAAAAGAAGAAATCTAAGAAGGCTAAGGGAAAAGGGAAAGAAAAGGAGCAAAAGAAACCTGATCCAGCTAGCAAAGGAATGTGCTTCCATTGCAACGAGCCGGGTCATTGGAAGAGGAACTGCAAGAAGTTTCTAGCAAAGAAGAAGCTTGGAGAAGCTTCGACTTCCAATCAAGGTTTGTTCATGATTGAAATTAATTTTTCAGAAAGTCAAAATTCTACTTGGGTATTAGATACCGGCTGTGGTTCTCACATATGTAATAATGTGAAGGGACTGGTCAGAAGTAAAAAGCTGAACAATGATGAGGTGATCCTACGAGTGGGGAATGGAGCAAAGGTTGCTGCATTAGCTGTAGGAACTTATTATTTAGCAATGCCTTCGGGCAAGTCCATTTATCTTAATAATTGTTATTATGTTCTGAATATTATTAAAAATATTATTTCAATTTCTGTATTGGATATGGAAGGATTTAACGTTGTTATAAAGAACAATGGTTGTTCTATTTATAAAGACGATGTTTTATATGGTATTGGAAATTTGCGAAATGGACTTTATACACTTGACTTACAAGAAAATATATTTCAAATTGAACAAATTAAGAAAAGGAAAAGAGATGATATTAATTATACCTATATGTGGCACTGTAGACTCGGTCATATCAATGAAACAATATTATCCAAGTTGCATAAAGATGGGCTCCTCGAGCTATCGATTATGAATCATATCCAACTTGTGAATCTTGTCTCATGGGTAAAATGACTAAATCTCCTTTTAGTGGAAAAGGAGAGAGAGTTACAGAGTTGTTGGCATTGATTCACACAGACGTTTGTTTACCTATGACAACAAGTGCACGGGGTGAGTATTTTTATTTTATTACTTTCACTTATGATCACTCAAGATTTGGATATGTGTATTTAATGAAATACAAATCAGAATCATTTAAAAAGTTCAAAGAGTTCAGAAGTGAAGTAGAGAAACAAACGGGCAAGAGTATTAAGATACTTCGATCAGATCGAGGTGGAGAATACTTAAACAGTGAGTTTCTCAATTGTCTCAGAGAAAATGGTATAATCTCACAATGGACTCCTCCAGGTAAACCACAGTTAAATGGAGTATCTGAAAGGAGAAATCGAACACTGTTGGACATGGTTCGATCCATGATGAGTTTTACTGACCTTCCAATTTCCTTCTGGGGATATGCCCTAGAAACGGCTGCATACCTACTTAACAAGGTACCTACCAAATCTGCCCCAAAGACTCCATATGAGATGTGGAAAGGGAGGAAACCAAATCTTAATCATGTTAAGACTTGGGGTTATCCAGCTTATGTCAAAAAATTTGAAAATGATAAGCTACAGACTAAATCCGATAAGTGTAGATTTGTGGGATACCCTAAAGAAATCGTAGGGTATTATTTCTATCATCCAACTGATCAAAAGGTGTTTGTTGCGAAACATGCTACCTTCTTGGAGAAAGAGTTTATCCATGAAGGGGTCAGTGGGAGCAAGATATATCTTGAAGAAGTTCAAGAACCACAAGTTACCACGGACCAAAGTCAGGTACCTAACCAAGTAGAAGAACCTACTGTACCACACCCTGTTCGTAAATCTGGAAGAGTACCAAAGATACCTAAGAGGTATGGATTCGTTATAGAGGATAACGATGAGGTACACATCATGAATGATGATGATCCATTGAATTACGAACAGGCTATGAGTAATAAAGACTCAGGGAAATGGCTTGAAGCCATAAAATTCGAAATGGACTCCATGTATGAAAACAAAGTATGGTCTTTGGTTTCACCACCTGAAGGTATTAAACCTATTGGGTGTAAATGGGTTTTTAAGAAAAAGACTGGAGCAGACGAAAAGGTAGAGACCTATAAGGCCCGACTGGTTGCAAAAGGTTTCAAACAAAGACAAGGAGTTGACTATGATGAAACCTTCTCACCAGTAGCCATGCTCAAGTCCATTCGGATTTTGCTTGCGATTGCAGCTTACAACGACTATGAGATCTGGCAGATGGACGTGAAAACGGCCTTCCTCAATGGGAAACTTGAGGAGGATGTGTATATGACACAGCCAGAGGGATTTATTTCAAAAGTTGGAACAAATCAAGTCTGTAAGCTACAACGATCCATTTATGGGTTGAAGCAAGCTTCTCGTAGATGGAACATTCGTTTTGATGAGACAATCAAAGTGCTTGATTTTATCAAAAACGAGGATGAACCATGTGTATACAAGAAGGTTAGTGGGAGCGCAGTATCATTCCTTGTATTATATGTTGATGATATATTACTGATAGGGAATGACATTCCTATGTTACAATCCATTAAAATCTGGTTATCTAAAAACTTCTCCATGAATAACTTGGGTGAAGCATCCTCTATTTTGGGGATAAAGATCTATAGAGATAGATCTAAAAGGATGCTCGGCTTATCCCAAGGAACGTACATTGATACGATGCTAAAGAGGTTTAGCATGGAAGATTCCAAAAGAGGTCTCATGCCGATGAGCCATGGAATAAATCTCTCCAAGAAACAGGCCCCAAAGACACCTGAGGAGAGAGACCATATGAGTAAGATCCCTTATGCTTCTGCAATAGGATCTATCATGTACGGTATGATATGTACTAGACCGGATGTTGCTCACGCACTTAGTGTAACAAGCAGATACCAGTCGAATCCAGGAGAAGAGCACTGGAAGGCAGTGAAAAACATCCTAAAGTACTTGAGAAGGACTAAAGATATTTATCTTGTCTACGGTGGGTCTGAATTAAAACTCGAGGGATTCACAGACTCGAGTTTTCAAACAGACCAAGATGACAGTAAATCTGTTTCAGGGTATGTGTTTACCTTAAACGGAGGTGCAGTGAGTTGGAAGAGTTCCAAGCAGCAAATGGTTGCTGATTCAGTGACAGAGGCAGAGTATATAGCTGCAAGTGAAGCTGCAAAGGAAGCTGTTTGGATGAAGAAGTTCATAACTGAACTTGGTGTGGTTCCTAGCATTGGAGAAGCAGTTCCCATATACTGTGACAACACCGGAGCGGTTGCACAGGCTAAGGAACCCAGGTCTCATCAGAAATCTAAACACGTGTTGCGGCGATTTCACTTGATCACGGAGATCATTGAAAGAGGAGACGTCACCTTGGAGCGTGTAGACTCTCAAGACAACATTGCAGATCCATTTACTAAAGCTTTAACACAACAGCAGTTTGATCGTCACTTAGAGAAGATGGGTATGAGATACCATGGGGATTAGCTTTAGTGCAAGTGGGAGATTGATAGTAGTGTGCATACAAGCCAATCATGTATGATGATAAAGCACATACTTTGTAAACAATCTTATTTATTTATTAATAAAATATTCATTTAAGGCATATAATTATCTACATGGTGCTGTTTTTATAATATGTAAATAACCCATAGTTTTAAGCAATGCTTTTAGAATCACGATGAGATCATGATAATGAGATCTAAATTTTTAGAAAGCTTAAAAACTAAAATAGTTCCCAATTGTGGGATTACTAAAATGGGGATTAGTAAATCCGGATAGATTGGTACATATGTTCCTTGCTCATTGGATGAGGATGACTGATCTCATGGTCATTTGTGTGGAGACACTAAAGCAAGTATGTAGGTGCTTATTGGAGAATAAGCTCACTAAACGTGACTCGCTATGGAATACCTAATGGAGTTTTACTCGCCTGTCAATAGGAATTCCTAATGTGATAGTAGTACATGTGATCCTTGGACTTGAGATCATCATAGTATCTTGTATGTAACAAATTATACTTTGACTAATTCCTTAAGGCCTTTTAAGGCATATATAGGGTATGCTTGGGTATAATGAGTTACATATGGAGATAATGAATGATCAATAAAGAATCTACCACCTCTAGTAAAAGAGGAGATATGTCCTATGTGATTCGTTAAATGACAACCCAGGAATCCTTGGCCAAGGTAGAATGAAATTAGAAAGAGGTTTCTAATTTTCATTATTTGGAGTTGTGCATTTTCTAATCGAAATACATATGATTAAATAAATTAAGACTTGACAGTAAATCCATGTCTTATATTTAATTGGGACATTGTATGGTGGAAGGATTGAATTGTACGGTAACTATTAACTCACAGGTTCTTTTATGATTAATGTTGAAATCTATATTATCTGGAAAGTCGTTGATCGCTAGGGAGGCTTATCCCTATTGTAGAATAAATGTTATTTATTTAAATAGATTATTAGTTTAATTTGTTTATTTAAATAAGATTAGAATTATTCTAATTGATTTATTCACAACCGGTTTAATATGGAGAACCTAAAGGGTCACACCATAAAAGGAAGAAGAATTATTTAAGAAGAAAATGGCATGATAGTAATAATGCATTAAGTATAATTAATTTAATCTATGATGATAGAATAAATTAAATAGCTTAATGTTTATTATTTAATATTTTAGAAATATTAAATATAAATTAGTAAGAGGAGTCTTATTAATATTATTATTATTATTATTATTTTAATTCTAAAGGAGTTTAGGAATTAATATAATATCAGTACTCTCTCTCAATCCTAATAAAGATTAGGATATAAATTAATTAAAAGTATTTAATTAATTAATTAAATAAAAACCTATTTTAATTGAATTAGGAGGGTTAACCTAATATCTATATAAGAGAGTCTTATATCAGAAATAAGGTACACATGAATTTTTCAAGAGTTGGGAGTACAAATATTCTATAGAGATAGAAACAAGGGTTAAGCCAATAACCCATCTTACTGAGTTCTTCATCTTCCTTGGTGGATCACCGTTAGAGGCCAAACATTTGGGTGGCTGACATTGATCAAGGGAAGGAGCCACTACAGAGGAATCAAAGGAATCAAAGGAGTAGAACTTGTATCTGAGGAAGCTTGGATCTTCAAAGGTATAATTCTATTTTTTCTCCTTCTTCATTCACTGATAATTGATGCACAAGAATGATCATGGTAATGGGTTTGTATAAATTTTTGAAACCTAGTTTTTTACGCTTCCGCCCTATTTATGTGATTTGATTGCATGATTGCGTTACGTATAAACCCAACACCTGGTACATCTCAAACAAGCTTCTTTGCCTTAAACAATGGAAAGAAGGAATGGACTTCCATTTTGAAACCTGCACAAAAGCTCCTATTTGGGTCAAATTCCGCAATGTTCCTCTTTCTTACCTCTCTCCTGTTAGTCTGAGCTATCTTGCTAGTGGCATTGGCAAGCCACTTTTTGTGGATAAGTTAACGAAAAAGCTGGAACCTATGTCCTTTGCTAAAGTCTGTGTTGAAATCTCTTCTACTTCTCACTTGCCGGACAGCCTAGAAGTAGTTATTTTGGATGAGGAAACTCTTACAGAAAAGGTGGTTTAGGTCAGAGTGGATTACCAGAATAAGCCTCTTTCCTACTCCTTCTGCAAATCTTTTGGTCATTCTGTCACTCGCTGCCCCAACGCTAACTTTAGGTGGGTTCCTAAAGGCAAAGACACAACCTCCGCCTCCCGGTCTGTTGACCCTGTTCCTGTCCCATTGGATCCCTCTCCTTCAAATTTGGTTCAGCTCCCGTCTGGGTCTGATGAGAACTGGACTTTTGTTACTAAAGGCCCTAAACCAAAATTTGACCTACCTCCTTCTGTTATAGCTACTACCCCTGCTCCTGACCCAGCATCAAACTCATTCAGTCCTCTTTCTCCTGCTGCTGGGGCCCATGTTGAAGGAGCCTCAGATTCTGATGCTACTCCAACCCCAAATCTCCTTGTTGGTAAACTGAAACTTATCGATGAAAAGGAAGTCCGCGATCTGAAGCATAAAGCTATTAACCATCTTGACCTTGGCCAAGCTTCCAAGAAGAAGAAAAAAGGGGGTGGAAACCTCGTCCTCCCGGCTTAATCTTTTATGATTAATTTTTGTTCTATGAATACTAGAGGAGTAAATAATAGGGCCAAGCAGGCCAGTATTAAGGAATTAATAAGCAAATTTGCTATCTCTTTTGTTGGCCTAGTTGAAACTCGGGTTAAATCTCCCAATTCCAGTCGTGTTGCTCAAGCTATCTGCAGGAAATGGAAATGGCTATTCAACTATGAGTACCATGATAACGGGAGAATATGGATTGGTTGGAATCCTGACATTTGGGATGTTTCTATTATGGAAAAATCTGCTCAACATATCCATTGTAGTGTTTTGCTATTGGATCTTAATATCCAATTTTTTGTCACGGTTATCTATGGTTGTAACACTTCAGCTGAAAGGAAACTTCTTTGGAGTGCTTTATGTGATGTACATATCCCTTCTGATAAACCTTGGTGTGTTCTCGGGGATTTCAATGAAATTCTTCATCTTTCTGAAATAAACGGAGGTAACGAAGTGTGACACCCCCAAATCCGGGTACTTCAATTCCACGGGACTTGGTGTTCACTGAACTAATATCATCTATCTATCTACCCATAGTAAATGCAAACCATGCAATAAATAGAATTAAATCCTCCCCTTATGGGGTTACAACATCTGAGTAATAAATAAAATAAATCCCAGGTCATACTAACCTTAAACATCTGTGCGGAACATAACAAATAAATAGTCTTACACAATTAACATAAAGCTGAAACATAAACATATAAATAAACAACAAGTCTTCATCACTTGTTGACCTTGCCCTTGCCTTTGCTAGTAGAAGGCTCTTCGTTCTTACTGCAATGTTATTATTACGCAAGAGTGAGCACGATTGCCCACAAGTATAATAATATGACAATAATATAATAACATACGAGTGAATCAAAGACATCTGAATAAAGAAACTCAACTTTTGACTCGAGGATAAATAACAGGAATCAAAATAACATCTGAGGGTCATAAGACCTTGAACTATGTCCTAGGTTGTAAAGTGTTTATACTTTAAACCTTTAACAGTCATAAGACTATGGACTCTACTTCTCGTACTTAGGGGGATCAGCCCTTAATACCATACTGTGCACAATATCTCAACGCTAAATCTATCACAAACTCAACCTCTCTGTCTGGCAGAAGTCCTGGCAGATCATCCGAAAATACGTCTATGAAGTCCCTCACGACTGGTATATCTTCCACTTTCGGGTTTTCTTTACGACTATCGACTATGTAGGCTAAATATCCTACACAGCCTTGTCTTAACAACTTCCTGGCCTGCATCATCGTCAGACAACTCGCTTGTCTAGGCGATTTTCTTCTATAAAACACAACCTTTGACGGGGTCATAAGGTTGATACACTTCCTCTGGCAATCAATTACAGCCCCATAATTGATTAGCCAATCCATTCCCAGAATAACATCGAATTCCCCAAGTCTAATCGGGATAAGATCTACGTTCATAATGTTACCCTTAATATCTACTCTACAGTTCTTATGTACATACCTAACAGGGATCACTTCTCTATTCGCAATCTCTATGTTCATGGGGTATTCTAACTCGTCCATAGGAAGTTCTAAGTTCTTAGCAAAGTCATCGGATATAAATGAACAAGTAGCACCCGAATCAAATAGTACATAAGCATTAATTTTATTGATCGGAATGATATCTAACACCACATCGCGAGACTGCACAGCATCCTGCACTGTCATGTTGAAGGTCCTGGCGGTTGGTTAGTTGGTTGCGATTGGTCCCGTGATAGTTAGAGCACTTCCACCGCTGTTTCCCCTGTTCCCTCCTGATCTTGCCCCTCCAGATCCCTTCTTGGGACAGTCCCTTGCCAGATGGTCCTTTGAGCCGCAAGTGAAGTAAGCGCCCTTCTTTGGGTTCGGACAGTTAGGTGCTATGTGGTCTTCCGGACCACAATTGTAGCATACTCATTTTCCCTTCATACAGACCTCCAAGTGAGCTTTCCCGTAGGTCGGACATACTTCGATCCTCTTCTTCCGACCTCCTTGTTGATTCCCAGTTGATGAGTTATCATTCCACTTCCTCTTCTGATTATTACTCCCTCCCGTGTTGCTACCACTAGCCTTGTTGATTCCTTCACCTTCACTCTTCTTCTTTTTTTGATCTTGGTTATACTTTGTAATAGCGTCACTCCCACCTTCAGCGAGAATGGCCTTCTCCAACACCCCAGCAAAAGTGTTCAATTGGAACATTGACACTTTGTTATACAACCAGGGCTTCAAGCCCTGCTCAAACCTCCTTGCCTTCCTCTGATCGGTGTGCACTTGATACGTGGCAAACCTAGACAACTCATTGAATTTCGTCGTATATTCCGGTACGGACATATTCCCCTGTTTCAGCTCCAGGAACTGGACCTCCATTTGATTCTGCAAGCTGGTCGGAAAGTATATCTCGAAGAACATCTCTTTGAACCTCTCCCAGGTAATCACACCTTCACCTCCCCGGACCTTATTCACTTGCCACCAATAGCTGGCCTCGGATTTCAGCATGAACGTTGCATAGGCGGTTTTCTGGTCTTCTCTAACTCTGGCGACGTCAAAAACGTTTTCCATCTCCATAACCCAGGTTTGAGCTTCTATCGGGTTCATGGTGCCTTTAAACTCTGGCGGTCCCACCGCCTTGAAGTCCTTGAACGTTGTGTTCGGTGGAGCTTGAGGTTGGTTGTTAAGCGCTCCAGCAAGTAAGTTTGCCAACTGCTGAACGGGGTTAGCATTGGCGTCGTTGTTGTTGTTAGTTGACCCTTCCTGGGCCGATCGACGGTTCGGTCTTCTCCTGGCGGCATATTTTTGTTAAGATATATGCTTATTAGAACTTTATTCAATCTTTTAAATATTTAAGGCTTAACTTAAACATTTAGACACAATCAGTCAACACATTATCTCAAATAAACTCTGATATATTACTAAATCAAAAGTTTTAACATAATATGATAGCATCACTGCTATTTACATCAACTATCCCGAGATAAAGAATCTACAGGATTTAAAACAGAAAATATTCCTCTGTTTATAAACACATTAGAATTTACATTATTAACTACCGGATAGGTTTCACAAAATCAAATGTTCCTATCACTGCCCATTAAGGCGACGAACAGCTTTGCCACGCTCTTCTTCCATAATTCGGGACATCGTCCTGCGATCTACCATGTACGACGGTAGTCCTTTGAATTGAATTGGGTACCTCATAACCCAATCCTGGGCCTCGTCAATTGCATACTGAAGTGTAGAGTACGTCTCCTCAAGCTTGGCATTCTTCGCCCGACAGTTATCTTCTGCGAGATCTGCTCGTCGTGATTCCCTTACCCAGGCTTCCTCGGCTATGGCCAGCCTTGCTGATTTCTCTTTTAGTTCATTCTTCAATTCCTCTATTTCCTCTGACTTCTGCTCGGTTTGACTTTTCTCGTGAACCAAATTCCACTCTACATTTCCCAAACGTGTGTAAAGAGCCTCAACCTCTCCATCCCTCAGCTCGATAGTAGACTGTTGAGTAACCGACCGCTCCCTCAGCTCCTGAACAGTATCACGTAACTCTATGTTACGGTCATACAGCTCGTCATACATCTCGGCACTGATAGATCTCGGCGGGAACTCTTCATGGTCTTCCTCCTCCTCTTCGACTGCCTCAGCCTGAGCCTCAATCTCCTCAGGGTCTTCCTCAGAGTCCTCCTCTGAATCAAACACCGGCACATACTCCTGACCAATGACTGTGATCAAGGGTGATGGCTCTCGTTGGACTAACTGCTCCTAGACTACGTGTATATCTCGGGGCTCCTCCTCTCTAGCCTCTAGAGGTACAAGGTCCCTGGACTGACTAGGTTCTCCAGCATCTGTCATCCTGACAAATAAAATTTTAAGTTTTAGTAATTACGTGATGCTAATCGATACTCGAATATATAAGTATAAGCACATAGCATATAAGGTAAGTTGTTATCTTTCTTAGAACTCGATAAGAGTTATCATTACTATGTTCTCGATCTCTAAAAAGGCTACTATCCTAAGGTTTTCCCCCACCTAAGGTTCATAACCTACAGCTTTGATACCAACCTATGACACCCCCAAATCCGGGTACTTCAATTCCACGGGATTTGGTGTTCACTGTACGAATATCATCTATCTATCTACCCATAGTAAATGAAAACCATGCAATAAATAGAATTAAATCCTCCCCTTATGGGGTTACAACATCTGAGTAATAAATAAAATAAATCCCAGGTCATACTAACCTTAAACATCTGTGCGGAACATAACAAATAAATAGTCTTACACAATTAACATAAAGCTGAAACATAAACATATAAATAAACAACAAGTCTTCATCACTTGTTGACCTTGCCCTTGCCTTTGCTAGTAGAAGGCTCTTCGGACCTTTCGTTCTTAACTGCAATGTTATTATTACGCAAGAGTGAGCACGATTGCCCACAAGTATAATACTATGACAACAATATAATAACATGCGAGTGAATCAAAGACATCTGAATAAAGAAACTCAACTTTTGACTCGAGGATAAATAACAGGAATCAAAATAACATCTGAGGGTCATAAGACCTTGAACTATGTCCTAGGTTGTAAAGTGTTTATACTTTAAACCTTTAACAGTCATAAGACTATGGACTCTACTTCTCGAACTTAGCGGGATCAGCCCTTAATACCATACTGTGCACAATATCTCAACGCTAAAGCGTAAATAATCCACTTTTACAGGGTTGTTCATCTCAGTTTTGACATCAGAGTCTGCACCAAAGGAAGTTTGGTTTGGATAAGCTCAATAAGTATTTTGGAATTTAGAACGTTCATCAACTATGGACTAGTCGAATCAATAAGGGTTCACTAGTCCTATAAGGTTCAACAATAACATCGATATTCAACTTGAATAATAAATCTCAAGAGTATACAATCGAATAAGTATTGTATAACTGAATCATGCTTTTAAAAGAGTTACAATATGTAATATGAATTTCGAACTGGAACAATTAAGAACACGAGCTTACTCGATATAGAAACACAAGTCTAAAACTTAATAAATGAATAAATTAGAATTTAGGGAACTTGCTAAATCAATAAGTTAGGGATAGGATACTTGCCTCTTGCACAAGCTACAAATACAATTACAATTCACTTCCTCAACGTCCTACACATTACATTATGTATACGACATCGATTAGTTTTCAGAACTACCATGTTTAACTGTTGAACTATTCACTTAAGTTCTACTTACAACTTGGTTTATAATATTACTCAATGGCTAACCACATAACATGAATATAAACTCACAACATGCATATCACACATGTATAGCCCTTTAAACAATCATAATCAAGTTTTACAATTACGATATTCAAGTTCGCACTTAGTTTGTTAACTTGAACCTTCACATTATCTTATACATGTCAATAACTTAATTTATTAATCATGAACTTTAAATCATATAATATTCATGTATGTAACTTAAAACAACATCTTTTATTATCGAGAACACTACACTTGTGTGCGTGCATGTCCGAAGCCCTCCGATTGCCTCCGAATAAGCATCAGTCACAAAGATGGCCATTTTTACCCATTTTAACGATTTCAAATTGAAAAACTTAAAGAATGAAAGTTGTAGGTCTACTCGTTATCTTTTCGAATCATCTTGAATCGCCTTAATCGGAGTTCGTATGAAAAAGTTATGCTTATTTTACTACAGAAGGTCAAAACAGTCTCGGAAACCAAAAAAAGCTCTCGGACACCTAATGCCCATGAACACCCGCTGGGGTGGGTGCCCCTGCTGGTGCACTCCCTGGTTCGCGATGAACACACAGAGTAGCCCAAATAAATCCAAATTAAACTAACGTAATGAATTATAAGGCTACCCATAATGTAAAAACTCCACAGAAACATTATATAACATTTCTAGCAAGATCTTAGCATTTTAAATCACGTATTTACACAATCCAAGGCATCTATTTTTACTGTTTTCAATATTTTGTAAAGTTTTGAAGGAAAACAAGAAATTCAATGTTACGGATTCGTTATAACACCGAATCCGTTCGTTTAACTTCCATTTTGTTCGTTTAAACGTACATAATTACATGCAAGCATCAATTTAAGTTAAATAAACATATAAGGCGTGTAAATTTTGTAAGTATGGGCCATATGTACAATTTCTACACTATAACTTTTGAAAACCCAATTATCAACAAAATTCCATGGTGTGATCACTGAAAGTTATGTATATATGGCATATAATATGTTATAAACACATATGAACACACATATAGCCATATAATGAACAAATATCAATTTTCCCATTCACAGAGAATTTTTAAAGCACGTAAATGAAAAAACTCTGTAAAATTTTTAAAACCCAATTAAGGCCTAATTACATGAATTAGATTATTTTAATTCATTCATACCAAATACAAAACATGTTATAATGATATAATAACACATATATAAGCATATAATTAAAAATTGCTAATTTTTTTCCCATACACGGGGAACTCAGAATATATGTTCATGAATGAAACATAGTACGTGAAATAAAACTGGGACAAAGGAATTACCCCTTGCAAACTCTGTGAAGATGATATGGATTCTAGTTCCAATCTCTCAATTCTCTCTGTGTATTTCTCTCTACGTTTCTCTCTGAAATGTGAATATCAATATAGAACTGATATGATATGTATATAAGGTATAATATAATATGTATATACGTAATATACGAAGTGGGTAGAGTGAGTGGTCAGTTGGTCCCTTAGTGGGTTAACTGGCTAACTCCCCCTAGGGCCGTGTTTGGCTTGTCCCTTATTCCTCCTTTCCCATTAATTTAATTACTTACTACTATATAGTTAATTAAATGTCACACCCAATTAATCAAATAATCCTATTTAAATCAATTAAATAAAATTACATAATTCCACAATAATTCACATAGTCACATAATTAAAATTCTTGTTTATTAATTATGTCAAATTATTAATTCTCTAATTAATTATTAAATTAATTAGAATAATATTATGCTTATTAATTAATATATTAATCAAATAAGCTCAATTAAATACATACTTTGAATATAAAAATTCACCACATTAATTTAACTAATGCGACACATATAATTAAATTAATCTACCACAATTTCATCAATTAATTATTTAACTCAATAATTAAATCATCAAAAAATATTTATTTAATTCAATAAATATTCAAATTAAATTATAAAAATCTTGTTCGTCACACGAAGTCTGGGACGGGGGCATGCAAGACTTCAAGAATTGTACTGAGACTGTTTCATTGGATGATCTCCATGCAGTAGGCCCTTACCACACTTGGTGGGATTCTCGTCTTAGTTTTCCTATCTATTGGAAACTGGATAGAGTTATGGTTAACCTTTCTTGGCTCCACCATTTCTCCCTCTCTCAGGCTATCTTTGCCCCTCGGGATCTTTCGGACCACTGCCCAGCAATTGTTCAGACTAGTTTGAAGCTTTTGCGTATCCCCAAACCTTTCCAATTCTTTAATTATATGGTAAATCAGGATAATTTTCAGACTGTGGTCAGGAAAGCTTGGAACTGTAATGCTTTTGGGGATCCTCTGCAGGTTTTGGCTTGCAAGCTTAGATCAGTGAAGAAGGCTCTCGCTATTCTTAACAGACTTCATGGTAACGTGTCCACTATTGTGTAACAGGCTAGGGATCTCCTTCATGCTACCCAACTTGCTATATCTAACGACCCTTCAGATCTTTCCCTTATGGATTTGCAACGATCTCATACAGATAGCCTTTGCGCTACTCTTCGTAATGAGGAACTTCTCATGAAACAAAAATCTAGAACCCAATGGTTAAAAGAAGGAGATAGAAACTCAGGGTTTTTCTACAATCAAGTCAAAGCTAGATGGAACCATAATAAAATCCTCTCTATTGAAAATTCTGAGGGGCAGCTTGTGAGTGGGCAACATGAGATTCAGCAGGTGGCGGTCAACCACTTTAGAGCTCTTTTGGGAACATCCTTTTGCTCTAATGTTCCTCTCCTCCATAGCCTTATTTCTCCCCCATTTCAAACCATCACCCCCTTGGAATCATCTACTCTTGACAGGGATATTACTGATGAGGATATCTTATCTACTCTTAAAGAACTGAAGCACAACAAAAGTCCAGGTCCCGATGGCTTCAATGTCAATTTTTTTCCTTTCCTGTTGGGACACGGTGGGCACAGTCTTCACTCATGCTGTTAAGTCCTTCTTTCTTCAAGGGTGCCTTTTGAGGGGGACAAACTCCACGGCTATTGCATTGGTTCCTAAAGGGCCTAACCCTACTTCCATGTCGGATTTTAGACCTATCTCATGCTGTAACACTACCTACAAGTGCATTTCTAAAATCCTTGTTAAAAGACTTAAAGGCATTATTCCGAGGATTATCTCCCCTTTCCAGGCTGCTTTTGTTTCGGGTAGGTGAATTTGGGACAATATTCTTGTTGCCCATGAGCTTTTCAGAAATTATCATAGAAACTCGGGGTCTGCTCGTTGTGCTCTGAAAATTGACCTAAAGAAAGCCTTCGACTCTGTTTCCTGGGATTTTATTTTTGAGGCTATGAAACTCTTCAATTTCCCTCCAAAATTTGTTTTCTGGATAAAGGCCTGCATTACTTCTGCTTCCTACTCGGTGAAGGTTAATGGGGGCCTGTATGGTTACTTTAATGGCGCAAAAGGCCTTCACCAAGGAGATCCTTTATCCCCTTGTCTATTCGTTTTGGTGATGGAAGTCCTTTCCCTCATGCTCTCTAAGGCAACTGGGGTTCCTGGTTTCAAGTTCCATTGGAAAACAAGGAACATCCAGCTTTCTCACATATGCTTTGCTGACGATCTATTACTGTTCTGCCACGGGGACCTTAGGTCTGTCAACATCCTGAAGGAATGTCTTGAAAATTTTTCTTCTATCTCGGGTTTGTTCCTTAACCCAGAAAAAAGCATGTGCTACTTATCTAATGTCCCTCCTGATACTGCAAATGATATTCTCTCATCCATGGGAATCCAATTGGGGACGTTTCCGGCTAAATTCCTTGGGGTCCCTCTCCTCACTTCTAAACTATCTCTGGCCGACTGCAGACCTCTTCTTGATAAAATTACTAGCAGGATTACCTCTTGGACCAATAGATTCCTCTCATATGCGGGAAGGCTTCAGCTGATCAAATCCATTATCTTTGCAATGCAAGCTTTCCGGTCTTCCCACTTCATTCTTCCTGCTGCTGCCTTAAAAGATTTAAAGAGTATTTTCAGTCGGTTTCTTTGGAAAGGTCCTGCTCTTCTGAAACATGGTACTAAAGTAGCTTGGGCTAAGGTTTCTCTCCCTCTTTCTGAAGGCGATCTAGGCATTAAGAAGATTGATGAATGGAACATTGCATCCATTATTGTCCACTTATGGCATGTCGTCAACCCTTCATCTTCCTCTGTTTGGACTAAGTGGGTCAGATCGTATTCTTTAAAAAATAAGTTCTTCTGGTGCATGGAGGTACCAAACGATTGCTCCTGGATTTGGAGAAAAGTCCTTTCCCTAAGACCCTTGGCTTTGCGCCATATCCGTTTCTCTAGGTAATGGAGGCCTTACAAAATTGTGGTTTGACCCTTGGATTTCGGGTAAGACTCTGGCCTCTTCCCCTCATTCTCCTCTTATTTCAAACTCTGGTCTGGGTCCTTTAGCTATGGTCAGTAGCATTATTTCAAATTCTAGATGGCAGCTCCCTTCCTCTAACCATCAATCAGTTATTGAGTTTAGACAGAATTTTAATTTTGTTACGGTATGCCACTTTGATAGAGAAGACAACCTCTTTTGGGATAACCTAAACTCTTCCAATATATCCTCGTCAACCCTCTGGCATTCCACCCGATGTTTTGGGCAGACAGTGGCTTGGCACAAGCTGGTGTGGCATAAGTTTCTCCCTCCAAGATACTCCTTTTTCATGTGGCTTACTTTTCAAAATGGTTTGCAAACTAAGGATAGGCTGGCAAATTTTGGGCTTGATGTTAACACCCAATGCCTTTTGTGTAACACTCATAATGAAACTTTCAACCATCTTTTTTTCAACTGTTCCTACTCCTTTCATCTTCTCTTCTCTGTGATGCGGGAATGTGGAAGGAAGGGTTTCTCTCGTTGCTGGTCTTCCATTTCAAATTTCATAATCTCTTGTCCCAACTCTCCTTTGTACCTTGGGATTCTTCATCTAGGATTCGCAGCCACTTCTTATCACATTTGGCAGGAACGTAATGCTCGGTTGCATGGTATTAGACCCAGGCCTGTTAGGTTCATTGCTCACAATGTTCTTCAGATCATTAAGAGTAAACTGCACTCGGTTAATAAATTCCAAAAAGTGAAAGATCGACCATGCTTCGCTCGGCTGGCTCTTTAATATATTGTGGTTTATTGTGTTTCGTTTCTCTGCACCCCAGGATGTTGTTTCCAAATCTGGTCCAGTTCCTACTAGTGATTGATTGTCTTAATGCTGGGCCTAATTTTAATCTGCTGGGTCTCTGTTGCTGCCTTCATGGCCTGCAGTTGTCTAAGGCGGGTTTGTCTGATTTTGGCTTTCGGTTCGGTTGGCTTTCGGTCTGGGACCTGATCTAGCTTTCGGCTAGATCTAGGATGTGTTGGGTTTGTACGTAACGCAATCATGCAATCAAATCACATAAATAGGGCGGAAGCGTAAAAAACTAGGTTTTCAAAAATTTATACAAACCCATTACCATGATCATTCTTGTGCATCAATTATCAGTGAATCAAGAAGGAGAAAAACAGAATTATATCTTTGAAGATCCAAGCTTCCTCAGGTCCAAGTTCTACTCCTTTGATTCCTTTGATTCCTCTGTAGTGGCTCCTTCCCTTGATCAATGTCAGCCACCCAAATGTTTGGCCTCTAACGGTGATCCACCAAGGAAGATGAAGAACTCAGTAAGATGGGTTATTGGCTTAACCCTTGTTTCTATCTCTATAGAATATGTGTACTCCCAACTCTTGAAAAATTCACGTTCCTTATTTCTGATATATAAGACTCTCTCTTATATAGATATTTGGTTAACCCTCCTAATCCAATTAGAATAGGGTTTTATTTAATTAATTTATATCCTAATCTATATTAGGATTGAGAGAGAGTACTGATATTATATTAATTCCTAAACTCCTTTAGAATTAAAATAATAATATTAATAATAATATTAATAAGACTCCTCTTATTAATTTATATTTAATATTTCTAAAATATTAAATAATAAACATTAAGCTATTTAATTTATTCTATCATCATAGATTAAATTAATTATACTTTATGCATTATTACTATCATGCCATTTTCTTCTTAAATAATTCTTCTTCCTTTTATGGTGTGACCCTTTAGGTTCTCCATATTAAACCGGTTGTGAATAAATCAATTAGAACAATTCTAATCTTATTTAAATAAACAAATTAAACTAATAATCTATTTAAATAAATAACATTTATTCTACAATAGGGATAATCCTCCCTAGCGATCAACGACTTTCCAGATAATATAGATTTCAACATTAATCATAAAAGAACCTGTGAGTTAATAGTTACCGTACAATTCAATCCTTCCACCATACAATGTCCCAATTAAATATAAGACATGGATTTACTGTCAAGTCTTAATTTATTTAATCATATGTATTTCGATTAGAAAATGCACAACTCCAAATAATGCAAATTAGAAACCTCTTTCTAATTTCATTCTACGTTGGCCAAGGATTCCTGGGTTGTCATTTAACGAATCACATAGGACATATCTCCTCTTTTACTAGAGGTGGTAGATTCTTTATTGATCATTCATTATCTCCATATGTAACTCATTACACCCAAGCATACCCTATATATGCCTTAAAAGGCCTTAAGGAATTAGTCAAAGTATAATTTGTTACATACAAGATACTATGATGATCTCAAGTCCAAGGATCATATGTACTACTATCACATTAGGAATTCCTATTGACAGGCGAGTAAAACTCCATTAGGTATTCCATAGCGAGTCACGTTCAGTGAACTTATTCTCCAATAAGCACCTACATACTTGCTTTAGTGTCTCCACACAAATGACCATGAGATCAGTCATCCTCATCCAATGAGCAAGCAACATATGTACCAATCTATCCGGATTTACTAATCCCCATTTTAGTAATCCCACAATTGGGAACTATTTTAGTTTTTAAGCTTTCTAAGAATTTAGATCTCATTATCATGATCTCATCATGATTCTAAAAGCATTGCTTAAAACTATTGGTTATTTACATATTATAAAAACAGCACCATGTAGATAATTATATGCCTTAAATGAATATTTTATTAATAAATAAATAAGATTGTTTACAAAGTATATGCTTTGTCATCATACATGATTGGCTTGTATGCACACTACTATCAATCTCCCACTTGCACTAAAGCCAATCGCCATGGTATCTCATACCCATCTTCTCTAAGTGACGATCAAACTGCTGTTGAGTTAAAGCTTTAGTAAATGGATCTGCAATGTTGTCTTGAGAGTCCACACGCTCCAAGGTGATGTCTCCTCTTTCAATGATCTCCCTGATCAAGTGAAATCGCCGCAACACGTGTTTAGATTTCTGATGAGACCTGGGTTCCTTAGCCTGTGCAACCGCTCCGGTGTTGTCACAGTATATGGGAACTGCTTCTCCAATGCTAGGAACCACACCAAGTTCAGTTATGAACTTCTTCATCCAAACAGCTTCCTTTGCAGCTTCACTTGCAGCTATATACTCTGCCTCTGTCACTGAATCAGCAACCGTTTGCTGCTTGGAACTCTTCCAACTCACTGCACCTCCGTTCAAGGTAAACACATACCCTGAAACAGATTTACTGTCATCTTGGTCTGTTTGAAAACTTGAGTCCGTGAATCCCTCGAGTTTTAATTCAGACCCACCGTAGACAAGAAAAATATCTTTAGTCCTTCTCAAGTACTTTAGGATATTTTTCACTGCCTTCCAGTGCTCTTCTCCTGGATTCGACTGGTATCTGCTTGTTACACTAAGTGCGTGAGCGACATCCGGTCTAGTACATATTATACCGTACATGATAGATCCTATTGCAGAAGCACAAGGGATCTTACTCATATAGTCTCTCTCCTCAGTTGTCTTTGGGGCCTGTTTCTTGGAGAGATTTATTCCATGGCTCATCGGTATGAGACCTCTTTTGGAATCTTCCATGCTAAACCTCTTTAGCATCGTATCAATGTACGTTCCTTGGGATAAGCCGAGCATCCTTTGAGATCTATCTCTATAGATCTTTATCCCCAAAATAGAGGATGCTTCACCCAAGTTATTCATGGAGAAGTTTTTAGATAACCAGATTTTAATGGATTGTAACATAGGAATGTCATTCCCTATCAGTAATATATCATCAACATATAATACAAGGAATGATACTGCGCTCCCACTAACCTTCTTGTATACACATGGTTCATCCTCGTTTTTGATAAAATCAAGCACTTTGATTGTCTCATCAAATCGAATGTTCCATCTACGAGAAGCTTGCTTCAACCCATAAATGGATCGTTGTAGCTTACAGACTTGATTTGTTCCAACTTTTGAAATAAATCCCTCTGGCTGTGTCATATACACATCCTCCTCAAGTTTCCCATTGAGGAAGGCCGTTTTCACGTCCATCTGCCAGATCTCATAGTCGTTGTAAGCTGCAATCGCAAGCAAAATCCGAATGGACTTGAGCATGGCTACTGGTGAGAAGGTTTCATCATAGTCAACTCTTTGTCTTTGTTTGAAACCTTTTGCAACCAGTCGGGCCTTATAGGTCTCTACCTTTCCGTCTGCTCCAGTCTTTTTCTTAAAAACCCATTTACACCCAATAGGTTTAATACCTTTAGGTGGTGAAACCAAAGACCATACTTTGTTTTCATACATGGAGTCCATTTCGGATTTTATGGCTTCAAGCCATTTCCCTGAGTCTTTATTACTCATAGCCTGTTCGTAATTCAATGGATCATCATCATTCATGATGTGTACCTCATCGTCATCCTCTATAACGAATCCATACCTCTCAGGTATCTTCGGTACTCTTCCAGATTTACGAACAGGGTGTGGTACAGTGGTTCTTCTACTTGGTTAGGTACTTGACTTTGGTCCGTGGTAACTTGTGGTTCTTGAACTTCTTCAAGATATATATTGCTCCCACTGACCCCTTCATGGATAAACTCTTTCTCCAAGAAGGTAGCATGTTTCGCAACAAACACCTTTTGATCAGTTGGATGATAGAAATAATACCCTACGATTTCTTTAGGGTATCCCACAAATCTACACTTATCGAATTTAGTCTGTAGCTTATCATTTTCAAACTTTTTGACATAAGCTGGACAACCCCAAGTCTTAACATGCTTAAGATTTGGTTTCCTCCCTTTCCACATCTCATATGGAGTCTTTGGGGTGGATTTCGTAGGTACCTTGTTAACTAGGTATGCAGCCGTTTCTAGGGCATATCCCAGAAGGAAATTGGAAGGTCGGTAAAACTCATCATGGATCGAACCATGTCCAACAGTGTTCGATTCTCCTTTCAGATACTCCATTTAACTGTGGTGTACCTGGAGGAGTCCATTGTGAGATTATACCATTTTTTCTGAGACAATTAAGAAACTCACTGCTTAAGTATTCTCCACCTCGATCTGATCGAAGTATCTTAATACTCTTGCCCGTTTGTTTCTCTACTTCACTTCTGAACTCTTTGAACTTTTCAAATGATTCTGATTTGTATTTCATTAAATACACATATCCAAATCTTGAGTGATCATCAGTGAAAGTAATAAAATAAGAATACCCACCCCGTGCACTTGTTGTCATAGGTCCACAAACGTCTGTGTGAATCAATGCCAACAACTCTGTAACTCTCTCTCCTTTTCCACTAAAAGGAGATTTAGTCATTTTACCCATGAGACAAGATTCACAAGTTGGATATGATTCATAATCAGATAGCTCGAGGAGCCCATCTTTATGCAACTTGGATAATCTTGTTTCATTGATATGACCGAGTCTACAGTGCCACATATAGGTATAATTAATATCATCTCTTTTCCTTTTCTTAATTTGTTCAATTTGAAATATATTTTCTTGTAAGTCAAGTGTATAAAGTCCATTTCGCAAATTTCCAATACCATATAAAACATCGTCTTTATAAATAGAACAACCATTGTTCTTTATAATAACGTCAAAACCTTCCATATCCAATACAAAAATTGAAATAATGTTTTTAATAATATTCGAAACATAATAACAATTATTAAGATAAATGGATTTGCCCGAAGGCATTGATAAACTATAAGTTCCTACAGCTAATGCAGTAACTTTTGCTCCATTTCCCACTCGTAGGATCACCTCATCATTGTTCAGCTTTCTACTTCTAACCAGTACCTTCACATTATTACGTATGTATAAGAACCACAGTCGGTATCCAATACCCAAGTAGAATTTTGACTTTCTAAAAAATTAATTTCAATCATGAACAAGCCTTGATTGGAAGTCGAAGCTTCTCCAAGCTTCTTCTTTGCCAGAAACTTCTTGCAGTTCCTCTTCCAATGACCCGGCTCGTTGCAATGGAAGCCCATTCCTTTGCTAGCTGGATCAGATTTCTTTTGTTCCTTTATGTTCACTTTGCCCTTGGTCACCCGAGATCGGAAGAGCTCCTTAGATATCTCATATCTAGCAGTCCTACTTTGTTCACCATACAATTCCTTGAGGTGAATCAACATAGTAGGAGCATCCATATTTTCGTGCTGACGCTGAAGCTCGTTATTCATGATGCTCGTCAATCTATACTAGGATTGAGAGAGAGTACTGATATTATATTAATTCCTAAACTCCTTTAGAATTAAAATAATAATAATAATATTAATATTAATAAGACTCCTCTTATTAATTTATATTTAATATTTCTAAAATATTAAATAATAAACATTAAGCTATTTAATTTATTCTATCATCATAAATTAAATTAATTATACTTAATGCATTATTACTATCATGCCATTTTCTTCTTAAATAATTCTTCTTCCTTTTATGGTGTGACCATTTAGGTTCTCCATATTAAACCGGTTGTGAATAAATCAATTAGAACAATTCTAATCTTATTTAAATAAATAAATTAAACTAATAATCTATTTAAATAAATAACATTTATTCTACAATAGGGATAAGCCTCCCTAGCGATCAATGACTTTCCAGATAATATAGATTTCAACATTAATCATAAAAGAACCTGTGAGTTAATAGTTACCGTACAATTCAATCCTTCCACCATACAATGTCCCAATTAAATATAAGACATGGATTTACTGTCAAGTCTTAATTTATTTAATCATATGTATTTCGATTAGAAAATGCACAACTCCAAATAATGCAAATTAGAAACCTCTTTCTAATTTCATTCTACCTTGGCCAAGGATTCCTGGGTTGTCATTTAGCGAATCACATAGGACATATCTCCTCTTTTTCTAGAGGTGGTAGATTCTTTATTAATCATTCATTATCTCCATATGTAACTCATTACACCCAAGCATACCCTATATATGCCTTAAAAGGCCTTAAGGAATTAGTCAAAGTATAATTTGTTACATACAAGATACTATGATGATCTCAAGTCCAAGGATCACATGTACTACTATCACATTAGGAATTCCTATTGACAGGCGAGTAAAACTCCATTAGGTATTCCATAGCGAGTCACGTTCAGTGAACTTATTCTCCAATAAGCACCTACATACTTGCTTTAGTGTCTCCACACAAATGACCATGAGATCAGTCATCCTCATCCAATGAGCAAGCAACATATGTACCAATCTATCCGAATTTACTAATCCCCATTTTAGTAATCCCACAATTGAGAACTATTTTAGTTGTTAAGCTTTCTAAGAATTTAGATCTCATTATCATGATCTCATCATGATTCTAAAAGCATTGCTTAAAACTATGAGTTATTTACATATTATAAAAATAGCACCATGTAGATAATTATATGCCTTAAATGAATATTTTATTAATAAATAAATAAGATTGTTTACAAAGTATGTGCTTTGTCATCATACATGATTGGCTTGTATGCACACTACTATCAGGATGGGCTTCGGCTTAAGCTTGGTGAAGGTCTAGGATGGGCTTCCAGTTGCTTCATTTGATCTGGTTTTGTGTGCATTTCTTTGTCATGCTGCTGCAAATCCTGTTAGGCTGGACGGTGGGGTTTGGTTCCTGCTAGACTGTTGGGATTAAGTTTCTCTATGTCTATGTTTGGTTTGTTTGGCTCCTGGGTTTTGAGCTGGTTTTTCATTATTGCTGGGCTTGGTTGTTTTCGGTGTTGGCTGGCTTAAGGTCTAAGAGTTGGCTACTGTCTGGCCTTCGGTGATGTTGGGGTTCTCCATGGATTTGTAATGGGTTTGAAATGGCAGTTTGGGTTTGGGTCTGTCCCTTTTGTCTACTCCCTTTGGTTCCTTGTAATCTGCTGGCTTGTTGAGGTTTCGCTTCGAGGTCAGCGGCCATAAAGGTTTGCTGGTTTGGAGCCTTGTTATTGCTGTTGGGCCGTGATTTGGTTGTTGGTTTTGGTTTGGGCTAATTGCTCGGGCTGCTTCGTTTCCCGTTGTTGGGTATCTTCTATTTAGGTCCTTTTGTCTGTTTTGTTTTGATCCTGCTTGGTGGGTAGTTACTGTTTGTTGATTGTAATTTTGGCCTAGTATCTCTTATAGTCATGACATCAAAGAGCATGTCCTTTGATGTCTGTGTTATACCTTGATTGGGGCTCCCATGAGTCTGTAACACCTTTTCATTTCTTAATACAGTCTAATTTTAACGGAAAAAAAAGATTAGCATCAAAAGGAGCAATCCTATCCCTAGTGCTTTCAAAACGATCCGTACATCTCACACAAGTCTTCATTTAGGCAGACCTTCTTTTTGTTTCATTAGTTCTCTCTCAAATTGCCAAAATATAGGTGATTATGAGTCATATTACTTCGTTCTAGTTGAAATTAGTATCAAAATGATCAATCCCATCACTATCGCGTCCAAAACGATGAGTAGATCTCACACAAGTGTTCATTCAGGGAGACCTTCATATTGTTTCATTGGTTGTTTCAAATTTACAAAGAATGAGGTGATTAAGAGTTGTATTACTTCGTTCTAGTTTGATTAGCGTCAAAAGAAGAAACCCATGACTATCGCGTTCAAAACCATGCGTACATCTCACACAAGTCTTCATTTAGGAAGTCCTTCTTATTGTTTCATTGGTGCTCTAAAATTGTCAAATAAAGAGGTGATTAGGAGTCCTATAACTTTGTTCTAGTTTGATTAGCATCAAAAGAAGCAATCCCATGACTATCGCGTTAAAAACGATGCGTACATCGCACACATGTCTTGATTTAGGAAAACATTCTTATTGTTTCATTGGTTCTCTCAAATTGTCAAAGAAAAAGGTGATTAGGAGTCCTATAGCTTCGTTCTAGTTTGATTAGCATCAAAAGGAGCAATCACATTATTATTACATTTAAAACGGTGTGTACATCTCACACAAGTCTTCATTTAAGGAGACCTACTTATTGTTTCATTAGTTCTCTAAACTTGTAAAAGAAAGAGGTGATTAGGAGTCCTATTATTTCGTTCTAATTTGATTAGCATCAAAAGGAGCAATCCCATGACTATTCCGTTAAAAATGATGTGTACATCTCACACAAGTCTTGATTTAGGGAGACCTTCTTATTGTTTCATTGGTTCTCTCTAATTGTCAAAGAAAGAGGTGATTTGGAGTCCTATGACTTCGTTCTAGTTTGATTAGCATCAAAAGGAGCAACCCTACACCAGTGCCTTCAAAACGATCCGTACATCCCACACAAGTCTTCATTTAGGGAGACCTTCTTATTGCTTCATTAGTTCTCTCTCAAATTGTCAAAATATAGGTGATTATGAGTCCTATTACTTCGTTCTAGTTGAAATTAGTATCAAAAGGAGCAATCCAATCACTATCGCGTCCAAAACGATGAATAGATTGTCCTATAACTTTGTTCTAGTTTGATTAGCATCAAAAGGAGCAATCCCATGACTATCGCGTTTGAAACGATGCGTACATCTCACACAAGTCTTCATTTAAGGAGACCTTCTTATTGTTTCATTGGTTCTCTAAAATTGTCAAAGAAAGAGGTGATTAGGACTCCTATAACTTCGTTATAATTTGATTAGCATCAAAAGGAGCAATCCCATGACTATAGCGTTAAAAACGATGCATACATCTCACACAAGTTCTGATATAGGGAGACCTTCTTATTGTTTCATTGGTGCTCTAAAACTGTCAAAGAAAAAAGTGATTAGGAGTCCTATAACTTCGTTCTGTTTTTATTAGCATCAAAAGTAGCAATACCATGACTATCGTGTTAAAAACGATGTGTACATCGCACACATGTCTTGATTTAGGGAGACCTTCTTATTGTTTTATTGGTTCTCTCAAATTATCAAAGAAAGAGGTGATTAGGAGTCCTATAGCTTCATTCTAGTTTAATTAGCATCAAAAGGAGCAATTCTATCACTAGTGCCTTAAAAACGATCCGTACATCTCACACAAGTCTTCATTTAGGGAGACCTACTTATTGTTAATTAGTTCTCTCTTAAATTGTCAAAATATAGGTGATTATGAGTCCTATTACTTCTTTCTAGTTGAAATTAGTATCAAAAGGAGCAATCCAATCACTATCGCGTCCAAAACGATTAGTAGATCTCACACAAGTGTTCATTTAGGGAGACATTCATATTGTTTCATTGGTTGTTCCAAATTTACAAAGAAATAGGTGATTAAGAGTTGTATTACTTCGTTCTAGTTTGATTAGTGTCAAAAGGAGAAACACATGACTATCGCGTTCAAAACCATGCGTACATCTCACACAAGTCTTCATTTAGGAAGTCCTTCTTAATATTTCATTGGTGCTCTAAAATTGTCAAATAAATTGGTGATTAGGAGTCCTATAACTTCGTTCTAATTTGATTAACATCAAAAGAAGCAATCCCATGACTATCGCGTTTAAAACGATGCGTACCTCTCACACAAGTCTTCACTTAAGAAGACCTTCTTATTGTTTCACTAGTTCTCTAAAATTGTCAAAGAAAGAGGTGATTAGAAGTCCTATAACTTCATTATAATTTGATTAGCATCAGAAGGAGCAATCCTATGACTATCACGTTAAAAACGATGCGTACATCTCACACAAGTTCTGATTTAGGGAGACTTTCTTATTGTTTCATGGTTCCCTCAAATTGTCAAAGAAAGAGGTAATTATGAGTCCTATGACTTTGTTCTAGTTTTATTAGCATCAAAAGTAGCAATCCTATCATTAGTGCCTTCAAAACGATCCGTACATCTCACACAAGTCTTCATTTACGGAGACCTTCTTATTGTTTTATTAGTTCTCTCAAATTGTCAAAATATAGGTGATTATGAGTCCTATTATTTCGTTTTAGTTGAAATTAGTATCAAAAAGAGCAATACCATCACTATCGCGTCCAAAACGATTCGAAGATCTCACACAAGTCTTCATTTAGAGAGGCCTTCATATTGTTTCATTGGTTGTTTCAAATTTACAAAGAAAGTAGTGATTAAGAGTTGTATTTCTTCGTTCTAGTTTGATTAGCGTCAAAAGGAGAAACCCATGACTATCGCGTTCAAAACCATGCGTACATCTAACACAAGTCTTCATTTAGGGAGACATTCTTATTGTTTTATTGGTGCACTAAAATTTTCAAAGAAAAAAGAGATTAAGAGTCCTATAACTTCGTTCTAGTTTGATTAGCATCAAAAGAAGCAATCTCATGACTATCGCGTTAAAAACGATGCGCACATCGCACACATGTCTTGATTTAGGGAAACCTTCTTATAGTTTCATTGGTTCTCTCAAATTGTCAAAGAAAGAGGTGATTAGGAGTCCTATAGCTTCGTTCTAGTTTGATTAGCATCAAAAGGAGCAATCACATTATTAGCACATTTAAAACGGTGCGTACATCTCACACAAGTCTTCATTTAAGGAGACCTACTTATTGTTTCATTGGTTCTCTAAACTTGTCAAAGAAAGAGGTGATTAGGAGTCCTATTATTTTGTTCTAATTTGATAGGCATCAAAAGCAGCAATCCCATGACTATCACGTTAAAAATGATGCATGCATCTCACACAAGTCTTGATTCAGAGAGACCTTCTTATTGTTTCATTGGTTCTCTCTAAATGTCAAAGAAAGAGGTGATTAGGAGTCCTATGACTTCGTTCTAGTTTGATTAGCATCAAAAGGAGCAATCCTATCCCTAGTGCCTTCAAAACGATCCGTACATCTCACACAAGTCTTCATTTAGGGGGACCTTCTTTTTGTTTCATTAGTTCTCTCTCAAATTGTCAAAATATAGGTGATTATGAGTCCTATTAATTCGTTCTAGTTGAAATTAGTATTAAAAGGAGCAATCCCATCACTATCGCGTCCAAAATGATGAGTAGATCTCACACAAGTGTTCATTCAAGGATACCTTCATATTGTTTCATTGGTTGTTTCAAATTTACAAAGAATGAGGTGATTAAGAGTTATATTACTTCGTTCTAGTTTGATTAGCGTCAAAAGAAGAAACCCATGACTATCGCGTTCAAAACCATGCGTACATCTCACACAAGTCTTCATTTAGGAAATCCTTCTTATTGTTTCGTTGGTGCTCTAAAATTGTCAAATAAAGAGGTGATTACGAGTCCTATAACTTCGTTCTAGTTTGATTAGCATCAAAAAGAGCAATCCCATGACTATCGCATTTAAAACGATGCGTACAACTCACACAAGTCTTCATTTAAGGAGACCTTCTTATTGTTTCATTGGTTCTCTAAAATTGTCAAAGAAAGAGGTTATTAGGAGTCATATAACTTCGTTATAATTTGATTAGCATAAAAAGGAGCAATCCCATGACTATCGCGTTAAAAAAGATGCGTACATCTCACACAAGTTCTGATTTAGGGAGACCTGCTTATTTTTTCATTGGTTCTCTCAAATTGTCAAAGAAAGAGGTGATTATGAGTCCTATAACTTTGTTCTAGTTTTATTAGAATCAAAAGTAGCAATCCTATCATTAGTGCCTTCAAAACGATCCGTACATCTCACACAAGTCTTCATTTACGGAGACCTTCTTATTGTTTTATTAGTTCTCTCAAATTATCAAAATATAGGTGATCATGAGTCCTATTACTTCGTTTTAGCTGAAATTGGCATCAAAAAGATCAATACCATCACTATCGCGTCCAAAACGATTCGTAGATCTCACACAAGTCTTCATTTAGGGAAGCCTTCATATTGTTTCATTGGTTGTTTAAAATTTACAAAGAAAGTGGTGATTAAGAGTTGTATTACTTCGTTCTAGTTTGATTAGCGTCAAAAGGAGAATCCCATGACTATCGCGTTCAAAATCTTGCGTACATCTCACACAAGTCTTCATTTAGGGAGACCTTCTTGTTGTTTCATTGGTGCTCTAAAATTGTAAAGGAAAAAAGTGATTAGGAGTCCTATAACTTCGTTCTACATAATTAGCATTAAAAGGAGCAATCCCATGACTATCACGTTAAAAACATGCGTACATCGCACACAGGTCTTGATTTAGGAAAACCTTCTTATTGTTTCATTGGTTCTCTCAAATTGTCAAAGAAAGAGGTGATTAGGAGTCCTATAGATTCGTTCTAGTTTGATTAGCATCAAAAGGAGCAATCACATTATTATCAAATTTAAAACGGTGCGTACATCTCACACAAGTCTTCATTTAAGGAGACCTACTTATTGTTTCATTGGCTCTCTAAACTTGTCAAAGAAAGAGGTGATTAGGAGTCCTATTACTTCGTTCTAATTTGATTAGCATCAAAAGGAGCAACCCATGACTATCGCGTTAAAAACGATGTGTACATCTCACATAAGTCTTGATTTAGGGAGACCTTCTTATTGTTTCATTGGTTCTCTCAAATTGTCAAAGAAAGGTGATTATGAGTCCTATAACTTCGTTCTAGTTTGATTAGCATCAAAAGGAGCAATCCTATCACTAGTGCCTTCAAAACGATCCGTACATATCACACAAGTCTTCATTTAGGGAGACTTTCTTATTGTTTCATTAGTTTTCTCTCAAATTGTCAAAATATAGGTGATTATGAGTCCTATTACTTCGTTCTAGTTAAAATTAGTATCAAAAGGAGCAATCCCATCACTATCGCGTCCAAAACGATGAGTAGATCTCACACAAGTATTCATTTAGGGAGACCTTCATATTGTTTCATTGGTTGTTTCAAATTTACAAAGAATAGGTGATTAAGAGTTGTATTACTTCATTCTAGTTTGATTAGCGTCAAAAGGAGAAACCCATGACTATCACGTTCAGAACCATGCGTACATCTCACACAAGTCTTCATTTAGGAAGTCCTTCTTATTGTTTCGTTGGTGCTCTAAAATTGTCAAATAAATAGGTGATTAGTAGTCCTATAACTACGTTCTAGTTTGATTAGCATCAAAAGGAGCAATCCCATGACTATCGCGTTTAAAACGAGGCGTACATCTCACACAAGTCATCATTTAAGGAGACCTTCTTATTGTTACGTTGGTTCTCTAAAATTGTCAAAGAAAAAGATAATTAGGAGTCCTATAACTTCGTTATAATTTGATTAGCATCAAAAGGAGCAATCCCATGACAATCGCATTAAAAACGATGCGTACATCTCGCACAAGTTCTATTTTGGGAGACCTTCTTATTGTTTCATTGGTTCTCTCAAATTGTCAAAGAAAAAGGTGATTATGAGTCCTATGACTTTGTTCTAGTTTTATTAGCATCAAAAGTAGCAATCCTATCATTAGTGCCTTAAAAACGATCCGTACATCTCACACAAGTCTTTATTTACGGAGACCTTCTTATTGTTTTATTAATTCTCTCAAATTGTCAAAATATATGTGATTATGAGTCCTATTACTTCGTTTTAGTTGAAATTAGCATCAAAAAGAGCAATACCATCACTATCGCGTCCAAAACGATTCGTAGATCTCACACAAGTCTTCATTTAGGGAGGCCTTCATATTGTTTCATTGGTTGTTTCAAATTTACAGCTAAAGAGGTGATTAAGAGTTTTATTAATTCATTCTAGTTTGATTAGCGTCAAAAGGAGAAACCCATGACTATCGCGTTCAAAACCATGCGTACATCTCACACAAGTCTTCATTTAGGGAGACCATATTATTTCATTGGTGCTCTAAAATTGTCAAAGAAAAAAGTGATTAGGAGTCCTATAACTTCGTTCTAGTTTGATTAGCATCAAAATGAGCAATCCCATGACTATCGCATTAAAAACGATGCGTACATCGCACAAATGTCTTGATTTAGGGGCGCCTTCTTATTGTTTCATTGGTTCTCTCAAATTATCAAAGAAAGGGGTGATTAGGAGTCCTATAGCTTCGTTTTAGTTTGATTAGCATCAAAAGAAGCAATCCTATCACTAGTGCTTTCAAAACGATCCGTACATCTCACACAAGTCTTCATTTAGGGGGACCTTCTTATTATTTCATTAGTTCTCTTTCAAATTGTCAAAATATAGGTGATTATTAGTCATATTACTTCGTTCTAGTTGAAATTAGTATCAAAAGGAGCAATTCCATCACTATCGCGTCCAAAACGATGAGTATATCTCACACCAGTGTTCATTTAGGGAGACCTTCATATTGTTTCATTGGTTGTTTCAAATTTAAAAAGAAAGAGGTGATTAAGAGTTGTATTACTTCGTTCTAGTTTGATTAGCGTCAAAAGGAGAAACCCATGACTATCGCGTTCAAAACCATGCGTACATCTCACACAAGCTTTCATTTAGGAAGTCCTTCTTATTGTTTCATTAGTGCTCTAAAATTGTCAAATAAAGAGGTGATTAGGAGTCCTATAACTTCGTTCTAATTTGATTTGCATCAAAAGGAGCAATCCCATAACTATCGAATTTAAAACGATGCGTACATCTCACACAAGTCTTTATTTAAGGAGACCTTCATATTGTTTCTTTGGTTCTCTAAAATTGTCAAAGAAAGAGGTGATTAGGAGTCCTATAACTTCGTTATAATTTGATTAGAATCAAAAGGAGCAATCCCATGACTATCGCATTAAAAACGATGTGTACATCTCACACAAGTTCTGATTTAGGGAGACCTTCTTATTGTTTCATTGGTTCTCTCAAATTGTCAAAGAAAGAAGTGATTATGAGTCCTATGACTTTGTTCTAGTTTTATTAGTATCAAAAGTAGCAATCCTATCATTAGTGCCTACAAAACGATCCGAACATCTCACACAAGTCTTCATTTACGGAGACCTTCTTATTGTTTTATTAGTTCTGTCAAATTGTCAAAATATAGGTGATTATGAGTCCTATTACTTCGTTTTAGTTGAAATTAAAATCAAAAAGGGCAATACCATGACTATCGCGTCCAAAACGATTCGTAGATCTCACACAAGTCTTCATTTAGGGAGGCCTTCATATTGATTCATTGGTTGTTTCAAATTTACAAAGAAAATGGTGATTAAGAGTTGTATTACTTCGTTCTAGTTTGATTAGCGTCAAAAGGAGCAATCCCATGACTATCGCGTTAAAAACGATGCGTACATCGCACACGTCTTGATTCAGGAAAACCTTCTTGTTGTTTCATTGGTTCTCTCAAATTGTCAAAGAAAGAGGTGATTAGGAGTCCAATAGATTCGTTCTACTTTGATTAGCATCAAAAGGAGCAATCACATTTTTATCACATTTAAAACGGTTCGTACATCTCACACAAGTCTTCATTTAAGGAGACCTACTTATTGTTTCATTGGTTCTCTAAACTTGTCAAAGAAAGAGGTGATTAGGAGTCCTATTACTTCGTTCTAATTTGATTAGCATCAAAAGGAGCAATCCCATGACAATCGAGTTAAAAACGATGCATACATCTCACACAAGTCTTGATTTAGGGAGACCTTCTTATTGTTTCATTGGTTCTCTCTAATTGTCAGAGAAAGAGGTGATTATGAGTCCTATAACTTCATTCTAGTTTGATTAGCATCAAAAGGAGCAATCCTATCACTAGTGCCTTCAAAACGATCCGTACATCTCACACAAGTCTTCATTTAGGGAGACCTTCTTATTGTTTCAGTGGTTCTCTTTCAAATTGTCAAAATATAGGTGATTATGAGTCCTATTACTTCGTTGTAGTTGAAATTAGTATCAAAAGGAGCAATCCCATCACTATCGCGTCCAAAACGATGAGTAGATCTCAGAACAAGTGTTCATTTAGGGAGACCTTCATATTGTTTCATTGGTTGTTTCAAATTTACAAAGAATGAGGTGATTAAGAGTTGTATTACTTCGTTCTAGTTTGATTAGCGTCAAAAGGAGAAACCCATGACTATCGCGTTCAAAACCATGCGTACATCTCACACAAGTCTTCATTTAGGAAGTTCTTATTGTTTCATTGGTGCTCTAAAATTGTTAAATACAGAGGTGATTAGGAGTCCATTAACTTCGTTGTAGTTTGATTAGCATCAAAAGGAGCAATCCCATAACTATCGCGTTTAAAACGATGCGTAAATCTCACACAAGTCTTCATTTAAGGAGACCTTCTTATTGTTTCATTGGTTCTCTAAAATTGTCAAAGAAAGAGGTGATTAGAAGTCCTATAACTTCGTTATAATTTGATTAGCATCAAAAGGAGCAATTCCATGTCTATCGCATTAAAAACGAGGCGTACATCCCACACAAGTTCTGATTTAGGGAGACCTTCTTATTGTTTCATTAGTTCTCTAAAATTGTCAAAGAAAGAGGTGATTATGAGTCCTATGACTTTGTTCTAGTTTTATTAGCATCAAAAGTAGAAATCCTATTATTAGTGCCTTAAAAACGATCCGTACATCTCACACAAGTCTTCATTTATGGAGACATTCTTATTATTTTATTAGTTCTCTCAAATTGTCAAAATATAGGTGATTATGAGTCCTATTACTTCATTTTAGTTGAAATTAGCATCAAAAGGAGCAATACCATCACTATCGCGTCCAAAACAATTCGTACATCTCACACAAGTCTTTATTTAGGGAGGCCTTCATATTGTTTCATTGGTTGTTTCAAATTTACAAAGACAGTGGTGATTAAGAATTGTATTACTTCGTTCTAGTTTGATTAGCGTCAAAAGTAGAAAAACCCATGACTATCGCGTTCAAAACCATACGTACATTTCACACAAGTCTTCATTTAGGGAGACCTTCTTATTGTTTCATTGGTGCTCGAAAATTGTCAAAGAAAAAAGTGATTAAGAGTCCAATAACTTCATTCTAGTTTGATTAGCATCAAAAAGAGCAATCCCATGACTATCGCATTAAAAACGATGCGTACATCGCATACATTCTTGATTTAGGGAGACCTTCTTATTGTTACAGTGGTTCTCTCAAATTGTCAAAGAAAGAGGTTATTAGGAGTCCTATAGCTTTGTTCTAGTTAGATTAGCATCAAAAGGAGCAATCACATTATTATCACGTTTAAAACGATGCGTACATCTCACACAAGTCTTCATTTAAGGAGACCTACTTATTGTTTCATTGGTTCTCTAAAATTATCAAAGAAAGAGGTGATTAGGAGTCCTGTTACTTCGTTCTAATTTGATTAGCGTCAAAAGGAGCAATCCCTTGACTATCGTGTTAAAAACGATGCGTACATCGCACACATGTCTTGATTTAGGGAGACCTTCTTATTGTTTCATTGGTTCTCTCAAATTATCAAAAAAAGATGAGATTAGGAGTCCTATGACTTCGTTCTAGTTTAATTAGCATCAAAAGGATCAATCTTATCACTAGTGCCTTCAAAACGATCCGTACATCTCACACAAGTCTTTATTTAGGGAGACCTTCTTATTGTTTCATTGGTACTCTAAAATTGTCAAAGAAAAAAGTGATTAGGAGTCCTATAACTTCGTTCTACTTAATTAGCATTAAAAAGAGCAATCCCATGACTATCACGTTAAAAACGATGCGTACATCGCACACAGGTCTTGATTTAGGAAAACCTTCTTATTGTTTCATTGGTTTTCTCAAATTGTCAAAGAAAGAGGTGATTAGGAGTCCTATAGCTTCGTTCTAGTTTGATTAGCATCAAAAGGAGCAATCACATTATTATCAAATTTAAAACGGTGTCTCACACAAGTCTTCATTTAAGGAGACCTACTTATTGTTTCATTGGCTCTCTAAACTTGTTAAAGAAAGAGGTGATTAGGAGTCCAATTACGTCGTTCTAATTTGATTAGCATCAAAAGGAGCAACCCATGACTATCGCGTTAAAAACAATGCATACATCTCACACAAGTCTTGATTTAGGGACACCTTCTTATTGTTTCATTGGTTCTCTCTAATTGTCGAAGAAAGAGGTGATTATGAGTCCTATAACTTCATTCTAGTTTGATTAGCATCAAAAGGAGCAATCCTATCACTAGTGCCTTCAAAACGATCCGTACATCTCACACAAGTCTTCATTTAGGGAGACCTTTCTTATTGTTTCATTAGTTTTCTCTCAAATTGTCAAAATATAGGTGATTATGAGTCCTATTACTTCGTTCTAGTTAAAATTAGTATCAAAAGGAGCAATCCCATCACTATCGCGTCCAAAACGATGAGTAGATCTCACACAAGTGTTCATTTAGGGAGACCTTCATATTGTTTCATTGGTTGTTTCAAATTTACAAAGAATGAGGTGATTAAGAGTTGTATTACTTCGTTCTAGTTTGATTAGCGTCAAAAGGAGAAACCCATGACTATCGCGTTCAGAACCATGCGTACATCTCACACAAGTCTTCATTTAGGAAGTCCTTCTTATTGTTTCGTTGGTGCTCTAAAATTGTCAAATAAATAGGTGATTAGGAGTCCTATAACTACGTTCTAGTTTGATTAGCATCAAAAGGAGCAATCCCATGACTATCGCGTTTAAAACGAGGCGTACATCTCACACAAGTCATCATTAAAGAAGACCTTCTTATTGTTTCATTGGTTCTCTAAAATTGTCAAAGAAAGAGGTGATTAGGAGTCTTATAACTTCGTTATAATTTGATTAGCATCAAAAGAAGCAATCCCATGACTATCGCATTAAAAACGATGCGTACATCTCGCACAAGTTCTTATTTTGGGAGACCTTCTTATTGTTTCATTGGTTCTCTCAAATTGTCAAAAAAAGAGGTGATTACGAGTCCTATGACTTTGTTCTAGTTTTTTAGCATCAAAAGTAGAAATCCTATTATTAGTGCCTTCAAAACGATCCGTACATCTCACACAAGTCTTCATTTACGGAGACATTCTTATTATTTTATTAGTTCTCTCAAATTGTCAAAATATAGGTGATTATGAGTCCTATTACTTCGTTTTAGTTGAAATTAGCATCAAAAAGAGCAATACCATCACTATCGCGTCCAAAACAATTCGTACATCTCACACAAGTCTTTATTTAGGGAGGCCTTCATCTTGTTTCATTGGTTGTTTCAAATTTACAAAGACAGTGGTGATTAAGAATTGTATTACTTCGTTCTAGTTTGATTAGCGTCAAAAGGAGAAAAACCCATGACTATCGCGTTCAAAACCATGCGTACATCTCACACAAGTCTTCATTTAGGGAGACCTTCTTATTGTTTCATTGGTGCTCTAAAATTATCAAAGAAAAAAGTGATTAGGAGTCCTATAACTTCATTCTAGTTTGATTAGCATCAAAAAGAGCAATTCCATGACTATCGCATTAAAAACGATGCGTACATCGCACAGATTCTTGATTTAGGGAGACCTTCTTATTGTTTCATTGGTTTTCTCAAATTGTCAAAGAAATAGGTGATTAGGAGTCCTATAGCTTTGTTCTAGTTAGATTAGCATCAAAAGGAGCAATCACATTATTATCACGTTTAAAACGATGCGTACATCTCACACAAGTCTTCATTTAAGGATACCTACTTATTATTTCATTAGTTCTCTAAAATTGTCAAAAAAAGAGATGATTAGGAGTCCTATTACTTCGTTCTAATTTGATTAGCATCAAAAAGAGCAATCCCTTGACTATCGTGTTAAAAACGATGCGTACATCGCACACATGTCTTGATTTAGGGAGACCTTCTTATTGTTTCATTGGTTCTCTCAAATTGTGAAAAAAAGATGAGATTAGGAGTCCTATGACTTCGTTCTAGTTTAATTAGCATCAAAAGGAGCAATCCTATCACTAGTGCCTTCAAAACGAGCCGTACATCTCACACAAGTCTTCATTTAGGGAGACCTTCTTATTGTTTCATTGGTGCTCTAAAATTGTCAAAGAAAAAAGTGATTAGGAGTCCTATAACTTCGTTCTACTTAATTAGCATTAAAAGGAGCAATCCCATGACTATCACGTTAAAAACGATGCGTACATCACACACAGGTCTTGATTTAGGGAAACCTTCTTATTGTTTCATTGGTTCTCTCAAATTGTCAAAGAAAGAGGTGATTAGGAGTCCAATAGATTCGTTTTAGTTTGATTAGCATCAAAAGGAGCAATCACATTATTATCAAATTTAAAACGGTGCGTACATCTCACAAAAGTCTTCATTTAAGGAGACCTACTTATTGTTTCATTGGTTCTCAAAACTTATCAAAGAAAGAGGTGATTAGGAGTCCTATTACTTCGTTCTAATTTGATTAGCATCAAAAGGAGCAACCCATGACTATCGCGTTAAAAACGATGCATACATCTCACACAAGTCTTGATTTAGGGACACCTTCTTATTGTTTCATTGGTTCTCTCTAATTGTCAGAGAAAGAGGTGATTATGAGTCCTATAACTTCATTCTAGTTTGATTAGCATCAAAAGGAGCAATCCTATCACTAGTGCCTTCAAAACGATCCGTACATCTCATACAAGTCTTCATTTAGGGAGACCTTCTTATTGTTTCATTAGTTTTCTCTCAAATGACCAAAATATAGGTGATTATGAGTCATATTACTTCGTTCTAGTTAAAATTAGTATCAAAAGGAACAATCCCATCACTATCGCGTCCAAAACGATGAGTAGATCTCACACAAGTGTTCATTTAGGGAGACCTTCATCTTGTTTCATTGGTTGTTTCAAATTTACAAAGAATGAGGTGATTAAGAGTTGTATTACTTCGTTCTAGTTTGATTAGCGTCAAAAGGAGAAACCCATGACTATCGCGTTTAGAACCATGCGTACATCTCACATAAGTCTTCATTTAGGAAGTCCTTCTTATTGTTTCGTTGGTGCTCTAAAATTGTCAAATAAATAGGTGATTAGGAGTCCTATAACTACGTTCTAGTTTGATTAGCATCAAAAGGAGCAATCCCATGACTATCGCATTTAAAACGAGGCGTACATCTCACACAAGTCATCATTTAAGGAGACCTTCTTATTGTTTCGTTGGTTATCTAAAATTGTCAAAGAAAGAGGTGATTAGGAGTCCTATAACTTCGTTATAATTTGATTAGCATCAAAAGGAGCAATCCCATGACTATCGCATTAAAAACGATGCGTACATCTCGCACAAGTTCTTATTTTGGGAGACCTTCTTATTGTTTCATTGGTTCTCTCAAATTGTCAAAGAAAGAGGTGATTATGAGTCCTATGACTTTGTTCTAGTTTTATTATCATCAAAAGTACCATTCCTAACATTATTGCCTTAAAAACGATTCGTACATCTCACACAAGTCTTCAGTTACGGAGACCTTCTTATTGTTTTATTAATTCTCTCAAATTGTCAAAATATATGTGATTATGAGTCCTATTACTTCGTTTTAGTTGAAATTAGCATCAAAAAGAGCAATACCATCACTATCGCGTCCAAAACAATTCGTACATCTCACACAAGTCTTTATTTAGGGAGGCCTTCATATTGTTTCATTGGTTGTTTCAAATTTACAGACAAAGAGGTGAATAAGAGTTTTATTAATTCATTCTAGTTTGATTAGCGTCAAAAGGAGAAACCCATGACTATCGCGTTCAAAACCATGCGTACATCTCACACATGTCTTCATTTAGGGAGACCTTATTATTTCATTGGTGCTCTAAAATTGTCAAAGAAAAAAGTGATTAGGAGTCCTATAACTTCGTTCTAGTTTGATTATCATCAAAAGGAGCAATTCCATGACTATCGCGTTCAAAACGATGCGTACATCGCACAAATGTCTTGATTTAGGGGGAACTTCTTATTGTTTCATTGGTTCTCTCAAATTGTCAAAGAAAGAGGTGATTAGGAGTCCTATAGCTTCGTTTTAGTTTGATTAGCATCAAAAGAAGCAATCCTATCACTATTGCCTTCAAAACGATCCGTACATCTCACATAAGTCTTCATTTAGGGAGACCTTCTTATTGTTTCATTAGTTCTTTTTCAAATTGTCAAAATATAGGTGATTATGAGTCCTATTACTTCGTTCTAGTTGAAATTAGTATCAAAAGGAGCAATCCCATCACTATCGCGTCCAAAACGATGAGTATATCTCACACAAGTGTTCATTTAGGGAGACCTTCATATTGTTTCGTTGGTTGTTTCAAATTTACAAAGAAAGAGGTGATTAAGAGTTGTATTACTTCGTTCTAGTTTGATTAGCGTCAAAAGGAGAAACCCATGACTATCACGTTCAAAACCATGCGTATATCTCACACAAGCTTTCTTTTAGGAATTCCTTCTTATTGTTTCATTAGTGCTCTAAAATTGTCAAATAAAGTGGTGATTAGGAGTCCTACAACTACGTTCTAGTTTGATTAGCATCAAAAGGGGCAATCCCATGACTATCGCGTTTAAAACGAGGCGTACATCTCACACAAGTCTTCATTTAAGGAGACCTTCTTATTGTTTCATTGGATCTATAAAATTGTCAAAGAAAGAGATGATTAGGAGTCCTATAACTTCGTTATAATTTGATTAGCATCAAAAGGAGCAATCCCATGAATATCGCATTAAAAACGATGCGTACATCTCGCACAAGTTCTTATTTTGGGAGACCTTCTTATTGTTTCATTGGTTCTCTCAAATTGTCAAAGAAAGAGGTGATTATGAGTCCTATGACTTTGTTCTAGTTTTATTAGCATCAAAAGTTGCTCCTATCATTAGTGCCTTAAAAACGATCCATATATCTCACACAAGTCTTCAGTTACGGAGACCTTCTTATTGTTTTATTAATTCTCTCAAATTATCGAAATATATGTGATTATGAGTCCTATTACTTCGTTTTAGTTGAAATTAGCATCAAAAAGAGCAATACCATCACTATCGCGTCCAAAATAATTCGTAGATCTCACACAATCTTCATTTAGGGAGGCCTTCATATTGTTTCATTGGTTGTTTCAAATTTACAGACAAAGAGGAAGAGATTTTATTAATTCATTCTAGTTTGATTAGCGTCAAAAGGAGAAACCCATGACTATCGCGTTCAAAACCATGCGTACATCTCACACAAGTCTTCATTTAGGGAGACCATATTATTTCATTAGTGCTCTAAAATTGTCAAACAAAAATGTGATTAGGAGTCCTATAACTTCGTTCTAGTTTGATTAGCATCAAACTGAGCAATCCCGTGACTATCGCGTTAAAAAAGATGCATAAAGAATTGTCAAATAAAGAGATGATTAGGAGTCCTATAACTTCTTTCTAATTTGATTAGCATCAAAAGGAGCAATCCCATAACTATCGAATTTAAAACGATGCGTACATCTCACACAAGTTTTCATTTAAGGAGACCTTCATATTGTTTCATTGGTTCTCTAAAATTGTCAAAGAAAGAGGTGATTAGGAGTCCTATAACTTCGTTATAATTTGATTAGAATCAAAAGGAGCAATCTCATGACTATCGCATTAAAAACGATGCGTACATCTCACACAAGTTCTGATTGAGGGAGACCTTCTTATTGTTTCATTGGTTCTCTCAAATTGTCAAAAAAAGAGGTGATTATGAGTCCTATGACTTTGTTCTAATTTTATTGGCATCAAAAGTAGCAATCCTATCATTAGTGCCTACAAAACGATCCGAACATCTCACTGTTGGGTTTGTACGAAATCGTGACGCAATCAAATTGCAAAAATTAGCGGAAGCATGGTATATCAGAGTTTAAAAAATTTCTACAAAACCATTACCCGGATCATCCTTTATGCAAATTATTAATTTAAACCGATAAATAAGAAGTTATGGAATCATACCCTTGTAGAACGAAGCTTCCACAGGTACTAGTTCAACTCCTTGTTCTTCGTGATCTCCTTGAATTTCTGGGTTAGATTCCTTCCTTTGATCAACGTTAGCCACCCAAGTGTTTGGCCTCTAGAGGTGATCCACCAAGGAAGATGAATTATCAAGGAGGGTGGTTGGCTTAATTTTCTATCCTCTATAGAAAAGGAGTACTCTCCAACAATTAGAATTGCATCAATTAATATCTATTATAAGACTTCTCTTATATAGACATTGGTCAACCCTTCTAATCCTATTAGACATGGGATTTCTTTTAATTAATTAAACTCCTTTAATTAATTTAGGCTTCCCACCACATGGGAATAATTAATTAAATTCATTTAATTAATTTGTCTCCTAATCTTATTAGGAATAAATGAGAGTACTAAATATTAAATTAATTACTAAACTCCTTTAGAAATTAAAATAATAATAATTGTAATAATATTAATAAGACTCCTCTTATTAATTTATATTTAATATTTCCAAAATATTAAATAATAAACATTAAGCTATTTAATTTATTCTATCACCATAGATTAAATTAATTATACTTAATGCATTATTACGATTATGCCATTACCTTCTTAAATATTTATTCTTCCTTTTATGGTGTGACCCTTTAGGTTCTCCATATTAAACCGGTTGTGAATAAATCAATTAAAATAATTTTAATCTTATTTAAATAAATAAATTAAACTAATAATCTATTTAAATAAATAATATTTATTCTACAATAGGGATAAGCCTCCCTAGCGATCAACGACTTTCCAGATAATATAGATTTCAACATTAATCATAAAAGAACCTGTGAGTTAATAGTTACCATACAATTCAATCCTTCCACCATACAATGTCCCAATTAAATATAAGACATGGATTTACTGTCAAGTCTTATTTTATTTAATTATATGTATTTCGATTAGAAAATGCACAACTCCAAATAATGCAAATTAAAAACTCCTTTCTAATTTCATTTCACCTTGGCCAAGGATTCCTCGGTTGTCATTTAACGAATCACATAGGACATATCTCCTCTTTTACTAGAGGTGGTAGATTCTTTATTGATCATTCATTATCTCCATATGTAACTCATTATACCCAAGCATACCCTATATATGCCTTAAAAGGTCTTAAGGAATAAGTCAAAGTATAATTTGTTACATACAAGATACTATGATGATCTCAAGTCCAAGGATCACTTGTACTACTATCACATTAGGAATTCCTATTGACATGCGAGTAAAACTCCATTAGGTATTCCATAGCGAATCACGTTCAGTGAACTTATTCTCCAATAAGCACCTACATACTTGCTTTAGTGTCTCCACACAAATGATCATGAGATCAATCATCCTCATCCAATGAGCAAGCAACATATGTACCAATCTATCCGGATTTACTAATCCCCTTTTTAGTAATCCCACGATTGGGAACTATTTTAGTTTTAAAACTTTCTAAGAATTTAAATCTCATTAGCATGATCATCATCATGATTCTAAAAGCTTTGTTTAAAACTATGGGTTATTTACATATTATAAAAACAGCAACATGTAGATAATTAAATGTCTTTAATAAATAAATATTTTATTAATAAATAAATAAGATTGTTTACAAAGTACGTGCTTTATCATCATACATGATTGGCTTGTATGCACACTACTATCAATCTCCCACTTGCACTAAAGCCAATCGCCATGGTATCTCATACCCATCTTCTCTAAGTGACGATCAAACTGCTGTTGTGTTAAAGCTTTAGTAAATGGATCTGCAATGTTGTCTTGAGAGTCTACACTCTCCTCTTTCAATGATTTTTTTAATCAAAGTGCCGCAACACATGTTTAGATTCAAGATGAGACTTAGGAACTATTCCTAGTTCTGTAATGAACTTTTCATCCGAAACATCAACTTGCAGCTTCACTTACAGTTATATACTTTGTCTTTGTCACTAACCCAGCAACTTTTGCTGTTTGAAACCTTTCCAATTTACTGCACCACCTTTTAAGGTAACGACTTACCATAAAGTGGATTTTGCTGTCGTCTTGGTCAGTCTGAAAACTTGAGTCTGTTTAGTCTTCTAGTTTAATTCAGACCCATCATGTGTCATGATGACATCCTTAGTGTCAGTTAAGTACTTTGAGATGTTTATCACTGTCTCACAGAGATCTTCTCCAGAATATGACTGATCAACATCATGTCTTGTATATTTCATTGCATACATAATAGTTACTTATGCGATCTCTCTTTTACTGAGGACAATTTTAGAGAGATACACTCCATGGCTCATCATCATGAGGCACCTTTTGGAGTTGCCATGCTAAACGTCTTTAGCATCTAATGAATATACGTTTCCATGGGTTAAGCCGAACATCCTTTTAAATCTATTAATACAGATTTATATCCCCAATGTGGGATGTTCTACCCAAATCATTCATGGAGGAATGTTTAGACAACTTTATTTTGATCGATTTTAGCATAGAAATTTCATTTCCTATCAGTAATATATCATCAACATATAATACATGGAATGAAACAGCGCTCCCACTAACCTTCTTGTACACACATGGTTCATCGTCATTTTTGATAAAATCAAACTCTTTGATTGTCTCATCAAAACGAATGTTCCATCTACGAGAAGCTTGCTTCAATCCATAAATGGATCATTGCAACTTACAAACTTGATTTATTCCAACCTTTGAAACAAATCCCTCTGGCTGTGTCATATACACATCCTCCTCAAGTTTCCCATTGAGGAAGGCCGTTTTCACGTCCATCTGCCAGATCTCATAGTCGTTATAAGCTGCAATCGCAAGCAAAATTCGAATGGACTTGAGCATAGCTACTGGTGAAAAGGTTTCATCATAGTCAACTCCTTGTCTTTGTTTGAAACCTTTTGCAACCAGTCGGGCCTTATAGGTCTCCACCTTGCCGTTCTCTCCAGTCTTTCTTTTAAAGACCCATTTACACCCAATAGGCTTAATGCCTTCAGGTGGTGAAACCAAAGTCCATACTTTGTTTTCATACATGGAGTCCATTTCTGATTTTATGGCTTCAAGCCATTTTCCTGAGTCTTTATTACTCATAGCCTGTTCGTAATTCAATGGATCATCATCATTCATGATGTGTACCTCATCGTCATCCTCTATAACGAATCCATACCTCTCAGGTATCTTCGGTACTCTTCCAGATTTATGAACAGGGTGTGGTATTGTAGGTTCTTCTACTTGGTCAGGTACCTGACTTTGATCCATGGTAATTTGTGGTTCTTGAACTTCTTCAAGATATATCTTACTCCCACTGACCCCTTCATGGATAAACTCATTTTCCAAGAAGGCAGCATGTTTTGCAACAAACACTTTTGATCAGTTGGATGATAGAAATAATACCCTAAAGTTTCTTTAGGGTATCCCACAAATCTACACTTATCGAATTTAGTCTGTAGCTTATCATTTTCAAACTTTTTGACATAAGCTGGGCAACCCCAAGTCTTAATATGCTTAAGATTTGGTTTCCTCCCCTTCCACATCTCATATGGAGTCTTTGGGACGGATTTGGTAGGTACCTTGTTAAGTAGGTATGCAGCCATTTCTAGGGCATATCCCCAGAAAGAAATTGGAAGGTCGATAAAACTCATCATGGATCGAACCATGTCCAACAGTGTTCGATTTCTCCTTTCAGATACTCCATTTAACTGTGGTGTACCTGGAGAAGTCCATTGTGAGATTATACCATTTTCTTTGAGACAATAGAGAAACTCACCGCTTAAGTATTCTCCACCTCGATCTGATCGAAGTATCTTTATACTCTTGCCCGTTTGTTTCTCTACTTCACTTCTGAACTCTTTGAACTTTTCAAATGATTCTGACTTGTATTTCATTAAATACACATATCCAAATCTTGAGTGATCATCAGTGAAAGTAATAAAATAAGAATACCCACCCCGTGCAGTTGTTGTCATAGGTCCACAAACGTCTGTGTGAATCAATGCCAACAACTCTGTAACTCTTTCTCCTTTTCCACTAAAAGGAGATTTAGTCATTTTACCCATGAAATAAGATTCACAAGTTGGATATGATTCATAATCAGATAACTCAAGGAGCCCATCTTTATGCAATTTGGATAATCTTGTTTCATTGATATGACCGAGTCTACAGTGCCACATGTAAGTATAATTAATATCATCTCTTTTCTATTTCTTAGTTTGTTCAATTTGAAAAATATTTTCTTGTAAGTCAAGTGTATAAAGTCCATTTCGCAAATTTTCAATACCATATAAAACATCGTCTTGATAAATAGAACAACTATTGTTCTTTATAACAACGTTAAATCCTTCCATATCCAATACAGAAATTGAAATAATGTTTTTAATAATATTCGGAACATAATAACAATTATTAAGATAAATGAACTTGTCCGAAGGCATTGCTAAATAATAAGTTCCTACAGCTAATGCAGCAACCTTTGCTCCATTCCCCACTCGTAGGATCACCTCATCATTGTTCAGCTTTCTACTTCTGACCAGTCCCTTCACATTATTACATATGTGAGAACCACAGCCGGTATCCAATACCCAAGTAGAATTTTGACTTTCTAAAAAATTAATTTCAATCATGAACAAACCTTGATTGGAAGTCAAAGCTTCTCTAAGCTTCTTCTTTGTCAGAAACTTCTTGCAGTTCCTCTTCCAATGACCCGGCTTGTTGCAATGGAAGCACATTCCTTTGCTAGCTGGATCAGATTTCTTTTGTTCCTTTATGTTCGCTTTGCCCTTGGTCATTCGAGATCGGAAGAGCTCCTTAGATATCTCATATCTAGCAGTCCTACTTTGTTCACCATACAATTCCTTGAGGTGAATCAACATAGTAGGAGCATCCATATTTTCGTGCTGACGCTGAAGCTCGTTATTCATGGATGCGAGCATGATGCATTGAGCCACAGATGCATCATCTTGCCACTTTACAATGGTGGCAATCTCTTCCTCAGAGGCTGTTTCTGAAACAGTTCCAGGGACAGGTGAGTTTAGGACATAAAAAATCTTTTCAGCAGTGAGAACTATTCTCAGATTTCTTAGCCAGTCCGTATAATTCGGCCCGGTAAGCTTATTAGCATCAAGTATGCTTCGCAGTGAAATTAGTGATTTTGACATTTTTAAAATTCTGCCTGTGAAAAACAACATTTTAGCAAACATTCATTTTATTAATTTTGCATACCAAAATAAATTTAGGTCTTTATTTTAAATTGGTATCTCCCACTATTTTCATCAAACTATATTACCCTCACGTATATAGTTCGGCAACATCTAATTAAAGATTTGCTAGTGAGAATAAGAATCCCATTTCAAATGTATATAACCTTGTGCATAGCACAACAAGCGATATACAAATAAATAGGTAGACAACTCTTGTCAATTACATCACCATGTAATTCCTTTTATTTTGCCTCTTAAATCATAATGGTCAAGTGTGTGCACATCCGAACTAAAATGATTTAAGTTAAGTCCAGCCTAGCACTTCCATAAATTCAAAAAAGAAAAATGTTCGTCCTTGTGGATAGCACAACAAGACTAGATCGTTCAATTTTCTTGATAAGCATCAAATGTGATTAATTAACATCTTAAATACGCAATACTCGCCTTGTGGATAGCACAACAAGCTCATATTAAATATTTAATACTCTATTAATTTATCATGCTAGAAGGCGACGTTCGATATTCCAAATATCATTTGAACGCTTCGGACTTAATATTATTTCTTTGAGGGGTTTGTTATTATTTGTCTCATCTTGTTTAGCGCGCATGCACATATATATATAAAATACGCGTCATTTTATTAAACATGCGAAGCATGTTTGCATAAAATATAATATATATAATATTTAGCATGCAATATAGAATATTATATTCTACCCGGATTGATTATGGACTTTTATTCTAGTTTGGTTCACTAGAGCCACCAAGTGAACCAAAAGGTCAAACCTAGGAGTGCAAGAATTTAAATTTAAATATAACTATTACATTTAAACCCGGGCTCCATACAAACAGGTCTTCACGCGCTCCTTGCTCCTTGGTCTCTAATTTCTTCAAGATAATTCTAACTATTTCTATTACATTAAACTATTTAATTTAAATAGAAACCTTGATCAACAGTCAAGGGAAAGTACATAGGAGGGAGATAGAATTTTACATCAAGAATTTTTTTTTTTTGAGAAGACGAGGTACGCAGACCTCATTTAATAAAACCCATTCATTCAAGCATTCAACTAAAATAAAATCCAATCACATTGGTCAAATAGTCCATAATCAATCCCCATTTATTTTCATACATATCACCATATATATCAATAAATAAATATTCATCTCATGAATTAAAACATTCCATATATATATGAGTATCATTTAATGGGCAATTTTAAATTGCATGAAATCCAATTTCAAGATTAAAATAAACTCTTTATTTTAATTATAAAATTATTTAGAATATAATATATAAATATATCATATTTTTTTTTTTTTAAAAGTCACCTTCTTTTATTAAAAGAGTCCTGCAGGTTTATTAAAAAAGTCCTTTCCTGATGGGTCACCTTCTTTTTGGAGTAAGAAAGAGACAACACCTTTTCTTTGCAGAATTCAAGATTAGCACCAAAAAAAAATTTGATTCGTCCCAAAAAAAGTCTTTTTTTTTTTTCTTAAAAAATATAATTTTATACAATAAAATTATGCCCAATAAATTATTTTAAATACATACCCATATGTATATGAAATCAAAAATAAATTAATAATTGCATAAAGATTTGGCTTTGATACCACTGTTGGGTTTGTACGAAATCGTGACGCAATCAAATTGCAAAAATTAGCGGAAGCATGGTATATCAGAGTTTAAAAAATTTCTACAAAACCATTACCCGGATCATCCTTTATGCAAATTATTAATTTAAACCGATAAATAAGAAGTTATGGAATCATACCCTTGTAGAACGAAGCTTCCACAGGTACTAGTTCAACTCCTTGTTCTTCGTGATCTCCTTGAATTTCTGGGTTAGATTCCTTCCTTTGATCAACGTTAGCCACCCAAGTGTTTGGCCTCTAGAGGTGATCCACCAAGGAAGATGAATTATCAAGGAGGGTGGTTGGCTTAATTTTCTATCCTCTATAGAAAAGGAGTACTCTCCAACAATTAGAATTGCATCAATTAATATCTATTATAAGACTTCTCTTATATAGACATTGGTCAACCCTTCTAATCCTATTAGACATGGGATTTCTTTTAATTAATTAAACTCCTTTAATTAATTTAGGCTTCCCACCACATGGGAATAATTAATTAAATTCATTTAATTAATTTGTCTCCTAATCTTATTAGGAATAAATGAGAGTACTAAATATTAAATTAATTACTAAACTCCTTTAGAAATTAAAATAATAATAATTGTAATAATATTAATAAGACTCCTCTTATTAATTTATATTTAATATTTCCAAAATATTAAATAATAAACATTAAGCTATTTAATTTATTCTATCACCATAGATTAAATTAATTATACTTAATGTATTATTACGATTATGCCATTACCTTCTTAAATATTTATTCTTCCTTTTATGGTGTGACCCTTTAGGTTCTCCATATTAAACCGGTTGTGAATAAATCAATTAAAACAATTTTAATCTTATTTAAATAAATAAATTAAACTAATAATCTATTTAAATAAATAATATTTATTCTACAATAGGGATAAGCCTCCCTAGCGATCAACGACTTTCCAGATAATATAGATTTTAACATTAATCATAAAAGAACCTGTGAGTTAATAGTTACCATACAATTCAATCCTTCCACCATACAATGTCCCAATTAAATATAAGACATGGATTTACTGTCAAGTCTTATTTTATTTAATTATATGTATTTCGATTAGAAAATGCACAACTCCAAATAATGCAAATTAAAAACTCCTTTCTAATTTCATTTCACCTTGGCCAAGGATTCCTCGGTTGTCATTTAACGAATCACATAGGACATATCTCCTCTTTTACTAGAGGTGGTAGATTCTTTATTGATCATTCATTATCTCCATATGTAACTCATTATACCCAAGCATACCCTATATATGCCTTAAAAGGTCTTAAGGAATAAGTCAAAGTATAATTTGTTACATACAAGATACTATGATGATCTCAAGTCCAAGGATCACTTGTACTACTATCACATTAGGAATTCCTATTGACATGCGAGTAAAACTCCATTAGGTATTCCATAGCGAATCACGTTCAGTGAACTTATTCTCCAATAAGCACCTACATACTTGCTTTAGTGTCTCCACACAAATGATCATGAGATCAATCATCCTCATCCAATGAGCAAGCAACATATGTACCAATCTATCCGGATTTACTAATCCCCTTTTTAGTAATCCCACGATTGGGAACTATTTTAGTTTTAAAACTTTCTAAGAATTTAAATCTCATTAGCATGATCATCATCATGATTCTAAAAGCTTTGTTTAAAACTATGGGTTATTTACATATTATAAAAACAGCAACATGTAGATAATTAAATGCCTTTAATAAATGAATATTTTATTAATAAATAAATAAGATTGTTTACAAAGTACGTGCTTTATCATCATACATGATTGGCTTGTATGCACACTACTATCACTCACACAAGTCTTCATTTACGGAGACCTTCTTATTGTTTTATTAGTTTTCTCAAATTGTCAAAATATAGGTGATCATGAGTCCTATTACTTCGTTTTAGTTGAAATTAGAATCAAAAAGAGCAATACCATCACTATCGCGTCCAAAACGATTTGTAGATCTCACACAAGTCTTCATTTAGGGAGGCCTTCATATTGATTCATTGGTTGTTTCAAATTTACAAAGAAAGTGGTGATTATGTGTTGTATTACTTCGTTCTAGTTTGATTAGCGTCAAAAGGAGAAACCCATGACTATCGCGTTCAAAATCATGCGTACATCTCACACAAGTCTTCATTTAGGGAGACCTTATTGTTTCATTGGTGCGCTAAAATTGTCAAAGAAAAAAGTGATTAGGAGTCCTATAACTTGGTTCTAGTTTGATTAGCATCAAAAGGAGCAATCCCATGACTATCGTGTTAAAAACGATACGTACATCGCACACGTCTTGATTTAGGAAAACCTTCTTATTGTTTCATTGGTTCTCTCAAATTGTCAAAGAAAGAGGTGATTAGGAGTCCTATTAATTCGTTCTAATTTGATTAGCATCAAAAGGAGCAATCCCATGACAATCGCGTTAAAAACGATGCATACATCTCACACAAGTCTTGATTTAGGGACACCTTCTTATTGTTTCATTGGTTCTCTCTAATTGTCAGAGAAAGAGGTGATTATGAGTCCTATAACTTCATTCTAGTTTGATTAGCATCAAAAGGAGCAATCCTATCACTAGTGCCTTCAAAACGATCCGTACATCTCACACAAATCTTCATTTAGGGAGACCTTCTTATTGTTTCAGTGGTTCTCTTTCAAATTATCAAAATATAGGTGATTATGAGTCCTATTACTTCGTTGTAGTTGAAATTTGTATCAAAAGGAGCAATCCCATCACTATCGCATCCAAAACGATGAGTAGATCTCAGAACAAATGTTCATTTAGGGAGACCTTCATATTGTTTCATTGGTTGTTTCAAATTTACAAAGAATGAGGTGATTAAGAGTTGAATTACTTCGTTCTAGTTTGATTAGCGTCAAAAGGAGAAACTCATGACTATCGCGTTCAAAACCATGCGTACATCTCACACAAGTCTTCATTTAGGAAGTTCTTATTGTTTCATTGGTGCTCTAAAATTGTCAAATAAAGAGGTGATTCGGAGTCCTATAACTTCGTTCTAGTTTGATTAGCATCAAAAGGAGCAATCCCATAACTATCGCGTTTAAAACGATGCGTACATCTCACACAAGTCTTCATTTAAGGAAACCTTCTTATTGTTTCATTGGTTCTCTAAAATTGTCAAAGAAAGAGGAGATTAGGAGTCCTATAACTTCGTTATAATTTGATTAGCATCAAAAGGAGCAATTCTATGACTATCGCGTTAAAAATGAGGCGTACATCCCACCCAAGTTCTGATTTAGGGAGACCTTCTTATTGTTTCATTGGTTCTCTAAAATTGTCAAAGAATGAGGTGATTACGAGTCCTATGACTTTGTTCTAGTTTTATTAGCATCAAAAGTAGAAATCCTATTATTAGTGCCTTCAAACGATCCGTACATCTCACACAAGTCTTCATTTACGGAGACATTCTTATTATTTTATTAGTTCTCTCAAATTGTCAAAATATAGGTGATTATGAGTCCTATTACTTCGTTTTAGTTGAAATTAGCATCAAAAAGAGCAATACCATCACTATCGCGTCCAAAACGATTCGAAGATCTCACACAAGTCTTAATTTAGGGAGGCCTTCATATTGTTTCATTGGTTGTTTCAAATTTACAAAGAAAGTGGTGATTAAGAGTTGTATTTCTTCGTTCTAGTTTGATTAGCGTCAAAAGGAGAAACACATGACTATCGCGTTCAAAACCATGCGTACATTTCACACAAGTCTTCATTTAGGGAGACCTTCTTATTGTTTCATTAGTGCTCTAAAATTGTCAAAGAAAAAAGTGATTAGGAGTCCTATAACTTCATTCTAGTTTGATTAGCATCAAAGAGAGCAATCCCATGACTATCGCATTAAAAACGATGCGTACATCGCACACATTCTTAATTTAGGGACACCTTCTTATTGTTTCATTGGTTTTCTCAAATTGTCAAAGAAAGAGGTGATTAGGAGTCCTATAGCTTTGTTCTAGTTAGATTAGCATCAAAAGGAGCAATCACATTATTATTACGTTTAAAACGATGCGTACATCTCACACAAGTCTTCATTTAAGGAGACCTACTTATTGTTTCATTGGTTCTCTAAAATTGTCAAAGAAAGAGATGATTAGGAGTCCTATTACTTCGTTCTAATTTGATTAGCATCAAAAAGAGCAATCCCTTGACTATCGTGTTAAAAATGATGCGTACATCGCACACATGTCTTGATTTAGGGAGACCTTCTTATTGTTTCACTAGTTCTCTCAAATTGTCAAAAAAAGATGAGATTAGGAGTCCTATGACTTCGTTCTTGTTTAATTAGCATCAAAAGGAGCAATCCTATCACTAGTGCCTTCAAAATGATCCGTACATCTCACACAAGTCTTCATTTAGGGAGACCTTATTATTGTTTCATTGGTGCTCTAAAATTGTCAAAGAAAAAAGTAATTAGGAGTCCTATAACTTCGTTCTACTTAATTAGCATTAAAAGGAGCAATCACATGACTATCACATTAAAAACGATGCGTACATCGCACACAGGTCTTGATTTAGGAAAACCTTCTTATTGTTTCATTGGTTCTCTCAAATTGTCAAAGAAAGAGGTGATTAGGAGTCCTATAGATTCGTTCTAGTTTGATTAGCATCAAAAGGAGCAATCACATTATTATCAAATTTAAAACGGTGCGCACATCTCACACAAGTCTTCATTTAAGGAAACCTACTTATTGTTTCATTGGCTCTCTAAACTTGTCAAAGAAAGAGGTGATTAGGAGTCCTATTACTTCGTTCTAATTTGATTAGCATTAAAAGGAGCAACCCATGACTATCGCGTTAAAAACGATGCATACATCTCACACAAGTCTTGATTTAGGGACACCTTCTTATTGTTTCATTGGTTCTCTCTAATTGTCGAAGAAAGAGGTGATTATGAGTCCTATAACTTTATTCTATTTTGATTAGCATCAAAAGGAGCAATCCTATCACTAGTGCCTTCAAAACGATCCGTACATCTCACACAAGTCTTCATTTAGGGAGACCTTCTTATTGTTTCATTAGTTTTCTCTCAAATTGTCAAAATATAGGGGATTATGAGTCCTATTACTTCGTTCTAGTTAAAATTAGTATCAAAAGGAGCAATCCCATCACTATCGCATCCAAAACGATGAGTAGATCTCACACAAGTGTTCATTTAGGGAGACCTTCATATTGTTTCATTGGTTGTTTCAAATTTACAAAGAATGAGGTAATTAAGAGTTATATTACTTCGTTCTAGTTTGATTAGCGTCAAAAGGAGAAACCCATGACTATCGCGTTCAGAACCATGCGTACATCTCACACAAGTCTTCATTTAGGAAGTCCTTCTTATTGTTTCATTGGTGCTCTAAAATTGTCAAATAAATAGGTGATTAGGAGTCCTATAACTACGTTCTAGTTTGATTATCATCAAAAGGAGCAATCCCATGACTATCGCGTTTAAAACGAGGCGTACATCTCACACAAGTCATCATTTAAGGAGACCTTCTTATTGTTTCGTTGGTTCTCTAAAATTGTCAAAGAAAGAGGTGATTAGGAGTCCTATAACTTCGTTATAATTTGATTAGCATCAAAATGAGCAATCCCATGACTATCGCATTAAAAACGATGCGTACATCTCGCACAAGTTCTTATTTTGGGAGACCTTCTTATTGTTTCATTGGTTCTCTCAAATTGTCAAAAAAGAGGTGATTACGAGTCCTATAACTTTGTTCTAGTTTTTTAGCATCAAACGTAGAAATCCTATTATTAGTGCCTTCAAAACGATCCGTACATCTCACACAAGTCTTCATTTACGGAGACATTCTTATTATTTTATTAGTTCTCTCAAATTATCAAAATATAGGTAATTATTAGTCCTATTACTTTGTTTTAGTTGAAATTAGCATCAAAAAGAGCAATACCATCACTATCGCGTCCAAAACGATTCGAAGATCTCACACAAGTCTTTATTTAGGGAGGCCTTCATATTGTTTCATTGGTTGTTTCAAATTTACAGACAAAGAGGTGAATAAGAGTTTTATTAATTCATTCTAGTTTGATTAGCGTCAAAAGGAGAAACCCATGACTATCGCGTTCAAAACCATGCGTACATCTCACACAAGTCTTCATTTAGGGAGACCTTCTTATTGTTTCATTAGTGCTCTAAAATTGTCAAAGAAAAAAGTGATTAGGAGTCCTATAACTTCATTCTAGTTTGATTAGCATCAAAAAGAGCAATCCCATGACTATCGCATTAAAAACGATGCGTACATCGCACACATTCTTAATTTAGGGAGACCTTCTTATTGTTTCATTAGTTTTCTCAAATTGTCAAAGAAAGAGGTGATTAGGAGTCCTATAGCTTTGTTCTAGTTAGATTAGCATCAAAAGGAACAATCACATTATTATCACGTTTAAAACGATGCGTACATCTCACACAAGTCTTCATTTAAGGAGACCTACTTATTGTTTCATTGGTTCTCTAAAATTGTCAAAGAAAGAGATGATTAGGAGTCCTATTACTTCGTTCTAATTTGATTAGCATCAAAAAGAGCAATCCCTTGACTATCGTGTTAAAAATGATGCGTACATCGCACACATGTCTTGATTTAGGGAGACCTTCTTATTGTTTCACTACTTCTCTCAAATTGTCAAAAAAAGATGAGATTAGGAGTCCTATGACTTGGTTCTAGTTTAATTAGCATCAAAAGGAGCAATCCTATCACTAGTGCCTTCAAAATGATCCGTACATCTCACACAAGTCTTCATTTAGGGAGACCTTATTATTGTTTCATTGGTGCTCTAAAATTGTCAAAGAAAAAAGTAATTAGGAGTCCTATAACTTCGTTGTACTTAATTAGCATTAAAAGGAGCAATCACATGACTATCACGTTAAAAACGATGCGTACATCGCACACAGGTCTTGATTTAGGGAAACCTTCTTATTGTTTCATTGGTTCTCTCAAATTGTCAAAGAAAGAGATGATTAGGAGTCCTATAGATTCGTTCTAGTTTGATTAGCATCAAAAGGAGCAATCACATTATTATCAAATTTAAAACGGTGCGCACATCTCACACAAGTCTTCATTTAAGGAGACCTACTTATTGTTTCATTGGCTCTCTAAACTTGTCAAAGAAAGAGGTGATTAGGAGTCCTATTACTTCGTTCTAATTTGATTAGCATTAAAAGGAGCAACCCATGACTATCGCGTTAAAAACGATGCATACATCTCGCACAAGTCTTGATTTAGAGACCTTCTTATTGTTTCATTGGTTCTCTCTAATTGTCGAACAAAGAGGTGATTATGAGTCCTATAACTTTATTCTAGTTTGATTACCATCAAAAGGAGCAATCCTATCACTAGTGCCTTCAAAACGATCCGTACATCTCACACAAGTCTTCATTTAGGGAGACCTTCTTATTGTTTCATTAGTTTTCTCTCAAATTGTCAAAATATAGGTGATTATGAGTCCTATTACTTCGTTCTAGTTAAAATTAGTATCAAAAGGAGCAATCCCATCACTATCGCGTCCAAAACGATGAGTAGATCTCACACAAGTGTTCATTTAGGGAGACCTTCATATTGTTTCATTGGTTGTTTCAAATTTACAAAGAATGAGGTAATTAAGAGTTGTATTACTTCGTTCTAGTTTGATTAGCGTCAAAAGGAGAAACCCATGACTATCGCGTTCAGAACCATGCGTACATCTCACACAAGTCTTCATTTAGGAAGTCCTTCTTATTGTTTCGTTGGTGCTCTAAAATTGTCAAATAAATAGGTGATTAGGAGTCCTATAACTACGTTCTAGTTTGATTAGCATCAAAAGGAGCAATCCCATGACTATCGCGTTTAAAACGAGGCGTACATCTCACACAAGTCATCATTTAAGGAGACCTTCTTATTGTTTCGTTGGTTTTCTAAAATTGTCAAAGAATGAGGTGATTAGGAGTCCTATAACTTCGTTATAATTTGATTAGCATCAAAATGAGCAATCCCATGACTATCGCATTAAAAACGATGCGTACATCTCGCACAAGTTCTTATTTTGGGAGACCTTCTTATTGTTTCATTGGTTCTCTCAAATTGTCAAAAAAGAGGTGATTACGAGTCCTATAACTTTGTTCTAGTTTTTTAGCATCAAACGTAGAAATCCTATTATTAGTGCCTTCAAAACGATCCGTACATCTCACACAAGTCTTCATTTACGGAGACATTCTTATTATTTTATTAGTTCTCTCAAATTGTCAAAATATAGGTGATTATGAGTCCTATTACTTCGTTTTAGTTGAAATTAGCATCAAAAAGAGCAATACCATCACTATCGCGTCCAAAACAATTCGTACATCTCACACAAGTCTCTATTTAGGGAGGCCTTCATATTGTTTCATTGGTTGTTTCAAATTTACAGACAAAGAGGTGAATAAGAGTTTTATTAATTCATTCTAGTTTGATTAGCGTCAAAAGGAGAAACCCATGACTATCGCGTTCAAAACCATGCGTACATCTCACACAAGTCTTCATTTAGGGAGACCTTATTATTTCATTGGTGCTCTAAAATTGTCAAAGAAAAAAGTGATTAGGAGTCCTATAACTTCGTTCTGGTTTGATTGTCATCAAAAGGAGCAATCCCATGACTATCGCGTTCAAAACGATGCGTACATCGCACAAATGTCTTGATTTAGGGAGCCCTTCTTATTGTTTCATTGGTTCTCTCAAATTGTCAAAGAAAGAGGTGATTATGAGTCCTATGAATTCATTCTAGTTTGATTAGCATCAAAAGGAGCAGCAATCCTATCACTAGTGCCTTCAAAACGATCCGTACATCTCACACATGTCGTCATTTAGGGAGACCTTCTTAATGTTTCATTAGTTCCCTCAAATTGTCAAAATATTGGTGATTATGAGTTCTATTACTTCGTTCTTGTTGAAATTAGCATCAAAAGTAGCAATCCCATCATTATCACGTTCAAAATGATGCGTAGATCTCACACAGGTCTTCATTTAGGGAGACCTTCATATTGTTTCGTTGGTTGTTTCAAATTTACAAAGAAAGAGGTGATTAAGAGTTGTATTACTTCGTTCTAGTTTGATTAGCGTCAAAAGGAGAAACTCATGACTATCGCGTTCAAAACCATGCGTATATCTCACACAAGCTTTCATTTAGGAATTCCTTCTTATTGTTTCATTAGTGCTCAAAAATTATCAAATAAAGTGGTGATTAGGAGTCCTATAACTACGTTCTAGTTTAATTAGCATCAAAAGGAGCAATCCCATGACTATCGCGTTTAAAACGAGGCGTACATCTCACACAAGTATTCATTTAAGGAGACCTTCTTATTGTTTCGTTGGTTCTATAAAATTGTCAAACAAAGAGATGATTAGGAGTCCTATAACTTTGTTATAATTTGATTAGCATCAAAAGGAGCAATCCCATGACTATCGCATTAAAAACGATGCGTACATCTCGCACAAGTTCTTATTTTGGGAGACCTTCTTATTGTTTCATTGGTTCTCTCAAATTGTCAAAGAAAGAGGTGATTATGAGTCCTATGACTTTGTTCTAGTTTTATTAGCATCAAAAGTAGCAATCCTATCATTAGTGCCTTAAAAACGATCCGTACATCTCACACAAGTCTTCATTTACGGAGACCTTCTTATTATTTTATTAGTTCTCTCAAATTGTCAAAATATAGGTGATTATGAGTCCTATTACTTCGTTTTAGTTGAAATTGGCATCAAAAAGAGCAATACCATCACTATCACGTCCAAAATAATTCGTAGATCTCACACAAGTCTTCATTTAGGGAGGCCTTCATATTGTTTCATTGGTTGTTTCAAATTTACAGACAAAGAGGTGATTAAGAGTTTTATTAATTCATTCTAGTTTGATTAGCGTCAAAAGGAGAAACCCATGACTATCGCGTTCAAAACCATGCGTACATCTCACACAAGTCTTCATTTAGGGAGACCTTCTTATTTCATTGGTGCTCTAAAATTGTCAAAGAAAAAAGTGATTAGGAGTCCTATAACTTCGTTCTAGTTTGATTAGCATCAAAAGGAGCAATCCCATGACTATAGCGTTAAAAACGATGCGTACATCTCACAAATGTCTTGATTTAGGGGGGCCTCCTTATTATTTCATTGGTTCTCTCAAATTGTCAAAGAAAGAGGTGATTAGGAGTCCTATAGCATCATTTCTTTTATTAGCATCAAAAGAATCAATCCTATCACTAGCGCCTTCAAAACGATCCGTACATCTCACACAAGTCTTCATTTAAAAAGACCTTCTTATTGTTTCATTAGTTATATTTCAAATTGTCAAAATATAGGTGATTATGAGTCCTATTACTTCGTTCTAGTTGAAATTAGTATCAAAAGGAGCAATCCCATTACTATCGCGTCCAAATGATGAGTATATCTCACACAAGTGTTCATTTAGGGAGACCTTCATATTGTTTCATTGGTTCTTTCAAATTTACAAAGAAAGAGGTGAATAAGAGTTGTATTACTTCATTCAAGTTTGATTAGCATCAAAATGAGAAACCCATAACTATCGCGTTCAAAACCATGCGTACATCTCACACAAGCTTTCATTTAGGAAGTCCTTCTTATTGTTTCATTAGTGCTCTAAAATTGTCAAATAAAGAGGTGATTAGGAGTCCTATAACTTCGTTCTAATTTGATTAGCATCAAAAGGAGCAATCCCATAACTATCGAATTTAAAACGATGCGTACATCTCACACAAGTCTTCATTTAAGGAGACCTTCATATTGTTTCATTGGTTCTCTAAAATTGTCAAAGAAAGAGGTGAGTAGGAGTCCTATAACTTTGTTATAATTTAATTAGAATCAAAAGGATCAAACCCATGACTATCGCCTTAAAAACGATGCGTACATCTCACACAAGTTCTGATTTAGGGAGACCTTCTTCTTGTTTCATTGGTTCTCTCAAATTGTCAAAGAAAGAGGTGATTATGAGTCCTATGACTTTGTTCTAGTTTTATTAGCATCAAAAGTAGCAATCCTATCATTAGTGCCTACAAAACGATGCGAACATCTCACGCAAGTCTTCATTTACGAAGACCTTCTTATTGTTTTATTAGTTCTCCCAAATTGTCAAAATATAGGTGATTATGAGTCATATTACTTCGTTTTAGTTGAAATTAGAATCTAAAAGAGCAATAACATCACTATCGCGTCCAAAACGATTCGTAGATCTCACATAAGTCTTCGTTTAGGGAGTCCTTCATATTGTTTCATTGGTTGTTTCAAATTTACAAAGAAAGTGGTGATTAAGAGTTGTATTACTTCGTTCTAGTTTGATTAGCTTTAAAAGGAGAAACCCATGACTATCGCGTTCAAAACCATGCGTACATCTCACACAAGTCTTCATTTAGGGAGACCTTATTGTTTCATTGGTGCTCTAAAATTGTCAAAGAAAAAAGTGATTAGGAGTCCTATAACTTCATTCTAGTTTGATTAGCATCAAAAGGAGCAATCCCATGACTATCACGTTAAAAACGATGCGTACATCGCACACGTCTTGATTTAGGAAAACCTTCTTATTGTTTCATTGGTTCTCTCAAATTGTCAAAGAAAGAGGTGATTAGGAGTCTTATAGCTTCGTTCTAGTTTGATTAGCATCAAAAGGAGCAATCACATTTTTAACACATTTAAAACGGTGCGTACATCTCACAAAATCTTCATTTAAGGAGACCTACTTATTATTTCATTGGTTCTCTAAACTTGTCAAAGAAAGAGGTGATTAGAAGTTCTATTACTTCGTTCTAATTTGATTAGCATCAAAAGGAGCAATCCCATGACAATCGCGTTAAAAACGATGCATACATCTCACACAAGTCTTGATTTAGGGAGGCCTTCTTCTTGTTTCATTGGTTCTCTCAAATTGTTAAAGAAAGAGGTGATTATGAGTCCTATGACTTCGTTCTAGTTTGATTAGCATCAAAAGGAGAAATCCTATCACTAGTGCCTTCAAAACGATCCGTACATCTCACACAAGTCTTCATTTAGGGAGCCCTTCTTATTGTTTCATTGGTTCTCTTTCAAATTGTCAAAATAGGTGATTATGAGTCCTATTACTTTGTTGTAGTTGAAATTAGTATCAAAAGGAGCAATCCCATCACTATCGCGTCCAAAACGATGAGTAGATCTCACACAAGTGTTCATTTAGGGAGACCTTCATATTGTTTCATTGGTTGTTTCAAATTTACAAAGAATGAGGTGATTAAGAGTTGTATTACTTCGTTCTAGTTTGATTAGCGTCAAAAGGAGAAACCCATAACTATCGCGTTCAAAACCATGCGTACATCTCACACAAGTCTTCATTTAGGAAGTTCTTATTGTTTCATTGGTGCTCTAAAATTGTCAAATAAAGAGGTGATTAGGAGTCCTATAACTTCGTTCTAGTTTGATTAGCATCAAAAGGAGCAATCCCATGACTATCGCGTTTAAAACGATGCGTACATCTCACACAAGTCATCATTTAAGGAGACCTTCTTATTGTTTCGTTGGTTCTCTAAAATTGTCAAAGAAAGAGGTGATTACGAGTCCTATAACTTCGTTATAATTTGATTAGCATCAAAATGAGCAATCCCATGACTATCGCATTAAAAACGATGCGTACATCTCGCACAAGTTCTTATTTTGGGAGACCTTCTTATTGTTTCATTCGTTCTCTCAAATTGTCAAAAAAGAGGTGATTACGAGTCCTATAACTTTGTTCTAGTTTTTTAGCATCAAACGTAGAAATCCTATTATTAGTGCCTTCAAAACGATCCGTACATCTCACACAAGTCTTCATTTACGGAGACATTCTTCTTATTTTATTAGTTCTTTCAAATTATCAAAATATAGGTGATTATGAGTCCTATTACTTCGTTTTAGTTGAAATTAGCATCAAAAAGAGCAATACCATCACTATCGCGTCCAAAACAATTCGTACATCTCACACAAGTCTTTATTTAGGGAGGCCTTCATATTGTTTCATTGGTTGTTTCAAATTTACAAAGACAGTGGTTATTAAGAATTGTATTACTTCGTTCTAGTTTGATTAGCATCAAAAGGAGAAAAACCTATGACTATCGCGTTCAAAACCATGCGTACATCTCACACAAGTCTTCATTTAGGGAGACCTTCTTATTGTTTCATTGGTGCTCTAAAATTGTCAAAGAAAAAAGTGATTAGGAGTCCTATAACTTCATTCTAGTTTGATTAGCATCAAAAAGAGCAATCCCATGACTATCGCATTAAAAATGATGCGTACATCGCAGACATTCTTGATTTAGGGAGACCTTCTTATTGTTTCATTGGTTCTCTCAAATTGTCAAAGAAAGAGGTGATTAGAAGTCCTATAGCTTTGTTCTAGTCAGATTAGCATCAAAAGGAGCAATCACATTATTATCACGTTTAAAACGATGCATACATCTCACACAAGTCTTCATTTAAGGAGACCTACTTATTGTTTCATTGGTTCTCTAAAATTGTCAAAGAAAGAAGTGATTAGGAGTCCTATTACTTCGTTCTAATTTGATTAGTATCAAAAGGAGCAATCCCTTGACTATTGTGTTAAAAACAATGTGTACATCGCACACATGTCTTGATTTAGGGAGACCTTCTTATTGTTTCATTGGTTCTCTCAAATTTTCAAAAAAAGATGTGATTAGGAGTCCTATGACTTCGTTCTAGTTTAATTAGCATCAAAAGGAGCAATCCTATCACTAGTGCCTTCAAAACGATCCGTACATCTCACACAAGTCTTCATTTAGGGAGACCTTCTAATTGTTTCATTAGTTCTCTCTTAAATTGTCAAAATATAGGTGATTATGAGTCCTATTACTTCGTTCTAGTTGAAATTAGTATCAAAAGGAGCAATCTCATCACTATCGCGTCCAAAACGATGAGTAGATCTCACACAAGTGTTCATTTAGGGAGACCTTCATATTGTTTTGTTGGTTGTTTCACATTTACAGAGAAAGAGGTGATTAAGAGTTGTATTATTTTGTTCTAGTTTGATTAGCGTCAAAAGGAGAAACCCATGACTATCGCGTTCAAAACCATGCGTACATCTCACACAAGTCTTCATTTAGGAAGTCCTTCTTATTGTTTCATTGGTGCTCTAAAATTGTCAAATAAAGTGGTGATTAGGAGTCCTATAACTTCGTTCTAGTTTGATTAGCATTAAATGGAGCAATCCCATAACTATCGCGTTTAAAATGATGCGTACATCTCACACAAGTCTTCATTTAAGGAGACCTTCTTATTGTTTCATTGGTTCTTTGAAATTGTCAAAGAAAGAGGTGATTAGGAGTCCTATAACTTCGTTATAATTTGATTAGCATCAAAAGGAGCAATCCCATGACTATCGCGTTAAAAACTATGCGTACATCTCACAAAAGTCCTAATTTAGGGAGACCTTCTTATTGTTTCATTGGTTCTCTCAAATTGTCAAAGAAAGAGGTGATTATGAGTCCTATGACTTTGTTCTAGTTTTATTAGCATCAAAAGTAGAAATCCTATCATTAGTGCCTTCAAAATGATCCGTACATCTCACACAAGTCTTCATTTACGGAGACCTTCTTATTTTATTTTACTTTTTTGCTAAGTTTGGTTTGTATAAAGAAGAGAAACATTATACAATGGCTAAGGGGCATACCCCAGGATATAGTAGATTCATCTGAAGACAAGCCAGCAGATGAGAATACTACAAAGGGAGTGAAATCCCACCAACAGAAGTAACCAACATAATACAATCAGTGCATAAGCCAATTACAATAATATTGGCTCAAGTTAGTGGCTCTAATAAAAGTTTTCCACGTGGAGAGATGGGCTTTAATCAGGTGAATAATATCTGCAGCAATGTGGGAAGCAGGAGTAGAGGAAAGTCTGTGAAGTCTGGCATTCCTGGCTTCCCACACTTTGTAGAAGGAGATCGCAACGGAGAGGAAAAGGATGTTCCAGGTAAGTTTTGAGCCTTGGAAGGAGCTTAGATAGGCAATAAGGTCATCCCATAAGAGGGGGATATTCCTAAAATTTCCCAAGCCTAAGACATGCTGCAGGACTGTAGAAGAAAACCGGCAGGTAAAGAAGAGATGATCAAAAGTTTCACCATGTTGAAGGCAAAGAGGGCAGTCCCAGAAATGCCCAGAGTAATTGCTCGTTCTATCATTAGTTGGCAACCTCTTGAGAATACCGAGCCACATGATAAAGGAGTACCGAGGGACATGCAGGAGATTCCAGATAATGTTGTGCCAAGTCACAGTTGGGAGCCTAGACCGAATGCACCCCCAAACATGCTTAGCCTTGACGAAAGAAATGTTCCAAGTTCCCCACAAAATGGAGTCCGGCCTGCTGCTATTAGGAGGAGAGTTGTCTTCTAAGCATTATAATTTCATGGTGATTGCATGGAGGAAGAACCCAAGCCTAGTTAATGAGGATGGAGTTGACCTTTGCCAAATGTGAAAGACCCGAGTTGGAGAGAAGGCTGGGGCTAGGATTAATAGCACATCCATCCAGCCATGGGTCGTACCAAAGGCTGATAGTATGCCCAGAGTCAACAATGAACCTTAAGTGTTGCAACGCAAGGGGCCTGAGCTTTAGGACCTGCTTCCAAATCCAAGAGCAATCAGAAGGGGGGGGAATTTGCCAAAGAGACCTTCCTTTCAAAATGGTAGATCTGACCCAAATAGCCCAAAGAGATGTGGGAGAGGGCTGTAGAATGTGAAGAAGGTGTAGTAGCATGAGGCTTTTGTTCCAGTCCAACAAATCTTTTAAACCAAGTCCCCCTTCATCAGTAGGGTGGGTAATGGTAGACCAAGCCACTTTAGCCCCAAATTTGGCAAGAGAGGATCCCTTCCATAAGAACCTGCATAAAATAGTTTGAATAGCACGTAGGACAGCCTTGGGAAGCATGAAGTGGCTACACCAATAAGATTGTATGGAGAAAAGAATTGATTTAATCAGTTGAAGACGACCTGCATAAGATAGAGTTTTAGAAGTCCAGGAGGTAGCTCTCTAGGTGACTCGGTGGAGCAGAGGAACACAATCCTGGAATGAAAGCTTAGATGATATAATAGGAACTCCCAAGAATTTGGTGGGAAAGACTCCAAGACTCAAGGGTGGTTAGAATGGCCTGTGTTGAAATCGGATCGGTATTGGCAAGAAAGCAATGACTTTTGTGTACATTAGGTATAAGTCCAGAAAATAAAGAGAATGAGTGGATGCATGACTTGATAATAAAGATAGAAGGTAAGTTTGAATGACAAAAAATGAGGACATCATCAGCAAAAAAGAGATGGGTTAGCTTGCAATCAGAGGATCTCCAGTGATACTTGAACTCAGGGATAGAGGTACTGGAGTTGAGTTTCAAGGAGAGCATTTCCATAACAAGAACAAAAAGATAAGGAGACAAGGGGTCTCCTTGTCTTAGCCCCCTGGAGCTCGGGAAAAACCCAGCTAAGATGCCATTGATTTTGATAGAAAACATGGCAGAAGAGACACATAATTTGATCCAGTTGATGAAAAGAAGTGGGAACTTAAAGGCAGCCAGAGTATTAAACAAGAAGTCCCACTTTACTATATCAAATGCCTTCCTCAGATCAATTTTAAGAGCACATCTCGGTGGACCAAATTTCCTATGGTAATTTCTGAACAGTTCCTGAGCAAGCAATATGTTGTCACTTATGTTTTTGCCTTTGATAAAAGTAGATTGGGCTTTATCAATGATGGAAGGAAGCACCAGCTTAAGCCTGTTAGCAAGGATATTTGTAATACATTTGTATATTGTGTTGCAGCAAGCAATAGGTCTAAAATCAGACATTGAAGTGAGATTTGGGCATTTAGGAACAAGGGTAATAGCAGTAGAGTTGATGCCCTTAGTAAGTCTGCAGGAGGAGAAGAAAAATTTGACAGCCTTAGTGAAATCCTCCCCCACAATGTTCCAGCTATGGATGAATAAATTTACGTTGAAACCATCCGGTCCCGGACTTTTATTTCTCTTCATGGATTTAAGGACTGTGAGACCTTCTTATTGTTTCATTAGTTCTCTCTCAAATTGTCAAAATATAGATGATTATGAGTCCTATTACTTCGTTCTAGTTGAAATTAGTATCAAAAGGAGCAATCCCATCACTATCGCGTCCAAAACGATGAATAGATCTCACACAAGTGTTCATTTAGGGAGGCCTTCATATTGTTTCATTCGTTGTTTCAAATTTACAAAGAAAGAGGTGATTAAGAGTTGTATTACTTCGTTCTAGTTTGATTAGCGTCAAAAGGAGAAACCCGTGACTATCGCGTTCAAAATCATGCGTACCTCTCACACAAGTCTTCATTTAGGAAGTCCTTCTTATTGTTTCATTGGTGCTCTAAAATCGTCAAATAATAAGGTGATTAGGAGTCCTATAACTTTGTTCTAGTTTGATTAGCATCAAAAGGAGCAATCCCATGACTATCGCGTTTAAAACGTTGCGTACATCTCACACAAGTCTTCATTTAAGGAGACCTTCTTATTGTTTCATTGGTTCTCTAAAATTATCAAAGAAAGAGGTGATTAGGAGTCCTATAATATCGTTATAATTTGATTAGCATCAAAAGGAGCAATTCCATGACTATCGCATTAAAAATGATGCATACATCTCACACAAGTTCTGATTTAGGGAGACCTTCTTATTGTTTCATTGGTTCTCTTAAATTGTCAAAGAAAGAGGTGATTATGAGTCCTATTACTTTGTTCTAGTTTTATTAGCATCAAAAGTAGCAATCATATCATTAGTGCCTTCAAAACAATTCGTATATCTCACATAAGTCTTCATTAATGGAGACCTTCTTATTATTTTATTATTTCTCTCAAATTATCAAAATATAGGTGATTATTTGTCCTATTACTTCGTTTTAGTTGAAATTAGCATCAAAAAGAACAATACCATCACTATCGCGTCCAAAACGATTCGTAGATCTCACACAAGTCTTCATTTAGGGAGGCCTTCATATTGTTTCATTGGTTGTTTCAAATTTACAGACAAAGAGGTGATTAAGAGTTGTATTACTTCGTTCTTGTCTTATTAGCGTCAAAAGGAGAAACCCATGACTATCGCGTTTAAAACGTTGTGTACATCTCACACAAGTCTTCATTTAGGGAGACCTTTTTATTATTTCATTGGTGTTCTAAAATTGTCAAAGAAAAGTGATTAGGAGTCCTATAACTTCGTTCTAATTTGATTAGCATCAAAAGGAGCAATCACATGACTATCGCGTTAAAAATGATGCATACATCTCACATAAGTCTTCATTTAGGGAGACCTTCTTATTGTTTCATTGGTTATCTCTACTTATCAAAGAAAGAGGTGATTACGAGTCCTATGATTTCGTTCTAGTTTGATTAGCATCAAAAGGAGCAATCCTATCACTAGTGCCTTCAAAACGATCCGGTACATCTCACACAAGTCTTCATTTTGGGAGACCTTCTTATTGTTTCATTAGTTCTCTCAAATTGTCAAAATATGGGTGATTATGAGTCCTATTACTTTGTTCTAGTTGAAATTAGCATCAAAAGGAACAATCCCATCAACATCGAGTCCAAAATGATGAGTAGATCTCACACAAGTCTTTATTTAGGAAGACCTTCATATTGATTCTTTGGTTGTTTCAAATTTATAATAAAAGAGGTGATTAAGAGTTGTATTACATCGATCTAGTTTGATTAGCGTCAAACAGCAAAGGATGTTTTACTTTTACCAGAACATTATATTCCCAATAGTAATATTGAAGAAACAATTCTTTTTATTGAACTTAATGATGAGAAATGGATGAAAGATCTATGGGAAATCAAGAGGCGCTATTTAGTGACTCAATAATTTCCTACTCATTTCAACCAGTATCGGATATATCTATGTGCAGATAATCATAGAAACAGTATCCATGGACATAAAGCATACGCTTCATGATCCAACTAAAACAACCAGCCCAATTTCTTACAGTAAAACTACTATCAGAAATATCATGCCCATTGCTAATTGGGATATCCATCCTCACACTACCCGAACTCTTGAATCTAGGAATTCAGAAACAAAATATAGTTATTGGGATTATATAGATTCCTTTACCTATGTTTTCTACTATCAGAATCCCGTCCATAACCATTCTTGGTTTATTCGAATTTGTCGTGATGTTCTCAGAAACGAAATACCAAACTGGTTTTCCGTTTGGTGGGATAAATTTGGTATAACTATGGAGACCGTACCAGAATCTGTTCTAACAGCATTTAAGGATTGGCAAGTTGCCTACTCTCATATTCCAGTAAATAAAGATTTGCCTATGACAAAAATCTTTATTCATTTTATTATCCGCTTTTAAATTCCATGGATATGGAAGTGGGATTTAAAATGTGACTACTAGAATAAGATTCCTTGTTTAAAAAGGATTTTCTTTACCAGATGGTGGGACAAAGGACTTAATCCTACTTTACCAGAATTAATTAAATCCATCAATACTCATACTCAGGCCTGCTTTGATGCAGTCCCCAAGATTCTTCCAGCACAAACAGAAAATCCATTTACAAAAATTCAAGAGAATTTAAAACAGAAATTCCCAGATCTTACAAGGAAAGAATTAATCGTCAAATCCATGGACTTCATGAAAAATCAAATTTTAAGATCTATGGTACAGGAAAATGATGGCTCATCAATGAAGACTGTAAGTTCTGATCAGGATGATAACGAATTTAGTGTTTTAGCCGGAGAAAGCTAAGAGCCTGATGAACCAGAATCGGTCAAAGGAGATTTTTGGGATTCTCTCACCACTATAATTGCAGAGAAGATAGAGCAGGATAAAGGAAAGAAAAAGGTTTGATGTTACCTGTCCTCCACTTGCTCTATTATCAAAACAGACAACCAGCTCATAGTTGATATTGCTCCTCCACTCACTCAGCATTATCAATAAAGGACAAACAACTGTCCTCCACTCACCCTCCATTATCAGAAGCAGACAGCATCTTTTCCTTTTGCAACCGCACAGCTGTCCAAAAAGATAAAGATAAAGCAGGACGTTCGACTCTACCATCTAGGACATGCCACCTGTTTTCCTTTATCTTTTCTTTCATCTATTTAAGGGAGCCTTCACCCTTATGTTGGGGCAGAACTTCTTTTAAGAATTTCAGACTCTCTCTCTATTTCTTACTTATAAATAAAAATCGAAGTTTGAAGATATCATTGTCTCCCTGCTCTCAGTAAGTAATTGCTAATATTAATTATTATGTTTTCCTAGTTGATTTATTGCATTATCTTCAAGAAAACAGTAATCGTTTTAGAACAAAAATCATTAACGCTGTAGATAATCATAATCGTTCTTATTTTACAGAAAAATTATCTGAATTAGAAATTTTGATTGATAAAACCAAAGAGGCTATACAGGAAGAAACCTGTCGGTTGATTGTGGTGGGAAGAACCCCCACTCAACAGTAGTTTATGAGATCATATATGCAGTAATTTAGAATTTATATATTGTCAATATGACTTTAAAATATCCTTGCTATGCTGCTAACTGATTCAAGACTTGAATAAGTGGAACGTCACCCAAGTCGCGTTGAGGGTTTATGTCGTTGGCCGAGATATGGTGTTAGACTGTTCCTCAGAAATCATTGACAGACATGCTTATGTTTGTGTCTTGACCCCCACTTGGTATCAGAGCCTATTTAGTTTATTGTCATATTGATAAATATATATCTTTTAAATTATGCATATATGATCAATTTACAACATGACTGATCTCTCGTCTACATCCGTTACAACCGTTGCTAATACTGTAGCTTCTACTTCTGAAGCAATTGAGTTAATTGCCTATCAGGATGTTAAAGAGGCTTTAGATAGATGGACCATTCTTAAAGTCAAACCAGAAATGATTTACAAAATTGGAACTTTTGATTTCACCAGTAAAAGGATTATCAAAACTTTTGAACATGCTGTTCCCTTACAGGATAACGATACTATTGTTTACTTACTGCATATTGAAGATCTGCATCCTTTCATGCAAAAATATAAATATGTGCACATAGGACTTGTTCAAATTGCTTTTAAACCTTTGACTTTACTTGGTCAAAATACCAGTATTCAATGTACTCTAAGAGATGTGAGATGCCTTAATTGGAAAGCATCTCTTATGGGTGCTATTGAGACTAGTCTAGCTCATGGACCCGTTTATTTTAATATTTACCCGAATCTGAGCATTTCTCTAACTGACAGTAATTTGTCTAAAGTTTTAGAAATGAGAATCATATCTTATGGATATGAGTATTTACCAGGATCCCCTCCTTTTTCTATTTTATTCAGAATCAACCTTAAAGTTTTAACAACTTTAAACCCGTATATTAGAAAACAGAGTCAACAAGGCCACACTGTCCTTATTGATTCTAATCTTTTTAGCAGCCAAGTTGCTATTCCCAGGATGATTCCTTGGGAAGATATTACTTTTTCAAAACAATGGCAAATCACTAATGCCGTCCCTACCAGACCTTTGGTTAGACAGTCCATAGAGGATGTTATCCAAACTCGAAATGGTAATGTCTATATCAGTTTTCAGAAACCTTTACTCCGTAGCCATTCTACTAAAAGTATTCCTTATAATATTGATTTTCTCGATTCTACTAGACATTCTGTGTCAGAACCACATAGTCAGTCTATCAGGGTTCTACCAAATTATCTAGTAATGAATCTGTAAAAATTGAAGATCATATTAAAGGATTACATATTTCTGAAAATCAAATACCTCATGGTATTTATGGAGCTAGTACCTCTAATAGAAGACCTAACAGTCCTACCGCTAGTGATATGCATTTTGAGTGTTAATGGATTTTACACCCAATAGTAAAATTCGAAACCTCTTAAATCAGGAGTTTATGCAGGATAAATATCAAGATTTTAGAACTTGGTATTTTAAAAATCATAATAAAGAAAAGTTAGCAGAATTAAAATCTGATTATTTTTCTTACTTAAATAATAACCAGTGCTTAATATCATTTACCCAATGGTATTTTAATTTTGCTATAAAATCAGAATTCTGTGATAAAAATCAATTAATTGTTTTAACCGGTATTCAGAAGGATTGGGTAACTACCAATGGTAGTGTTATTCAATCTGTTCATCCCCCACCTCAGTCTTTAGAACTAAGGCCAGGGAATGAAAATTTAAAACCTTTAATTATAAATCCGTATGTAGAAATTTCTGAAGAAAATTCTAACCTTCAGAAAAGTATGAGGTATGGTGACATTATACTTATAACAAAACAGAATAATTACACTAATTTGTTTTTTCAAACTATAGGAAAAGAGATAATCAGAATAGAAGATCAAATTAATCATTTTCATGATAAATGTCAAATGATTCCCAAAACTACTGATCTTCAACTGTCACTATCAAACCTCCTCTTGAAGTTACAAACTTTAAGATGAGATCTTCTAAGATAGATGATGAATTTGTTGATAATCTTTTAAATAAAATGAAAAATTTAAAAATATCTACAAGTTCATCCTCTCAAATTAATGTAATTTCTGATAAGCCATCTTCATCTCATAATATCGAAGATATTAATGAGGAAGATAATAATGGTGAGATAGATCTTACACATATTTTTGAGATCCAGAACAATTTTCAAGATATTGATTTTGTCAATAAGGTTGCTTACAGCCAAAAGCCCATTCAGAAAACTAGCTTCTCAGCACCCAATAGGTATTATTACCATAGACCTACGCCTCAGAATATTCTTTATGAAGAAGATTTTCTTCATTCCCAGAAATCCTATCATGGTAAAACCATTTATGAATGGAACATAGATGGTAAAACCGAATACCAAATCTTTGAAACCATACACCATATGATGATGTATGCTACTATTTGAAGGCAAAATAATAACACTGATCATCAGATTTGTAGATTCCTTGCTGTTGGTTTTACCGGTATTCTTAAAGGATGGTGGGATAATGCCATTACGGATATTCAGAAGGAAGAAATCTTGAAATCCTTTAAGATTGATTACTCGTACCGAAACCAAAAGGGAAGATGCTTGCTACACCTTAGTACAATCCATCCTTCACCACTTTGTTGGACCTGGACTTATGAATGCCGATAGAGGCAGAGAACTTTTACAAAACCTCAGATGTCCTTCTTTAACCCATTTTAGATGGTATAAGGATGTTTTCCTTATAAAGGTCATGCAGAGAACCGATGCTAACAGTGAACATTGGAAAGCCAAATTTATTGATGGACTTCCTACTTTTTTTGCTGAAAAAGTTTGCAAGAAACTTAGGGATAAACATGATCAAATGAGTATTCCCTATAACCAGTACTCCTATGGTCACCTTCTTGCCGTTATTATCGAAGAAGGATTATCATTATGTAATGATATAAAACTCCAGCATCTTATGAAACAACAGAATCTTACTAAAAGACATAAGTTAGGAGAATTCTGCGATCAATTCTCTTATGAGACTAAGATCCAGTATCCTTCTAAACCCAGGAAGCAACAGCACACTAAAAAGACTAAAACACAAAGAAAACATTCTTCTTCTAGAAAAGATACTTCAGGAAAACCCCCTAGAAAGAAGAAGACTAGTGGTAAGAAAGATAAATCTACTGTTAAATGCTATAAGTGTGGTAAAACAGGACATTTTGCTAATAAATGTAGATCTAAGGTTAAACAAAAACTTAAGGAATTATCTCTTGATGAAGATGTTCAACTAGAGATTCTTAATTGCCTGTCCAGTAGTGATAATGAAGAATCTGACCAGGAAATAGCTGAGATATATTCTTCCTATGAAGAAGATGATAACCAGGAACCCCAGCCTTGTGTTACCTGCTCCCCAAATGGCTATAACACTTTAGCTGAAACCAATTACTGGAAAGCCATTGTTGAAATGAATGGTTTAGACATCGGAGGCCTTGCAGGCCCAAGCATAAATGTTTTAACCAATTCTCAACAATCTATGCTTGACATAGCTGATCTTATAAAAGATCCAGAAATTAAATTAAAATTTCTAGAAACTTGTTATAAGAATCATAAAACTGAAGATGACATTCTCCCAGTAGAACAATACAGTATCTGAGAAGTCATGAAAAGAATGCAACAGGCTTCTACCATTGATAAACCTGTTACTGATAGTAGTGTGCATACAAGCCAATCATGTATGATGATAAAGCACGTACTTTGTAAACAATCTTATTTATTTATTAATAAAATATTCATTTATTAAATGCATTTAATTATCTACATGGTGCTGTTTTTATAATATGTAAATAACCCATAGTTTTAAGCAATGCTTTTAGAATCATGATGATGATCATGCTAATGAGATCTAAATTCTTAGAAAGCTCTAAAACTAAAATAGTTCCCAATCGTGGGATTACTAAAAAGGGGATTAGTAAATCCGGATAGATTGGTACATATGTTGCTTGCTCATTGGATGAGGATGATTGATCTCATGATCATTTGTGTGGAGACACTAAAGCAAGTATGTAGGTGCTTATTGGAGAATAAGTTCACTGAACGTGACTCGCTATGGAATACCTGATGGAGTTTTACTCGCCTGTCAATAGGAATTCCTAATGTGATAGTAGTACAAGTGATCCTTGGACTTGAGATCATCATAGTATCTTGTATGTAATGAATTATACTTTGACTTATTCCTTAAAGTCCTTTAGGGTATATAAAAGGGTATGCTTGGGTATAATGAGTTACATATGGAGATAATGAATTATCAATAAAGAATCTACCACCTCTAGTAAAAGAGGAGATATGTCCTATGTGATTCGTTAAATGACAACCCAGGAATCCTTGGCCAAGGTAAAATGAAATTAGAAAGGAGTTTCTAATTTGCATTATTTGGAGTTGTGCATTTTCTAATCGAAATACATATAATTAAATAAAATAAGACTTGACAGTAAATTCATGTCTTATATTTAATTGGGACATTGTTGTTGGGTTTGTACGAAATCGTGACGCAATCAAATTGCAAAAATTAGCGGACGCATGGTATATCAGAGTTTAAAAAATTTCTACAAAACCATTACCCGGATCATCCTTTATGCAAATTATTAATTTAAAACGATAAATAAGAAGTTATGGAATCATACCCTTGTGAACGAAGCTTCCACAGGTACTAGTTCAACTCCTTGTTCTTTGTGATCTCCTTGAATTTCTGGGTTAGATTCCTTCCTTTGATCAACGTTAGCCACCCAAGTGTTTGGCCTCTAGAGGTGATCCACCAAGGAAGATGAATTATCAAGAAGGAGGGTGATTGGCTTAGTTTTCTATCCACTATAGAAAAGGAGTACTCTCCAACAATTGAAATTGCATTATCTAATATCTATTATAAGACTCCTCTTATATAGATATTAGTCAACCCTTCTAATCCTATTAGACATGGGATTTCTTTTAATTAATTAAACTCCTTTAATTAATTTAGGCTTCCCACCACATGGGAATAATTAATTAAATTTATTTAATTAATTTATCTCCTAATCTTATTAGGAATAAATGAGAGTACTAATATTAAATTAATTACTAAACTCCTTTAGAAATTAAAATAATTATAATTATAATAATATTAATAAGACTCCTCTTATTAATTTATATTTAATATTTCCAAAATATTAAATAATAAATATTAAGCTATTTAATTTATTTTATCACCATAGATTAAATTAATTTCACTTAATGCATTATTACGATTATGCCATTACCTTCTTAAATAATTATTCTTCCTTTTATGGTGTGACCCTTTAGGTTCTCCATATTAAACCGGTTGTGAATAAATTAATTAGAACAATTCTAATCTTATTTAAATAAATAAATTAAACTAATAATCTATTTAAATAAATAATATTTATTCTACAATAGGGATAAGCCTCCCTAGCGATCAACGACTTTCCAGATAATATAGATTTCAACATTAATCATAAAAGAACCTGTGAGTAAATAGTTACCATACAATTCAATCCTTCCACCATACAATGTCCCAATTAAATATAAGACATGAATTTACTGTCAAGTCTTATTTTATTTAATTATTATGTTTTTCGATTAGAAAATGCACAACTCCAAATAATGTAAATTAGAAACTCCTTTCTAATTTCATTTTACCTTGGCCAAGGATTCCTGGGTTGTCATTTAACGAATCACATAGGACATATCTCCTCCTTTACTAGAGGTGGTAGATTCTTTATTGATCATTCATTGTCTCCATATGTAACTCATTATACCCAAGCATACCCTTTTATATACCCTAAAGGGCTTTAAGGAATAAGTCAAAGTATAATTCATTACATACAAGATACTATGATGATCTCAAGTCCAAGGATCACTTGTACTACTATCACATTAGGAATTCCTATTGACAGACGAGTAAAACTCCATTAGGTATTCCATAGCGAGTCACGTTCAGTGAACTTATTCTCCAATAAGCACCTACATACTTGCTTTAGTGTCTCCACACAAATGATTATGAGATCAATCATCCTCATCTAATGAGCAAGCAACATATGTACTAATCTATCCGGATTTACTAATCCCCTTTTTAGTAATCCCATGATTAGGAACTATTTTAGTTTTAGAACTTTCTAAGAATTTAGATCTCATTGGCATGATCATCATCATGATTCTAAAAGCATTGCTTAAAACTATGGGTTATTTACATATTATAAAAACAGCACCATGTAGATAATTAAATGCCTTTAATAAATGAATATTTTTATTAATAAATAAATAAGATTGCCTCCAAAGTATATACTTTATCATCATACATGATTGGCTTGTATGCATACTACTTTCAATCTCCCACTTGCACTAAAGCCAATCGCCATGGTATCTCATACCCAACTTCTCTAAGTGACGATCAAACTGCTGTTGTGTTAAAGCTTTAGTTAATGGATCTGCAATGTTGTCTTGAGAGTCTACACTCTCTTCTTTCAATGATTTCTTTAATCAAAGTGCCGCAACACATGTTTAGATTCAAGATGAGACTTAAGACCTATTCCTAGTTCTGTAATGAACTTTTCATCTAAAACATCAACTTGCAGCTTCACTTACAGTTATATATTTTGTCTTTGTCACTAAACCAACAACCTTTTGTTGTTTGGAACCTTTTCAATTCACTGCACCATCTTTCAAGGTAAACACATACCCTGAAACAGATTTACTGTCATCTTGGTCTGTTTGAAAACTTGAGTCTGTGAATCCCTTGAGTTTTAATTCAGACCCACCGTAGACAAGAAAAATATCTTTAGTCCTTCTCAAGTACTTTAGGATATTCTTCACTGCCTTCCAGTGCTCTTCTCCAGGGTTTGACTGGTATCTGCTCATTACACTAAGTGCATGAGCAACATCCGGTCTAGTACATATCATACCGTACATGATAGATCCTATTGCAGAAGCATAAGGGATCTTACTCATACGGTCTCTCTCCTCAGGTGTCTTTGGGGCCTGTTTCTTGGAGAGATGTATTCCATGGCTCATCGGCATGAGACCTCTTTTGGAATCTTCCATGCTAAACCTCTTTAGCATTGCATCAATGTACGTTCCTTGGGATAAACCAAGCATCCTTTTAGATCTATCTCTATAGATCATTATCCCCAAAATATAGGATGCTTCTCCCAAGTCCTTCATGGAGAAGTGTTTAGATAACCAGATTTTAATCGATTGTAGCATAGGAATGTCATTCCCTATCAGTAATATATCATCAACATATAATACAAGGAATGAAATTGCGCTCCCACTAACCTTCTTGTACACACATGGTTCATCGTCATTTTTGATAAAATCAAACTCTTTGATTGTCTCATCAAAACGAATGTTCCATCTACGAGAAGCTTGCTTCAATCAATAAATGGATCGTTGCATCTTACAGACTTGATTTATTCCAACCTTTGAAACAAATCCCTCTGGCTGTGTCATATACACATCCTCCTCAAGTTTTTCATTGAGGAAGGCCGTTTTCACGTCCATCTGCCAGATCTCATAGTCGTTATAAGCTGCAATCGCAAGCAAAATCCGAATGGACTTGAGCATAGCTACTGGTGAAAAGGTTTCATCATAATCAACTCCTTGTCTTTGTTTGAAACCTTTTGCAACCAGTCGGGCCTTATAGGTCTCTACCTTGCCGTCCGCTCCAGTCTTTCTTTTAAAGAACCATTTACACCCAATAGGCTTAATGCCTTCAGGTGGTGAAATCAAAGTCCATACTTTGTTTTCATACATGGAGTCCATTTCGAATTTTATAGCTTCAAGACATTTCCCTGAGTCTTTATTACTCATAGCCTATTCGTAATTCAATGGATCATCATCATTCATGATGTGTACCTCATCGTCATCCTCTATATCGAATCTATATCTCTCAGGTATCTTCGGTACTCTTCCACATTTACGAACAGGGTGTGGTATAGTAGGTTCTTCTACTTGGTCAGGTACCTGACTTTGATCCGTGGTAATTTGTGGTTCTTGAACTTCTTCAAGATATATCTTACTCCCACTGACCCCTTCATGGATAAAATCCTTTTCCAAGAAGGCAGTATGTTTCGCAACAAACACCTTTTGATCAGTTGGATGATAGAAATAATACCCTAAAGTTTCTTTAGGGTATCCCACAAATCTACACTTATCGGATTTAGTTTGTAGCTTATCGTTTTCAAACTTTTTGACATAAGCTGGACAACCCCAAGTCTTAACATGCTTAAGATTTGGTTTCCTCCCCTTCCATATCTCATATGGAGTCTTTGGGGCGGATTTGGTAGGTACCTTGTTAAGTAGGTATGCAGCCGTTTCTAGGGCATATCCCCATAAGAAAATTGGAAGGTCGGTAAAACTCATCATAGATCGAACCATGTCCAACAGTGTTCGATTTCTCCTTTCAGATACTCCATTTAACTGTGGTGTACCTAGAGGAGTCCATTGTGAGATTATACCATTTTCTTTGAGATAATTGAGAAACTCACCGCTTAAGTATTCTCCACCTCAATCTGATCGAACTATCTTTATGCTCTTGCCCGTTTGTTTCTCTACTTCACTTCTGAACTCTTTGAACTTTTCAAATGATTCTGACTTGTATTTCATTAAATACACATATCCAAATCTTGAGTGATCATCAGTGAAAGTAATAAAATAAGAATACCCACCCCGTGCACTTGTTGTATAGGTCCACAAACGTCTGTGTGAATCAATGCCAACAACTCTGTAACTCTTTCTCCTTTTCCACTAAAAGGAGATTTAGTCATTTTACCCATGAGACAAGATTCACAAGTTGGATATGATTCATAATCAGATAACTCAAAGAGCCCATCTTTATACAACTTGGATAATCTTGTTTCATTGATATGACCGAGTCTACAGTGCCACATGTAGGTATAATTAATATCATCTCTTTTCCTTTTCTTAGTTTGTTCAATTTGAAAAATATTTTCTTGTAAGTCAAGTGTATATAGTCCATTTCGCAAATTTCCAACACCATATAAAATATCGTCTTTATAAATAGAACAACTATTGTTCTTTATAACAACGTTAAATCCTTCCATATCCAATACAGAAATTGAAATAATATTTTTAATAATATTCGGAACATAATAACAATTATTAAGATAAATGGACTTGCCCGAAGGCATTGCTAAATAATAAGTTCCTACAGCTAATGCAGCAACCTTTGCTCCATTCCCCACTCGTAGGATCACCTCATCATTGTTCAGCTTTCTACTTCTGACCAGTCCCTTCACATTATTACATATGTGAGAACCACAGCCGGTATCCAATACCCAAGTAGAATTTTGACTTTCTGAAAAATTAATTTCAATTATGAACAAACCTTGATTGGAAGTTGAAGCTTCTCCAAGCTTCTTCTTTGCCAGAAACTTCTTGCAGTTCCTCTTCCAATGACCCGGCTCGTTGCAATGGAAGCACATTCCTTTGCTAGCTGGATCAGATTTTTTTTGTTCCTTTATGTTCACTTTGCCCTTGGTCATCCGAGATCGGAAGAGCTCCTTAGATATCACATATCTAGCAGTCCTACTTTGTTCACCATACAACTCCTTGAGGTGAATCAACATAGTAGGAGCATCCATGTTTTCGTGCTGACGCTAAAGCTCGTTATTCATGGATGCGAGCATGATGCATTGAGCCACAGATGCATCATCTTGCCACTTTACAATGGTGGCAATCTCTTCCTCAGAGGCTGTTTCTGGAACAGTTCCAGGGACAGGTGAGTTTAGGACATAAGAAATCTTTTCAGCAGTGAGAACTATTCTCAGATTTCTTAGCCAGTCCGTATAATTCGGTCGGGTAAGCTTATTAGCATCAAGTATGCTTCGCAGTGAAATTAGTGATTTTGACATTTTTTAAAATTCTGCATGTGAAAGAAAACAACATTTTAGCAAACATTCGTTTTATTAACTTTGCATACCAAAATAAATTTAGGTCTTTATTTTAAATTGGTATCTCCCACTATTTTCATCAACCTATATTACCCTCACTTATATAGTTCGGCAACATCTAATTAAAGATTTGCTAGTGAGAATAAGGATCCTATTTCAAATGTATATAACCTTGTGGATAGCACAACAAGCGATATACAAATAAATAGGTAGACAACTCTTGTCAATTACATCACCATGTAATTCCTTTTATTTTGCCTCTTAAATCATAATGGTCATGTGTGTGCACATCCGAACTAAAATAATTTAAGTTAAGTCCAGCCTAGCACTTTCATAAATTTAAAAAAGAAAAATGTTCGTCCTTGTGGATAGCACAACAAGACTAGATCGTTCAATTTTCTTGATAAGCATCAAATGTGATTAATTAACATCTTAAATACGCAATACTCGCCTTGTGGATAGCACAACAAGCTCATATTAAATATTTAATACTCTATTAATTTATCATGCTAGAAGGCGACGTTCGATATTTCAAATATCATTTGAACGCTTCGGACTTAATATTATTTCTTTGAGGGGTTTGTTATTATTTGTCTCATCTTGTTTAGCGCACATGCACATATATATATAAAATACGCGTCATTTTATTAAACATGCGAAGCATGTTTGCATAAAATATAATATATATATATATATATATAATATTTAGCATGCAATATAGAATATTATATTCTATCCGGATTGATTATGGACTTTTATTCTAGTTTGGTTCACTAGAGCCACCAAGTGAACCAAAAGGTCAAACCTAGGAGTGCAAGAATTTAAATTTAAATATAACTATTACATTTAAACCGGGCTCCATACAAACGGGTCTTCACGCGCTCCTTGCTCCTTGGTCTCCAATTTCTTCAAGATAATTCTAACTATTTCTATTACATTAAACTATTTAATTTAAATAGAAACCTTGATCAGCAGTCAAGGGGAAGTACATAGGAGGGAGATAGAATTTTACATCAAGAAAAAAAAATTAGAGAAGACGAGGTACACAGACCCCATTTAATAAAACTCATTCATTCAAGCATTCAACTAAAATAAAATCCAGTCACATTGGTCAAATAGTCCATAATCAATCCTCATTTATTATCATACATATCACCATATATATCAATAAATAAATATTCATCTCATGAATTAAAACATTCCAAATATATATGAGTATCATTTAATGGGCAATTTTAAATTGCATGAAATCCAATTTCAAGATTAAAATAAACTCTTTATTTTAATTATAAAATTATTTAGAATATAATATATAAATATATCATATATATATATATATATATATATATATATATAATATAAATTCATATTTATTTTTTTAAAAAGAAGTCACCTTCTTTTATTAAAAGAGTCCTTTATTGATGGGTCATCTTCTTTTTGGAGTAAGAAAGAGACAACACCTTTTCTTTGCAGAATTCAAGATTAGCACCCAAAAAAAAAATTCTGATTCGTCCCAAAAAAAAAAGGACATTTTTTTTTCTTAAAAAAAATAATTTTATACAATAAAATTATGCCCAATAAATTATTTTAAATATATACCCATATGTATATGAAATCAAAAATAAATTAATAATTGCATAAAGGTTTGGCTCTGATGCCACTGTTGGGTTTGTACGAAATCGTGACGCAATCAAATTACAAAAATTAGCGGAAGCATGGTATATCAGAGTTTAAAAAATTTCTACAAAACCATTATCCGGATCATCCTTTATGCAAATTATTAATTTAAAACGATAAATAAGAAGTTATGGAATCATACCCTTGTGAACGAAGCTTCCACAGGTACTAGTTCAACTCCTTGTTCTTCGTGATCTCCTTGAATTTCCGGGTTAGATTCCTTCCTTTGATCAACGTTAGCCACCCAAGTGTTTGGCCTCTAGAGGTGATCCACCAAGGAAGATGAATTATCAAAAAGGAGGGTGATTGGCTTAGTTTTCTATCCACTATAGAAAAGGAGTACTCTCCAACAATTGAAATTGCATTATCTAATATCTATTATAAGACTCCTCTTATATAGATATTAGTCAACCTTTCTAATCCTATTAGACATGGGATTTCTTTTAATTAATTAAACTCCTTTAATTAATTTAGGCTTCCCACCACATGGGAATAATTAATTAAATTTATTTAATTAATTTATCTCCTAATCTTATTAGGAATAAATGAGAGTACTAATATTAAATTAATTACTAAACTCCTTTAGAAATTAAAATAATTATAATTATAATAATATTAATAAGACTCCTCTTATTAATTTATATTTAATATTTTCAAAATATTAAATAATAAATATTAAGCTATTTAATTTATTTTATCACCATAGATTAAATTAATTTCACTTAATGCATTATTACGATTATGCCATTACCTTCTTAAATAATTATTCTTCCTTTTATGGTGTGACCCTTTAGGTTCTCCATATTAAACCGGTTGTGAATAAATTAATTAGAACAATTCTAATCTTATTTAAATAAATAAATTAAACTAATAATCTATTTAAATAAATAATATTTATTCTACAATAGGGATAAGCCTCCCTAGCGATCAACGACTTTCCAGATAATATAGATTTCAACATTAATCATAAAAGAACCTGTGAGTAAATAGTTACCATACAATTCAATCCTTCCACCATACAATGTCCCAATTAAATATAAGACATGAATTTACTGTCAAGTCTTATTTTATTTAATTATATGTATTTCGATTATAAAATGCACAACTCCAAATAATGTAAATTAGAAACTCCTTTCTAATTTCATTTTACCTTGGCCAAGGATTCCTGGGTTGTCATTTAACGAATCACATAGGACATATCTCCTCATTTACTAGAGGTGGTAGATTCTTTATTGATCATTCATTGTCTCCATATGTAACTCATTATACCCAAGCATACCCTTTTATATATCCTAAAGGGCTTTAAGGAATAAGTCAAAGTATAATTCATTACATACAAGATACTATGATGATCTCAAGTCCAAGGATCACTTGTACTACTATCACATTAGGAATTCCTATTGACAGGCGAGTAAAACTCCATTAGGTATTCCATAGCGAGTCAAGTTCAGTGAACTTATTCTCCAATAAGCACCTACATACTTGCTTTAGTGTCTCCACACAAATGATTATGAGATCAATCATCCTCATCTAATGAGCAAGCAACATATGTACTAATCTATCCGGATTTACTAATCCCCTTTTTAGTAATCCCATGATTAGGAACTATTTTAGTTTTAGAACTTTCTAAGAATTTAGATCTCATTGGCATGATCATCATCATGATTCTAAAAGCATTGCTTAAAACTATGGGTTATTTACATATTATAAAAACAGCACCATGTAGATAATTAAATGCCTTTAATAAATGAATATTTTTATTAATAAATAAATAAGATTGCCTCCAAAGTATATGCTTTATCATCATACATGATTGGCTTGTATGCATACTACTTTCAATTGTATGGTGGAAGGATTGAATTGTATGGTAACTATTTACTCACAGGTTCTTTTATGATTAATGTTGAAATCTATATTATCTGGAAAGTCGTTGATCGCTAGGGAGGCTTATCCCTATTGTAGAATAAATATTATTTATTTAAATAGATTATTAGTTTAATTTATTTATTTAAATAAGATTAGAATTGTTCTAATTGATTTGTTCACAACCGGCTTAATATAGAGAACCTAAAGGGTCACACCATAAAAGGAAGAATAATTATTTAAGAAGGTAATGGCATAATCGTAATAATGCATTAAGTGTAATTAATTTAATCTATAGTGATAGAATAAATTAAATAGCTTAATGTTTATTATTTAATATTTTAGAAATATTAAATATAAATTAATAAGAGGAGTCTTATTAATATTATTACAATTATTATTATTTTAATTTCTAAAGGAGTTTAGTAATTAATTTAATATTAGTACTCTCATTTATTCCTAATAAGATTAGGAGACAAATTAATTAAATCCCATGTGGTGGGAAGCCTAAATTAATTAAAGGAGTTTAATTAATTAAAAGAAATCTCATGTCTAATAGGATTAGAAGGGTTGACCAATATCTATATAAGAGGAGTCTTATAATAGATATCAGTTGAGGCAATTCCAATTGTTAGAGAGTACTCCTTTTCTATAGAGGATAGAAAACTAAGTCAACCACCCTCCTTCTTGATAATTCATCTTCCTTGGTGGATCACCTCTAGAGGCCAAACACTTGGGTGGCTAACGTTGATCAAAGTAAGGAATCTAACCCAAAAATTCAAGGAGATCACGAAGAACAAGGAGTTGAACTCGTACCTGTGGAAGCTTCGTTTTACAAGGGTATGATTCCATAACTTCTTATTTATCGTTTTAAATTAATATTTTGCATAAAGGATGATCCGGGTAATGGTTTTGTAGAAATTTTTTTAAACTCTGATATACCATGCTTCCGCTAATTTTTGCAATTTGATTGCATCACGATTTCGTACAAACCCAACAGTGGTATCAGAGCCAAACTTTTATATAATTATTAATTTATTTTTGATTTCATATACATATGGGTATGTATTTAAAAATAATTTATTGGGCATAATTTTATTGTATAAAATTATTTTTTTTAAGAAAAAAAAATGACTTTTTTTTTTTTTTTGGGACGAATCACATTTTTTTTTTTTGGGTGCTAATCTTGAATTCTGCAAGGAAAAAGTGTTGTCTCTTTCTTACTCCAAAAAGAAGGTGACCCATCAGGAAATGACTCTTTTAATAAACCTGCAGGACTCTTTTAATAAAAGAAGGTGACTTCTTTTTAAAAAATAAATGTGAATTTATATTATATATATATATATATATATAACCTGATTCGTTATATAAATATATATAATATATACGGAAATATCAAATATATATATATATATATGATATATTTATATATTATATTCTAAATAATTTTATAATTAAAATAAAGAGTTTATTTTAATCTTGAAATTGTATTTCATGCAATTTAAAATTGTCCATTAAATGATACTCATATATATATGGAATGTTTTAATTCATGAGATGAATATTTATTTATTGATATATATGGTGATATGTATGATAATAAATGGGGATTGATTATGGACTATTTGACCAATGTGATTGGATTTTATTTTAGTTGAATGCTTGAATGAATGGGTTTTATTAAATAGGGTCTGTGTACCTCGTCTTCTCTAAAAAAAATTTTCTTGATGTAAAATTCTATCTCCCTCCTATGTACTTCCCCTTGACTGCTGATCAAGGTTTCTATTTAAATTAAATAGTTTAATGTAATAGAAATAGTTAGAATTATCTTGAAGAAATTTGAGACCAATGAGCAAGGACCGAGGAGCGAGTGAAGACCCGTTTGTATGGAGCCCGGGTTTAAATGTAATAGTTATATTTAAATTTAAATTCTTGCACTCCTAGGTTTGACCTTTTGGTTCACTTGGTGGCTCTAGTGAACCAAACTAGAATAAAAGTCCATAATCAATCCGGGTAGAATATAGTATTCTATATTGCATGCTAAATATTATATATATATATATATATATATATTATATTTTATGCAAACATGCTTCGCATGTTTAATAAAATGACGCGTATTTTATATATATATATATATATATACCTATAACTTCGTTCTAGTTTCATTAGCATCGAAAGGAGCAATCGCATTACTATCGCGTTTAAAACGATGGGTACATCTCACACAAGTCTTCATTTAAGGAGACCAACATATTGTTTCATTGGTTCTCTAAAATTGTCAAAGAAAGAGGTGATTAGGAGTCCTATTACTTCGTTCTAATTTGATTAGCATCAAAAGGAGCAATCCCATGACTATTGTGATACCCCCAAATCCGGGTACTTCGTTTTCACATGATTTGGTGTTCACTTTCTAATATAACATACATCTACCCAATGAATAATGCAAAATAACCTACAATTAAAATTAAAATAAATAAATCTCCCTTACAACAAGGGTTACAACCTTTTTAAAATTATCCCGGGTTACTCTAACCCTGACATAAATATAATAAGTGCAGAAATAAAAACATAACAGTCAAGTCTTAGTACAATCATTCTCAGTTAAATAAAAACAAGTCTTCACTTGCTTTGCTTTCCCTTGCCCTTACTTGTAGACGGAGCATCAGCGTTATCAACCTTAACTGAAATTGTTATTTAATGCAAGAGTGAGCAACCACAGCTCACTGGAGTTTAACAATAATATATACATGAAAAGATATCTTTCAAAGAATCTGAATAATATGATTCGCTTCAACAATAAAGAATTGAATAATTATTCTTTTATCGCAATTACAATTCAGAAATAGAATTTATCTGAGTGTCATAAGACCTTTGAACTCTTGTCTTAGGTTATAAATATTTCTATTTAAACCTTTAACAGTCAATAAGACTATGGACCTTAACTCGTACTTAGGGGGATTAGCCCTTTGTACCATGTATTGTGCACAAACATCTTAACGCTATGCGTAGTAACCTCCCCTAGTACATAGGGTTGTTCAACTCAGCAATTTAAATTCAAGTCCGCACCAAAGAAAGTTTGGTTTGGATAAGCTTACAAGGGTAATTTAGATTTCACGTTCATCAACTAAGGATTAGTTGAATCGACTATTAATAATTCGTAAATAACAGAATTATGAACTAACATATGCTTTAGAATCAACTTAAAGCATTTAAAATAATAACTGGATCTTACTTGAACAATAAGTTAAGATCATTTTAATTAAATAAACAATTGTCCAATACAGAAATGGAAAGGACATTCTCAACAATGAATATATGAATTCAAGAATTTGTATATAATTAACAAGTTTAGGGTTAGAAAACTTGCCTTAAGCGCAAGCTACTTAACTCAATTACGTACTTAAACACTTCCTATATACATTCAATTATAATAATCTAAATCAGTTAACACATAACTAATTTACATAAGTGGTTAACCCTCATGGTTAACTCACTCTAATTAAATAAATAATAATAATCAACTATCACATAGTTAATTACATCACATACATCTTCACATAATTAAATCAATTATGTATTTTAGCTAAATTATAATTAAACAATTATAATTTAAACACTTAATTAAATTATAATTACCTTTTAAATTATAAATAATTTATAATTTATAATCAATTAAACTATATCATGCATTTATCATTACACAATTTAATCATGTATTTATCAATTATAATCAATAATTAAACATTCATTATAATTACACAATTTAAAATCCACAATTAAACATGCATTTATTAAATTATAATTACTTAAATTATAATTTAAATTAACATCTAATTGATTAAAATAATCAATTTCTATACATTACAATTTTACAATATTATACTTTAAATTAAACACTTACTCTTAATTATAATTAATCAAATTATAATTAAGTAACTCATTTATAATAAAACAATTATAGTTTATAATTTATATACTATATTAGGTTTTCAAAACTTTCTTTTTCCCAAATATGAATTTATCACAATTATATAACAACATGTTATATCATTTAAATATATGTCCACTATAAATGAATAATTAAACTAAGGCTCAAAAATAATCTGCACAAATAAACTAAACTCACTGTCCAAGCACTGTACATAGCGCAGCTGCGCAGCCAGCTACCTTAACACCGGCGCAGCTGCGCAGGGGTTGAATCTGGGACAGGCCAGTGGCGCAGCTGCGTTGCTCCTGGCCTTGCTGCCGGCGCAGCTGCGCAGCAACTCGGCCAGACGCAGACAGTCACGGCTCTCTGCTCTACCGAACAACCCATACAAGCCAACAAACGGAGAATTACAGTAACGTAGCCACTGTAACTCCATACACATGCAATAATACATAACATAACATGTTTCTACAATATAACAACCATCTAAATAATGATAATCACAAGTTTTAAAAATTCAATTTGGCCATTTTCATGAAAACTCATATTTTTCCAAAATAATCCACTGTAAGAATTTTTTTCCATCAATTCCACTTTATATACATACATTATATACGTAATTACATGTAATCATCAAACAATTTCCCAATAAGCATGTTAGCATATTTTAATTCATCAATTTTACTTTATCATCAAAACATATAAATTTCATGTGAACACAGTTTTCAATTAAAACTTATTCTGACAAAAATTTTATTTTCTGACAATCCTTCTTCTGGAATATAATTCATATATAACCCATTATAAGCACACTATATATATATGTACACCAAATTTATACAACTCTCATGCTACAATCATACACAGAGAATTCATACTCAAGGATAACATAAAAAACATAAAAATAAAAAGGGAATTAAGACATACCCTTTAACTTATGTTTGAAGAAGAAAATAATGTCAATTGCTTTGATTCTCACGAGTTCTCCCTTTCTTCTTCCTCTTCTTCTTCTCTCTTTCTCTCTTTCTCTCTTTCTCTCCTCTGTGTTCCTCCTTTCTTTCTTAGTTCTTAGACTAACTTAGCATAAACTAATCTAACGTATAATATAATACGTAGTAATAGATATAGGATTAATTATATATAATATAACTGACAATTATATTAAGTATAATGTCAATTACAAATTTCAAAAGCCACAATGCCTTGTTTGGCAAAACAAGGTTATTTTCAAAAACAGATTATCAATGCTAAGGTATTGTTTGGTAACAGTTTATTTAAAAATAGCTTTTTGATAGTTAGGGTCCTGTTTGGTAGAAATAGGTTTAAAACAAATACAAGAGCCTTGTTTGATTAAAATTATTTAAAATTATTTTTCTTTTATTTTAACAAATCATTAAACACCTATTTTAAATGTCACATTTTAATTAATTAAATATTAATCATCTAATTTAATCAATTAAAATCTAACATCAATAAATCACATAAAATTGTCACATAATTATAATTACTCACTAGTTATAATTCATGTAACACTTCATCACATATCTCATCTAATTTAATTCTCTCAATTAAATTAGAACTATAATATAAAATTAATATACATCAATTAAATTAAATTTTACACATTCATTTAATTAATATGTACACTTAATTAAATCACTTCCATAAATCACATAATTTATTTATTTAACTCAATAAATAAATCACATAAAATATTTATTTAACTCAATAAATATTTAAAATTAAATATAAAAATCTCAATCGTTACAATCTTCCCTCCTTAAAAGGATTCTGTCCCCATAATCACACATAACAAAAAATTCTCGTCTATTACATTCTTCCCCCTTAAAAAGATTATGTCCCCAGAATCAGTATCTAAGGGGTTATACAAAACTAATCAAATAAATGCGGATTCTTTTCATCATAACAACTTCGAGTTCCCACGTGGCTTCTTGTAACGATTGTGATTTTATATTTAATTTTAAATATTTATTGAATTAAATAAATATTTTATGTGATTTATTTATTGAGTTAAATAAATAAATTATGTGATTTATGGAGTGATTTAATTAAGTGTATATATTAATTAATTGAATGTGTAATGCTTATTTAATTAATTTATATTAATTTTATATTATAATTCTAATTAAATTGAGATAATTAAATTAGATGAATTATGTGATGAAGTGTTACATGAATTATAATTAGCGAGTAATTATAATTATGTGACAATTTTATGTGATTTATTGATGTTAGATTTTAATTGATTAAATTAGATGATTAATATTTAATTAATTAAAATGTGACATTAAAGTATGCGTCAAATGATTTATTAAAATAAAAAGAAAAGGATTTTTTTAAAATAATTTTTACCAAACAAGGCCCTTGCTTTTGTTTTAAAAGACTGTTGCCAAACAGGGCCCTTACACTAGCTAAACCTAAATTACCTAAACCATGTTTGGAGTTAATAAAAACTAGTTTCTAATTTTTCTTGTAGCCAAACAAGCCAAGTTGGCTTTTAAATTTTGTAACTTACGTTATAATTAGTAGTTAGTGCATATACTTATTATATGGGAGTTACATATATTATATATTACTTGTGTTATATATTATATGTATATACTATCAGTACGTTAGTTTTTCTAAAAGTTAGTCTAAAGCTAAGAAAAAAAGAGCAGAAAAAATAACAGAGAAGAAGATAGAGAGAAGAGGAAGAGGAAGAAAAGGTATAGCTTGAGAAGCTTGAAGGGAATCACTATCATCTTCTTCTTCAATCATCTAAGCAAAAAGGGTATTATTTCAATTTCTTTATATTTCTATGTGTTTTCTTTATAATATTCATGAATATGAGTTCTCTGTGTTTATGATTTAGCATGAAAGTTATACAAATATGATGTACATATATAAATTGTGTTTATAATGGTTATTATATGAATTGTATGTCATGATCAAGGATTTTCAGAAATCAAAATTTTGTCAGAACATGTTTTAATGGAGAAATTGATGTTCTTATGATTTTTTATGTTATTGGCCAATTTTAGAGTAAAAGTTATGATTTGATTGTGTGTTAATATGCCTATTTAGAATTGTTGTGATAATATCTTCAATTTCAAACATAATGCATGTTTTATAAGTGGAATTGGTAAGAAAATTTTATTACAGAGAATTATTTTATGAAAATATGAGTTTTCATAAAAATGGCCAAAATAGATTTTCAAAACTTATGATTATCATTGTTTAAATGATTTTGTATTTTGGAAGCATGCTTTATATATGTGTAATAGCGTATATATGTTTTACAGAGTCTATAGTACTGTATTTTTGGCGTTGTTGGCTTGTATGGGTTAATCGGTGAAGTAGAGTAACGTGGCTGTCTGCGTCTGGCCGAGTTGCTGCGCAGCTGCGTCGGCAGCAAGGCCAGGATCAGCGCAGCTGCGCCGCTTGTCCTTCTCAGATTCCTTCCCTGCGCAGCTGCGCCGGTTTAAAGGCAGCTGCGCCGGGCACAGTGCATTGGGCAGTAAGTTTTGCTTGCTTGTACAGTTTATTTTAAAGACCTTAGTTTAATTTTTCATGGATAAAGGGATATATATTTTGAATGATGTAACATGTTGTTATATGATTATGACAATTTCATGTTTGAAAATAAATTTTTTTTTGAAAACCTAATATGGTATTTAAAACTATAATTGTTTAATAAGTTACTTAATTATAATTAAGAGTAAAGGTGTAATTTAAATTATAAATTTTGTGAAATTATAAGGTATAGAAGTTTAATTATTTTAATTTAAATTATAATTTATGTAATTATAATTTAATAAATGCATGTTTAATTGTGAATTTTTAATTGATAATTACATAATTAATTATAAATTGTGTAATTATAATGCATGTTATAGTTTAATTAATTATTGATTATAATTGATAAATACATGATTAATTATAAATTGTGTAATTATAAATGCATGAATGTGGTTTAATTGATTTTAAATTATAAATTGTTTATAATTTAAAAGGTAATGATAATTTAAGTAATTATAATTTGATTAAGTGTTTGAATTATAATTGTTTAATTATAATTGAGTTAAATACATAATTAATTTAATTATGTGAATATGTAGGTGATGTAATTAACTATGTGATGGTTGATTATTATTACTATTTAATCAGAATGTGAGTTAACTATGAGGGTTAACCACTTATGTGAATTAGTTACGTGTTAACTAATTTAGGTTATTGTGATTGAATATATATGTGTAGGAAGTATTAAAGTACGTGAATTGTGTTAAGTAGCTTGCGCTTGAGGCAAGTCTTCTAAACCCTAAACTCGTTAATTTTACGCAAGTTTTCTAAACCCTAATCTTGTATTGATTTTATATGATCTCTTGAATTCATATATTCATTGTTGAGAATGTCCTTTCCATTTCAGTATTGGACAATTGTTTATTTAATTGAAATGGTCTTAACTTATTGTTCAAGTAAGATCCAATTATTATTTTAAATGCTTTAGGTTTACTTCTAAAGCATATGTTAATTCATAATTCTTTTATTTTGAATTATTGGAAGTTGATTCAACTAATCCTTAGTTGATGAACGTAAAATCTAAATTACCCTTGTAAGCTTATCCAAACCAAACTTTCTTTGGGGCGGACTTGAATTCAAATTACTGAGTTGAACAACCCTATTTACTAGGGGAGGTTACTACGCATAGCGTTAAGATGGTTGTGCACAATACATGGTACGAAGGGCTGATCCCCCTAAGTACGAGTTAAGGTCCATAGTCTTATTGACTGTTAAAGGTTTAAATAAAAATATTTATAACCTAGAACAAGAGTTCAAAGGTCTACGGTATCCTCAACGCAATCCAACGGAACTGCGCCTCTACGGTATCCACACGAACGTCCCGCGAATCGTCACACGATCTGCAGCAAGGAAAGCTGCGGTACTAGCCGCCAAGGATCTGGACTTTTCGAAATTTTTCTCTTTAGTCTCTCTCGAAGAGCGACTAGGGTTTTGATATCGATGATACCCTAAACGGCTGATATATCATATATATAGCAGTTAAAGGAATTAACCAAAACCTAATCCAATTAGAAAAATAAAATTCAAATTTTTATATATATATATATATATATATTATCTTAATTAAGTCTTACTTAATTAATATACATATATATATATATATACAAATTATCCTATTAATTTAATTTCATAATTTAAATACTATCAATCATATTGATATATTTAAATCCATACAATTTAAATTAATTCCCTTTTTAATTACGTTCTAAGTGTGTGACCCTATAGGTTATTATTATGTTGGCAATAATTTTAAAATCATATTATAAAATTATAAACAGTGAGCGGCATCTAGTAATGCATCACTGCTACCCAAATAATAATAAGATCGGTGATTCGATACAACCTTTTCGTGACCAATGTTTCAATGTAATTTAATTCTTTTAACCTTGACATCCTAGATTAAACTCGAGGCATGGAATGTGTCATCCTCTTCATAATTTAATCTGTGTTTTCTTGATCGATGAGTAGACTATATGAAACAAATCACTATCTGAGAATGGCCATGCATTTCATAGTCGTACTCAATCAAGAGGCCTATGGATATCACCCCTAATATATAGGAGGGTTAAATTTCATCTAGATCACTCATATTCCTCACACGATTCATGATGTACCCAATAATCACCTTTATCGTCCACCTATTAAAGGTGGCCTTTGATGATATCAAAGTACATAAATTCTCGTGTAGTAATATAGTGATTTCAGGTCGGAGGATCATTACATCATTGTCACTATGAGAATTGCTTATGACACTTTGCATAATGCTCCACGTAGAATTCTCATGGTGGGTCTGCCCAGTACATTGTTCTCTTACATGATAGTAGTGTGCATACAAGCCAATCATGTATGATGATAAAGCACATACTTTGTAAATAATCTTATTTATTTATTAATAAAATATTAATTTAAGGCATATAATTATCTACATGGTGCTGTTTTTATAATATGTAAATAACCCATAGTTTTAAGCAATGCTTTTAGAATCATGATGAGATCATGATAATGAGATCTAAATTCTTAAAAAGCTTAAAAACTAAAATAGTTCCCAATTGTGGGATTACTAAAATGGGGATTAGTAAATCCGGATAGATTGGTACATATGTTGCTTGCTCATTGGATGAGGATGACTGATCTCATGGTCATTTGTGTGGAGACACTAAAGCAAGTATGTAGGTGCTTATTGGAGAATAAGTTCACTGAACGTGACTCGCTATGGAATACCTAATGGAGTTTTACTCGCCTGTCAATAGGAATTCCTATTGTGATAGTAGTACATGTGATCCTTGGACTTGAGATCATCATAGTATCTTGTATGTAACAAATTATACTTTGACTAATTCCTTAAGGCCTTTTAAGGCATATATAGGGTATGCTTGGGTGTAATGAGTTACATATGGAGATAATGAATGATCAATAAAGAATCTACCACTTCTAGTAAAAGAGGAGATATGTCCTATGTGATTCGTTAAATGACAACCCAAGAATCCTTGGCCAAGGTAGAATGAAATTAGAAAGAGGTTTCTAATTTGCATTATTTGGAGTTGTGCATTTTCTAATCGAAATACATATGATTAAATAAATTAAGACTTGACAGTAAATTCACATCTTATATTTAATTGGGACATTGTACGGTGGAAGGATTGAATTGTACGGTAACTATTAACTCACAGGTTCTTTTATGATTAATGTTGAAATCTATATTATCTGGAAAGTCGTTGATCGCTAGGGAGGCTTATCCCTATTGTAGAATAAATGTTATTTATTTAAATAGATTATTAGTTTAATTTGTTTATTTAAATAAGATTAGAATTGTTCTAATTGATTTATTCACAACCGGTTTAATATGGAGAACCTAAAGGGTCACACCATAAAAGGAAGAAGAATTATTTAAGAAGAAAATGGCATGATAGTAATAATGCATTAAGTATAATTAATTTAATCTATGATGATAGAATAAATTAAATAGCTTAATGTTTATTATTTAATATTTTAGAAATATTAAATATAAATTAATAAGAGGAGTCTTATTAATATTATTATTATTATTATTATTTTAATTCTAAAGGAGTTTAGGAATTAATATAATATCAGTACTCTCTCTCAATCCTAATAAAGATTAGGATATAAATTAATTAAAAGTAATTAATTAATTAATTAAATAAAACCCTATTCTAATTGGATTAGGAGGGTTAACCTAATATCTATATAAGAGAGTCTTATATCAGAAATAAGGTACGCGAATTTTTCAAGAGTTGGGAGTACACATATTCTATAGAGATAGAAACAAGGGTTAATCCAATAACCCATCTTACTGAGTTCTTCATCTTCCTTGGTGGATCACCGTTAGAGGCCAAACATTTGGGTGGCTGACATTGATCAAGGGAAGGAGCCACTACAGAGGAATCAAATGAGTAGAACTTGTACCTGAGGAAGCTTGGATCTTCAAAGGTATAATTCTGTTTTTCTCCTTCTTCATTCACTGATAATTGATGCACAAGAATGATCACGGTAATGGGTTTGTATAAATTTTGAAAACCTAGTTTTTACGCTTCCGCCCTATTTATGTGATTTGATTGCATGATTGCGTTACGTACAAACCCAACAATGGTATCAGAGCCAATCTTGTGCTAATTATCAGTCTATGTGATTCTATACATGTATGATATGCGATTGGATCGAGTTCTGGGCAACAAAAATTTTTCAGATTCTGCGAAGCTGCGCAGTTGCGCCGGTACAAGGCACTATTGCTGCGCAGCTGCGCCGGGTGCTGTTCCTGGTTTTCATGCTGCGCAGCTGCGCCGGTTCCCTTTACATTCTTGGCGCAGCTGCGCCACTGGACAGGAACTGAATTTTTTTTTGTTTTATTTAATTAAATGAATGGTTTATTTAATTAATAAAGGTTTAAAATAAAGATGTTTATTTTATATGAAATGAGATTTTAGAATTGCTAAAATTAAAGAGTTTAATTTGGAATTGTTTTTTAATGAAATAAAGGAGTTTATTTTTCCAAAAACAAAGTTTAGCAAACTTTTCCCCATTAACTGATATTAATACATATGTGGAATGAATTTACTTTCATGAGATGAATAAGTTTTATCGATACGTATGATGATATGTATGGTAATAAAAGGGATTGATTATGGACTATGACCAATGTGATTGGATTTTATTTTGGATGAATGCTTAAATGTATAGGTTTTATAAAATGGGGTCTGCGTACCTCGTCTTCTCTGATTTTATTCTCGGTGTAAAATTCTATCTCCCTTCTATGTACTTCCCCTTGACTGCTGATCAAGGTTTCTATTTAAAAATAATTTATGTAATAGAGATAGTTAGAATTATCTTGAAGAAACTGGAGACCAAGGAGCAAGGAGCGCGTGAAGACCCGTTTGTATGGAGCCCTGGTTTAAATGTAACAGTTACGTTTAAATTTAAATTTTTGCACTCCTAGGTTTGACCTTTTGGTTCACTAGGTGGCTCTAGTGAACCAAACTAGAATAAAAGTCCATAATCAATCCGGGTAGAATATAGTATTCTATATTGCATGCTAAATATTATATATATTATATTTTATACAAACATGCTTCGCATATTTAATAAAATGACGCGTATTTTATATATATATGTGCATGCGCGCTTAAAAAGATGAGACAAATAATAACAAACCCCTCAAAGAAATATTATTAAGTCTAAAGCGTTCAAATGATATTTGGAATATCGAACGTCGCCTTCTAGCATGATTAGTTAATAGAGTATTAAATATTTAATATGAGTTTGTTGTGCTATCCACAAGGCGAGTATTGAATATTTAAGATGTTAATTAATCACATTTGATGCTTATCAAGAAAATTGAACGATCTAGTCTTGTTGTGCTATCCACAAGGACGAAAATTTTTCTTTTTTGAATTTATGGAAGTGCTAGGCTGGACTTAACTTAAATCATTTTAGTTCGGATGTGCACACACATGGCCATTATGATTTAAGAGGCAAAATAAAAAGAGTTACATGGTGATGTAATTGACAAGAGTTGTCTACCTATTTATTTGTATATCGCTTGTTGTGCTATCCACAAGGTTATATACATTTGAAATGGGATCCTTAATCTCACTAGCAAATCTTTAATTAGATGTTGCCGAACTATATGAGTGAGGGTAATATAGTTTGATGAAAATAGTGGGAGATACCAATTTAAAATAAAGACCTAAATTTATTTTGGTATGCAAAATTAATAAAATGAATGTTTGCTAAAATGTTGTCTTTTCACATGCAGAATTTTAAAAATGTCAAAATCACTAATCTCACTATGAAGCATACTTGATGCAAATAAGCTTACCGGCCCGAATTATGAGGACTGGCTAAGAAATCTGAGAATTGTTCTCACTACTGAAAAGATTTCTTATGTCCTAAATTCCACTATCCCTGAATCTGTTTCAGAAACAGCCTCTGAGGAAGGGATTTCCACTTTCAATAAGTGGCAAGATGATGCATCTGTGGCTCAATGCATCATGCTCGCATCCATGAATAACGAGCTTCAGCGTCAGCACGAAAAAATGGATGCTCCTGCTATGCTGCTTCACCTCAAGGAGTTGTATGGTGAACAGAGTAGGACTGCTAGATATGAGATATCTAAGGAGCTCTTCCGATCTCGGATGACCGAGGGCACTGCCGTCGAGACTCATGTTCTGAAGGTAATCAATTTGATTGAATGCCTTGGACAGCTTGGGTTCGTCATGGATGGGGAGTTGAGTCAAGACTTGGTCTTGCAGTCACTCCCTGAGACCTTCTCGCAGTTTGTGGTTAATTTTCACATTAATAAGCTAGATGTCAGCTTACCTGAGCTGCTTAACATGCTGAAAACTGCAGAAGGTCACTTCTCATCCAAGAAGAACCATGTCTTGATGGTGGATTCTTCCAATAAAAGGAAGAGGCCCAAGGTGTCTTCTGAAAAGAAGAAATCTAAGAAGGCTAAGGGAAAAGGGAAAGAAAAGGAGCAAAAGAAACCTGAACCAGCTAAAGGAATGTGCTTTCATTGCAATGAGCCGGGACATTGGAAGAGGAACTGCAAGAAGTTTCTAGCAGAGAAGAAGCTTGGAGAAGCTTCGACTTCCAATCAAGGTTTGTTTATGATTGAAATTAATTTTTCTGAAAGTCATAATTCTACTTGGGTATTGGATACCGGCTGTGGTTCTCACATATGTAATACTGTGCAGGGACTGGCTAGAAGAAGAAAGCTGAACAAAGATGAGGTGATCCTACGAGTGGAAAATGGAGCAAAAGTTGCTGCATTAGCTGTAGGAACTTATTGTTTAGCAATGCCTTCGGGCAAATCCATTTATCTTAATAATTGTTATTATGTTCCGAATATTATTAAAAACATTATTTCAATTTCTGTATTAGATATGGAAGGTTTTGACGTTATTATAAAGAACAATGGTTGTTCTATTTATAAAGACGATGTTTTATATGGTATTGGAAATTTGCGAAATGGACTTTATACACTTGACTTACAAGAAAATATATTTCAAATTGAACAAATTAAGAAAAGGAAAAGAGATGATATTAATTATACCTATATGTGGCACTATAGACTCGGTCATATCAATGAAACAAGATTATCCAAGTTGCATAAAGATGGGCTCCTCGAGCTATCTAATTATGAATCATATCCAACTTGTGAATCTTGTCTCATGGGTAAAATAACTAAATCTCCTTTTAGTGGAAAAGGAGAGAGAGTTACAGAGTTGTTGGCATTGATTCACACAGACGTTTGTGGACCTATGACAATAAGTGCACGGGGTGGGTATTCTTATTTTATTACTTTCACTGATGATCACTCAAGATTTGGATATGTGTATTTAATGAAATACAAATCAGAATCATTTGAAAAGTTCAAAGAGTTCAGAAGTGAAGTAGAGAAACAAACGGGCAAGAGTATTAAGATACTTCGATCAGATCGAGGTGGAGAATACTTAAGCAGTGAGTTTCTCAATTGTCTCAGAGAAAATGGTATAATCTCACAATGGACTCCTCCAGGTACACCACAGTTAAATGGAGTATCTGAAAGGAGAAATCGAACACTGTTGGACATGGTTCGATCCATGATGAGTTTTACCGACCTTCCAATTTCCTCTTCTGGGGATATGCCCTAGAAACGGCTGCATACCTACTTAACAAGGTACCTACCAAATCTGCCCCAAAGACTCCATATGAGATGTGGAAAGGGAGGAAACCAAATCTTAAGCATGTTAAGATTTGGGGTTGTCCAGCTTATGTTAAAAAGTTTGAAAATGATAAGCTACAGACTAAATCCGATAAGTGTAGATTTGTGGGATACCCTAAAGAAACCGTAGGGTATTATTTCTATCATCCAACTGATCAAAAGGTGTTTGTTGCGAAACATGCTGCCTTCTTGGAGAAAGAGTTTATCCATGAAGGGGTCAGTGGGAGCAAGATATATCTTGAAGAAGTTCAAGAACCACAAGTTACCACGGACCAAAGTCAGGTACCTAACCAAGTAGAAGAACCTACTGTACCACACCCTGTTCGTAAATCTGGAAGAGTACCGAAGATACCTGAGAGGTATGGATTCGTTATAGAGGATGACAATGAGGTACACATCATGAATGATGATGATCCATTGAATTACGAACAGGCTATGAGTAATAAAGACTCAGGGAAATGGCTTGAAGCCATGAAATCCGAAATGGACTCCATGTATGAAAACAAAGTATGGTCTTTGGTTTCACCACCTGAAGGTATTAAACCTATTGGGTGTAAATGGGTTTTTAAGAAAAAGACTGGAGCAGACGGAAAGGTAGAGACCTATAAGGCCCGACTGGTTGCAAAAGGTTTCAAACAAAGACAAGGAGTTGACTATGATGAAACCTTCTCACCAGTAGCCATGCTCAAGTCCATTCGAATTTTGCTTGCGATTGCAGCTTACAACGACTATGAGATCTGGCAGATGGACGTGAAAACGGCCTTCCTCAATGGGAAACTTGAGGAGGATGTGTATATGACACAGCCAGAGGGATTTATTTCAAAAGTTGGAACAAATCAAGTCTGTAAGCTACAACGATCCATTTATGGGTTGAAGCAAGCTTCTCGTAGATGGAACATTCGTTTTAATGAGACAATCAAAGAGTTTGATTTTATCAAAAATGAGGATGAACCATGTGTATACAAGAAGGTTAGTGGGAGTGCAGTATCATTCCTTGTATTATATGTTGATGATATATTACTGATAGAGAATGACATTCCTATGTTACAATCCATTAAAATCTGGTTATCTAAAAACTTCTCCATGAAGGACTTGGGTGAAGCATCCTATATTTTGGGGATAAAGATCTATAGAGATAGATCTAAAGGATGCTCAGTTTATCCCAAGGAACGTACATTGATACGATGCTAAAGAGGTTTAGCATGGAAGATTCCAAAAGAGGTCTCATGCCGATGAGCCATGGAATAAATCTCTCCAAGAAATAGGCCCCAAAGACACCTGAGGAGAGAGACCATATGAGTAAGATCCCTTATGCTTCTGCAATAAGATCTATCATGTACGGTATGATATGTACTAGACCGGATGTTGCTCACGCACTTAGTGTAACAAGCAGATACCAGTCGAATCCAGGAGAAGAGCACTGGAAGGCAGTGAAAAATATCCTAAAGTACTTGAGAAGGACTAAAGATATTTTTCTTGTCTACAGTGGGTCTGAATTAAAACTCGAGGGATTCACGGACTCAAGTTTTTAAACAGACCAAGATGACAGTAAATCTATTTCAGGGTATGTGTTTACCTTGAACGGAGGTGCAGTGAGTTGGAAGAGTTCCAAGCAGCAAACGGTTGCTGATTTAGTGATAGTGGCAGAGTATATAGCTGCAAGTGAAGCTGCAAAGGAAGCTGTTTGGATGAAGAAGTTCATAACTGAACTTGGTGTGGTTCCTAGCATTAGAGAAGCAGTTCCCGTATACTGTGACAACACCGGAGCGGTTTCACAGGCTAAGGAACCCAGGTCTCATCAGAAATCTAAACACGTGTTGCGGCGATTTCACTTGATCAGGGAGATCATTGAAAGAGGAGGCGTCACCTTGGAGCGTGTGGACTCTCAAGACAACATTGCAGATCCATTTACTAAAGCTCTAACACAACAACAGTTTGATCGTCACTTAGAGAAGATGGGTATGAGATACCATGACGATTGGCTTTAGTGCAAGTGGGAGATTGATAGTAGTGTGCATACAAGCCAATCATGTATGATGATAAAGCACATACTTTGTAAACAATCTTATTTATTTATTAATAAAATATTCATTTAAGGCATATAATTATCTACATGGTGCTGTTTTTATAATATGTAAATAACCCATAGTTTTAAGCAATGCTTTTAGAATCATGATGAGATCATGATAATGAGATCTAAATTCTTAGAAAGCTTAAAAACTAAATTATTTAAGAAGAAAATGGCATGATAGTAATAATGCATTAAGTATAATTAATTTAATCTATGATGATAGAATAAATTAAATAGCTTAATGTTTATTATTTAATATTTTAGAAATATTAAATATAAATTAATAAGAGGAGTCTTATTAATATTATTATTATTATTAGTATTATTTTAATTCTAAAGGAGTTTAGGAATTAATATAATAATAGTACTCTCTCTCAATCCTAATAAAGATTAGGATATAAATTAATTAAAAGTATTTAATTAATTAAAACCCTATTCTAATTGGATTAGGAGGGTTAACCTAATATCTATATAAGAGAGTCTTATATCAGAAATAAGGTACGTGAATTTTTCAAGAGTTGGGAGTACACATATTCTATAGAGATAGAAACAAGGGTTAAGCCAATAACCCATCTTACTGAGTTCTTCATCTTCCTTGGTGGATCACCGTTAGAGGCCAAACATTTGGGTGGCTGACATTGATCAAGGGAAGGAGCCACTACAGAGGAATCAAAGGAATCAAAGGAGTAGAACTTGTACCTGAGGAAGCTTGGATCTTTAAAGGTATAATTCTATTTTTCTCCTTCTTCATTCACTGATAATTGATGCAGAAGAATGATCATGGTAATGGGTTTGTATAAATTTTGAAAACCTAGTTTTTACGCTTCCGCCCTATTTATGTGATTTGATTGCATGATTACGTTACATATAAACCCAACATAACATGTACCTATGCATTGACTCAATATCTCATATAGTTATGACCAATGAGATTTGGCCATCAGTCAATCCACATACTAGTCTCAATGTATCATTATTGTCCCATTAACAATGACACTCGACTAGGGACATTAAAGAGTAATGATACTAATTGTAACTATATGATTTCATGTTCAAGTCACATACTTGAAGCCATATAATTTGTATCAGTATTCTAAGGACTTTTATTATGTTAACATTTATATAACGCAGTAAATAAAACCATAATAAAATAATTTATTTATTTAATCAAATATAATATAAAAAATGTTTAAGCAATTACATCAAAGAATTAGCCTCTAGGGCATAAACTCTAACAATTATGAGTCCAATGACTTTGTTCTAGTTTGATTAGCATCAAAAGGAGCAATCCTATCACTAGTGCCTTCAAAATGATTCGTACATCTCACACAAGTCTTCATTTACGGAGACCTTATTATTTCATTAGTTCTCTCAAATTGTCAAAATATTGGTGATTATGAGTCCTATTACTTCGTTCTAGTTGAAATTAGCATCAAAAGAGGCAATACCATCACTATCGCATCCAAAACGATTCGTACAACTCACACAAGTCTTCATTTAGGGAGGCCTTCATATTGTTTCATTGGTTGTTTCAAATTTATAAAGAAAGAGGTGATTAAGAGTTATATTACTTCGTTCTAGTTAGATTAGCGTTAAAAGGAGAAACCCATGACTATCGCGTTCAGAACTATGTGTACATCTCACACAAGTTTTTATTTAGGGAGACCTTATTATTATTTCATTAGTTCTCCCTAATTATAAAAATATAGATGATTATGAGTCCTATTACTTCGTTCTAGTTGGAATTAGTATCAAAAGGAGCAATCCCATCACTATAGCGTTCAAAACGATGAGTAGATCTCACATAATCCTTCATTTAGGGAGACTTCATATTGTTTCATTGGTTATTTCAAATTAACAAAGAAAGAGGTGATTAAGAGTTCTATTACTTCGTTCTGGTTTGATTAGTGTCAAAAGGAGAAACCAATGACTATCGCGTTCAAAACCATGCGTACATCTCACATAAGTCTTCATTTAGGGAGACCTTCTTATTGTTTCATTGGTGCTCTAAAATTGTCAAAGAAATAATGATTAGGAGTCTTATAACTTCGTTCTAGTTTGATTATCATCAAAAGGAGCAATCCCATGACTATCGCGTTTAAAACGATGCGTACATCTCACACAAATCTTCATTTAAGGAGACCTTCTTATTGTTTTATTGGTTATCTAAAATTGTCAAAGAAAGAGGTGATTAGGAGTCATATCACTTCGTTCTAATTTGATTAGCATCAAAAGGAGCAATCCCATAACTATCGCGTTAAAAACGATGTGTACAACTCACACCAGTCTTCATTTAAGGAGACCTGCATATTGTTTCATTGGTTCTCTAAAATTGTCAAAGAAAGAGGTGATTAGGAGTTCTATTACTTCGTTCTAATTTGATTAGCATCAAAAGGAGCAATCCCATGACTATCGCGTTAAAAACGATGCGTACTCTCACACATGTTCTGATTAAGGGAGACCTTTTTAATGTTTCATTGGTTCTCTCAAATTATCAAAGAAAGAGGTGATTATGAGTCCTATAACTTTGTTCTAGTTTGATTAGCATCAAAAGTTGCAATCCTATCACTAGTGCCTTGAAAACGATCCGTACATCTCACAGAAGTCTTCATTTACGGAGACCTTCTTATTGTTTCATTAGTTTTCTCAAATTATCAAAATATTGGTGATTATGAGTCCTATTGCTTCGTTCTAGTTGAAATTAGCATCAGAAGTAGCAATACCATCACTATCGCGTCCAAAACGATTCGTAGATCTCACACAAGTCTTCATTTAGGGAGGCCTTCATATTATTTCATTGGTTATTTCAAATTTACAAAGAAATAGGTGATTAAGAGTTATATTACTTCGTTCTAGTTTGATTAGCGTTAAAAGGAGAAACCCATGACTATCGCATTCAAAACTATGCGTACATCTCACACAAGTCTTCATTTAGGGAGACGTTCTTATTATTTCATTAGTTCTCTCAAATTATAAAAATATAGGTGATTATGAGTCCTATTGCTTCATTCTAGTTCAAATTAGTATCAAAATTAGTATCAAAAGGAGCAATCCCATCACTATCGCGTCCAAAACGATGAGTAGATCTCACACAAGCCTTAATTTACGGAGACTTCATATTGTTTCATTGGTTGTTTCAAATTAACGAAGAAAGTGGTGATTAAGAGTTCTATTACTTCGTTCTAGTTTGATTAGCGTCAAAAGGAGAAACCAATGACTATCACGTTCAAAACCATGCATACATCTCACACAAGTCTTCATTTAGGGGAACCTTCTTATTGTTTCATTGGTGCTCTAAAATTGTCAATGAAAGAGGTGATTAGGAGTCTTATAACTTCGTTCTAGTTTGATTAGCATCAAAAGAAGCAATTCCATTACTATCGCGTTTAAAACGATGGGTACATCTCACACAAGTCTTCATTTAAGTTGACCAGCATATTGATTCATTGGTTCTCTAAAATTGTTAAAGAAAGAGGTGATTAGGCATTCTATTACTTCGTTCTAATTTGATTAGCATCAAAGGGAGCAATCCCATGACTATCACGTTAAAAATGATTCGTACTCTCACACATGTTCTGATTTATGGAAACTTTTTTATTATTTCATTTGTTCTCTCAAATTATCAAAGAAAGAGGTGATTATGAGTCCTATGACTTTATTCTAGTTTGATTAGCATCAAAAGGAGCAATCCTGTCACTAGTGCCTTCAAAACGATCCGTACATCTCACACAAGTCTTCATTTACGGAGACCTTCTTATTGTTTCATTAGTTCTCTCAAATTGTCAAAATATTAGTGATTATGAGTCCGATTACTTCGTTTTAGTTGAAATTAGCATCAAAAGGAGCAATACCATCACTATCGCGTCCAAAATAATTCGTAGATCTCACACAAATCTTCATTTAGGGAGGCCTTCATATTGTTTCATTGGTTGTTTCAAATTTAAAAAGAAAGAGGTGATTAAGAGTTATATTACTTCGTTCTAGTTTGATTAGCGTCAAAAGGAGAAACCCATGACTAACGCGTTCAAAACTATGCGTACATCTCACACAAGTCCTCATTTAGGGAGACCTTCTTATTGTTTCATTAGTTCTCTCAAATTGTAAAAATATAGGTGATTATGAGTCCTATTACTTCGTTCTAGTTGAAATTAGTATCAAAAAGAGCAATCCCATCACTATCGCGTCCAAAACGATGAGTAGATCTCACACAAGTCTTCATTTATGGAGACTTCATTTTGTTTCATTGGTTGTTTCTAATTTTCAAAGAAAGAGGTGATTAAGAGTTCTATTACTTCGTTCTAATTTGATTAGCGTGAAATGGAGAAACCAATGACTATCGCGTTCAAAACCATGCGTACATCTCACACAAGTCTTCATTTAGGAAGACCTTCTTATTGTTTCATTGGAGCTCTAAAATTGTCAATGAAAGAGGTGATTAGGAGTCCTATAACTTTGTTCTAGTTTGATTAGCATCAAAAGGAGCAATCCCATTACTATCGCGTTTAAAACGATGCGCACATCTCACACAAGTCTTCATTTAAGGAGACCAGCATATTGTTTCATTGGTTCTCTAAAATTATCAAAGAAAGAGGTGATTAGGAGTCCTATTACTTCGTTCTAATTTGATTAGCATCAAAAGGAGCAATCCCATGACTATCGCATTAAAAACGATGCGTACTCTCACACAAGTTCTGATTTAGGTAGACCTTTTTATTGTTTCATTGGTTCTCTCAAATTATCAAAGAAAGAGGTGATTATGAGTCCTATGACTTTGTTCTAGTTTGATTAGCATCAAAAGGAGCAATCCTATCACTAGTGCCTTCAAAACGAACCGTACATCTCACACAAGTCTTCATTTACGAAGACCTTCTTATTGTTTCATTAGTTCTCTCAAATTGTCAAAATATTGGTGATTATGAGTCCTATTACTTCGTTCTAGTTGAAATTAGCATCCAAAGGAGCAATACCATAACTATCGCGTCCAAAACTATTCGTAGATCTCACACAAGTCTTCATTTAGGCAGGCCTTCATATTATTTCATTGGTTGTTTCAAATTTACAAAGAAAGAGGTGATTAAGAGTTATATTACTTCGTTCTAGATTGATTAGCGTCAAAAAGAGAAACCCATGACTATCGCGTTCAAAACTATGCGTACATCTCACACAAGTCTTCATTTAGGGAGACCTTCTTATTGTTTCATTGGTGCGCTAAAATTGTCAAAGGAATAAGTGATTAGGAGTCTTATAACTTCGTTCTAGTTTGATTATCATCAAAAGTAACAATCCCATGACTATCGCGTTTAAAACGATGCGTACATCTCACACAAATCTTCATTTAAGAAGACCTTCTTATTGTTTCATTGGTTATCTAAAATTGTCAAAGAAAGAGGTGATTAGGAGTCCTATCACTTTGTTCTAATTTGATTAGCATCAAAAAGAGCAATCCCATGACTATCGCGTTAAAAACGATGTGTACATCTCACACAAGTCTTGATTTAGGGGGACCTTCTTATTGTGTCATTGGTTCTCTCAAATTGTCAAAGAAAGAGGTGATTATGAGTCCTATGACTTTGTTTTAATTTGATTAGAATCAAAAGTTACAATCCTATCATTAGTGCCTTCAAAACGATCCGTACATCTCACACAAGTCTTCATTTAGGGAGACCTTCTTATTGTTTCATTAGTTCACTCAAATTGTAAAAATATAGGTGATTATGAGTTCTATTACTTCGTTCTAGTTGAAATTAGTATCAAAAGAAGCAATTCCATCACTATCGCGTCCAAAACGATGAGTAGATCTCGCATAAGCCTTCATTTAGGGAGACTTCATATTATTTCATTGGTTGTTTCAAATTTACAAAGAAAGAGGTGATTAAGAGCTCTATTACTTCGTTCTAGTTTGATTAGCGTCCAAAGGAGAAACCCATGACTATCGCGTTCAAAACCATGCGTACATCTCACACAAGTCTTCATTTAGGGAGACCTTATTATTGTTTCATTGGTGCTCTAAAATTGTCAAAGAAAGGGGTGACGAGGAGTCCTATAACTTCGTTCCAGTGTGATTAGCATCAAAAGGAGCAATCCAATTACTATCGCGTTTAAAACGATGGGTACATCTCACACAAGTCTTCATCTAAGGAGACCTGCATATTGTTTCATTGGTTCTCTAAAATTGTCAGTGAAATAGGTGATTTGGAGTCGTATTACTTCGTTCTAATTTGATTAGCATCAAAAGGAGCAATCCCATGACTATCGCATTAAAAATGATGCGTACTCTCACACATGTTCTGATTTAGGTATACCTTTTTATTGTTTTATTGGTTCTCTCAAATTATCAAAGAAAGAGGCGATTTTGAGTCCTATGACTTTGTTCTAGTTTGATTAGCATCAAAATGAGCAATCCTATCACTAGTGCCTTCAAAATGAACCGTACATCTCACACAAGTCTTCATTTATGAAAACCTTCTTATTGTTTCATTATTTCTCCCAAATTGTCAAAATATTAGTGATTATGAGTCCTATTACTTCGTTCTAGTTGAAACTAGCATCCAAAGGAGCAATACCATCATTATCGCGTCCAAAACTATTCGTAGATCTCACACAAGTCTTCATTTAGGGAGGCCTTCATATTGTTTCATTGGTTGTTTCAAATTTACAAAGAAAGAGGTGATTAAGAGTTATATTACTTCGTTCTAGTTTGATTAGCGTCAAAAGGAGAAACCCATGACTATCGCGTTCAAAACTATGCGTACATCTCACACAAGTCTTCATTTAGGGAGACCTTCTTATTGTTTCATTAGTTCACTCAAATTGTAAATATATAGGTGATTATGAGTTCTATTACTTCGTTCTAGTTGAAATTAGTATCAAAAGAAGCAATCCCATCACTATCGCGTCCAAAACGATGAGTAGATCTCGCACAAGTCTTCATTTAGGGAGACTTCATATTGTTTCATTGGTTGTTTGAAATTAACAAAGAAAGAGGTGATTAAGAGTTCTATTACTTCGTTCTAGTTTGATTAGCGTCAAAAGGAGAAACCCATGACTATCGCGTTCAAAATCATGCGTACATCTCACACAAATCTTCATTTAGGGAGACCTTCTTATTGTTTCATTGGTGCTCTAAAATTGTCAATAAAAGAGGTTATTAGGAGTCCTATAACTTCATTCTAGTTTGATTAGAATCAAAAGGAGCAATCCCATTACTATCGCGTTTAAAACGATGGTTACATCTCACACAAGTCTTCATTTATGGAGACCAGCATATTGTTTCATTGGTTCTCTTAAATTGTTAAAGAAAGAGGTGATTAGGAGTCCTATTACTTCGTTCTAATTTGATTAGCATCAAAAGGAGCAATCCCATGACTATCGCGTTAAAAACGATGCGTACTCTCACACATGTTCTGATTTAGATAGACCTTTTTATTGCTTCATTGGTTCTCTCAAATTATCAAAGAAAGAGGTGATTATGAGTCCTATGACTTTGTTCTAGTTTGATTAGCATCAAAAGGAGCAATCCTGTCACTAGTGCCTTCAAAATGATCCGTACATCTCACACAAGTTTTCATTTACGAAGACCTTCTTATTGTTTCATTAGTTCTCCCAAATTATCAAAATATTGGTGATTATGAGTCCTATTACATCGTTCTAGTTGAAATTAGCATCCAAAGGAGAAATACCATCACTATCGCGTCCAAAACGATTCGTAGATCTCACACAAGTCTTCATTTAGGGAGGCCTTCATATTGTTTCATTGGTTGTTTCAAATTTACAAAGAAAGAGGTGATTAAGAGTTATATTACTTCGTTCTAGTTTGATTAGCGTCAAAAGGAGAAACCCATGACTATCACGTTCAAAACTATGCGTACATCTCACACAAGTCTTCATTTAGGGACACCTTCTTATTGTTTCATTGGTGCTCTAAAATTGTCAAAGAAATAAGTGATTAGGAGTCTTATAACTTCGTTCTAGTTTGATTATCATCAAAAGGAGTAATCCCATAACTATCGCGTTTAAAACGATGCGTACATCTCACACAAATCATCATTTTAGGAGACCTTCTCATTGATTCATTTGTTATCTAAAATTGTCAAAGAAAGAAGTGATTAGGAGTCCTATCACTTCGTTCTAATTTTATTATCATCAAAAGGAGCAATCCCATGACTATCGCATTAAAAACGATGCGTACTCTCACACATGTTCTGATTTAGGGAGACCTTTTTATTGTTTCATTGGTTCTCACAAATTATCAAAGAAAGAGGTGATTATGAGTCCTATGACTTTGTTCTAGTTTGATTAGCATCAAAAAGAGCAATCCTAACACTAGTGCCTTCAAAACGATCCGTACATCTCACACAAGTCTAAATTTACGGAGACCTCCTTATTGTTTCATTAGTTCTCTCAAATTGTAAAAATATTGGTGATTATGAGTCCTATTACTTCGTTCTAGTTGAAATTAGCATCAAAAGGAGCAATACTATCACTATCGCGTCCAAAACGATTCGTAGATCTCACACAAGTCTTCATTTAGGGAGGCCTTCATATTGTTTTATTGGTTGTTTCAAATTTACAAAGAAAAAGAGGTGATTAAGAGTTATATTACTTCGTTCTAGTTTGATTAGCGTCAAAAGGAGAAACCCATGACTATCGCGTTCAAAATTATTTGTACATCTCACACAAGTCTCCATTTAGGGACACCTTCTTAGTATTTCATTAGTTCTCTCAAATTATAAAAATATAGGTGATTATAAGTCCTATTACTTCGTTCTAGTTGAGATTAGTATCAAAAGGAGCAATCTCATCACTATCGCGTCCAAAACGATGAGTAGATCTTACACAAGTCTTCATTTAGGGAGACTTCATATTGTTTCATTGGTTGTTTCAAATTTACAAAGAAAGAGGTGATTAAGAGTTCTATTACTTCGTTTTATTTTGATTAGAGTCTAAAGGAGAAACCAATGACTAACGCGTTCAAAACCATACGTACATCTCACACAAGTCTTCATTTAGGGAGACCTTCTTATTATTTCATTGGTGCTCTAAAATTATCAATGAAAGAGGTGATTAGGAGTCCTATAACTTCGTGCTAGTTTGATTAGCATCAAAAGGAGCAATCCCATTACTATCGCGTTTAAAACGATAGGTACATCTCACACAAGTCTTCATTTAAGGAGACCTACATATTGTTTCATTGGTTCTCTAAAATTGTCAAAGAAAGAGGTGATTAGGAGTCCTATTACTTCGTTCTAATTTTATTAGCATCAAAATGAGCAATCCCATGACTATCGCGTGAAAAACGATGCGTACTCTCACACATGTTCTGATTTAGGGAGACCTTTTTATTGTTTCATTGGTTCTCTCAAATTATCAACGAAAGAGGTGATTATGAGTCCTATGACTTTGTTCTAGTTGGATTAGCATCAAAAGGAGCAATCCTATGACTAGTGCCTTCAAAACGATCCGTACATCTCACACAAGTCTTCATTTACGGAGACCTTCTTATTGTTTCATTAGTTCTCTCAAATTGTCAAAATATTGGTGATTATGAGTCCTATTACTTCGTTCTAGTTGAAATTAGCATCAAAAGGAGCAATACCATCACTATCGCGTCCAAAACGATTCATAGATCTCACACAAGTCTTCATTTAGGGAGGCCTTCATATTATTTCATTGGTTGTTTCAAAATTACAAAGAAAGAAGTGATTAAGAGTTATATTACTTTGTTCTAGTTTGATTAGCTTCAAAAGGAGAAACCCATGACTATCGCGTTCAAAACTATGCGTACATCTCACACAAGTCTTCATTTAGGGAGACCTTCTTATTGTTTCATTGGTGCTCTAAAATTGTCAAAGAAATGATGATTAGGAGTCTTATAACTTCGTTCTAGTGTTATTATCATCTAAAGGAGCAATCCCATGACTATCGCGTTTAAAATGATGCGTACATCTCACACAAATCTTCATTTAAAGAGACCTTATTGTTTCATTGGTTATCTTACATTGTCAAAGAATGAGGTGATTAGGAGTCCTATCACTTCGTCGTAATTTGATTAGCATCAAAAGGGGCAATCCCATGACTATCGCATTAAAAACGATGTGTACAACTCACACAAGTCTTCATTTAAGGAGACCTGCATATTGTTTTATTGGTTCTCTAAAATTGTCAAAGAAAGAGGTGATTAGGAGTTCTATTACTTTGTTCTTATTTGATTAGCATCAAAAGGAGCAATCCCCTGACTACCGTGTTAAAAACGATGCGTACTCTCACACATGTTCTGATTTAGGGAGACCTTTTTATTATTTCTTTGGTTCTATCAAATTATCAAAGAAAGAGGTGATTATGAGTCCTATGACTTCGTTTTAGATTGATTAGCATCAAAAGTTGCAATCCTATCACTAGTGCCTTCAAAATGATCCGTACATCTCACACAAGTATTCATTTAGGGAGACCTTCTTATTGTTTCATTAGTTCTCCCAAATTGTAAAAATATAGGTGATTATGAGTCCTATTACTTCGTTCTAGTTGAAATTAGTGCCAAAAGAAGCAATCCCATCACTATCGCTTCCAAAATGATGAGTAGATCTCACACAAGCATTCATTTAGGGAGACCTTCTTATTGTTTCATTAGTGCTCTAAAATTGTCAAAGAAATAAGTGATTAGGAGTCTTATAACTTCGTTCTAGTTTGATTATCATCAAAAGGAGCAATCCCATGACTATCGCGTTTAAAACGATGCGTACATCTCACACAAATCTTCATTTAAGGAGACCTTCTTATTGTTTCATTGGTTATCTAAAATTGTCAAAGAAAGAGGTGATTAGGAGTCCTATCACTTCGTTCTAATTTGATTAGTATCAAAAGGAGCAATCCCATGACTATCGCGTTAAAAACGATGCGTACATCTCACACAAGTCTTGATTTAGGGGGATCTTCTTATTGTTTCATTGGTTCTCTCAAATTGTCAAAGAAAGAGGTGATTATGAGTCCTATGACTTCGTTTTAGTTTGATTAGAATCAAAAGTTACAATCCTATCACTAGTGCCTTCAAAACGATTCGTACATCTCACACAAGTTTTCATTTAGGGAGACCTTCTTATTGTTTCATTTGTTCACTCAAATTGTAAAAATATAGGTGATTATGAGTCCTATTACTTCGTTCTAGTTGAAATTAGTATGAAAAGAAGCAATCCCATCACTATCGCGTTCAAAACGGTGAGTTGATCTCACACAAGCCTTCATTTAGGGAGACTTCATATTGTTTCATTGGTTGTTTCAAATTTACAAAGAACGAGATGATTAAGAGTTCTATTACTTCGTTCTAGTTTGATTAGCGTCAAAAGGAGAAACCCATGACTATCGCGTTCAAAACCATGCGTACATCTCACACAAGTCTTCATTTAGGGAGACCTTCTTATTGTTTCATTGGTGCTCTAAAATTATCAAAGAAAGAGGTGATTAGAAGTCCTATAACTTCGTTATAGTTTCAATAGCATCAAAAGGAGCAATCCCATTACTATCGCGTTTAAAACGACGGGTACATCTCACACAAGTCTTCATTTAAGGAGACCTACATATTTCATTGGTTCTCTAAAATTGTCAAAGAAAGAGGTGATTAGGAATCCTATTACTTCGTTCGAATTTGATTAGCATCAAAAGAAGCAATCCCATGACTATCGCTTTAAAAACGATGCGTACTCTCACACATGTTCTGATTTAGGGAGACCTTTTTATTTTTTCATTGGTTCTCTCAAATTATCAAAGAAAGAGGTGATTATAAGTCCTATGACTTTGTTCTAATTGGAATAGCATCAAAAGGAGCAACACTATCACTAGTGCCTTCAAAACGATCCGTACATCTCACACAAGTCTTCATTTACGGAGAACTTCTTATTGTTTCATTAGTTCTCTCAAATTATCAAAATATTGGTGATTATAAGTCTTATTACTTGGTTCAAATTGAAATTAGTATCAAAAGAAGCAATCCCATCACTATCGCGTCCAAAACGATGAGTAGATCTCACACAAATCTTCATTTTGGGAGACTTCATATTGTTTCATTGGTTGTTTCAAATTTACAAAGAAAGAGATGATTAAGAGTTCTATTACTTCGTTCTAGTTTAATTAGCGCTAAAAGGAGAAACCCATGACTATCGCATTCAAAACCATGCGTACATCTCACACAAGTCTTCATTTAGGGAGACCTTATTATTATTTCATTGGTGCTCTAAAATTGTCAAAGAAAGGGATGATGAGGAGTCCTATAACTTCGTTCTAGTGTGATTAGCATCAAAAGGAGCAATCCCATTACTATCGCGTTTAAAACGATGGGTACATCTCACACAAGTTTTCATCTAAGGAGACCTGCATATTGTTTCATTGGCTCTCTAAAATTGTCAGAGAAAGAGGTGATTAGGAGACCTATTACTTCGTTCTAATTTGATTAGCATCAAAAGGAGCACTCCCATGACTATCACGTTAAAAACGATGCGTACTCTCACACATGTTCTGATTTAGGGAGACCTTTTCATTGTTTCATTGGTTCTCTCAAATTATCAAAGATAGAGGTGATTTTGAGTCCTATGACTTTGTTCTAGTTTGATTAGCATCAAAAAGAGCAATCCTATCACTAGTGCCTTCAAAACGATCCGTACATCTCACACAAGTCTTCATTTACGGAGACCTTCTTATTGTTTCATTAGTTCGCCCAAATTGTCAAAATATTGCTGATTATGTGTCCTATTACTTCATTCTAGTTGAAATTAGAATCAAAAGGAGCAATACCATCACTATCGGGTCCAAAACGATTCGTAGATCTCACACAAGTCTTCATTTAGGGAGGCCTTCATATTGTTTCATTGATTGTTTAAAATTTTCAAAGAAAGAAGTGATTAAGAGTTATATTACTTCGTTCTAGTTTGATTAGCTTCAAAAGGAGAAATCCATGACTATCGCGTTCAAAACTATGCGTACATCTCACACAAGTCTTCATTTGGGGAGACCTTCTTATTGTTTCATTGGTGCTCTAAAATTGTCAAAGAAATAATGATTAGGAGTCTTATAACTTCGTTCTAGTTTGATTATCACCAAAAGGAGCAATCCCATGACTATCGCGTTTAAACGATGCGTACATCTCACACAAATCTTCATTTAAGGAGACCTTCTTATTATTTCATTGGTTCTCTCAAATTATCAAAGAAAGAAGTGATTATGAGTCCTATGACTTCATTTTAGTTTGATAAGCATCAAAAGTTGCAATCCTATGACTAGTGCCTTCAAAACGATCCGTACATCTCACACAAGTCTTCATTTAGAGAGACCTTCTTATTATTTCATTAGTTCTCTCAAATTGTAAAAATATAGGTGATTATGAGTCCTATTACTTCGTTCTAGTTGAAATTAGTATCAAAAGAAGCAATCCCATCACTATCGCGTCCAAAACGATGAGTAGATCTCACACAAGCCTTCATTTAGGGAGACTTCATATTGTTTCTTTGGTTGTTTCAAATCTACAAAGAAAGAGGTGATGAAGAGTTCTATTACTTCGTTCTAGTTTGATTAGCGTCAAAAGGAGAAACCCATGACTATCGCGTTCAAAACCATGCGTGCATCTCACACAAGTCTTCATTTAGGGAGACCTTCTTATTGTTTCATTGGTGCTCTAAAATTGTCAAAGAAAGAGGTGATTAGGAGTCCTATAACTTCGTTCTAGTTTTATTAGCATCAAAAGGAGCAATCCCATTATTATTGCGTTTAAAACGATGGGTACATCTCACACAAGTCTTCATTTAAGGAGACCTGCATATTGTTTAATTGGTTCTCTAATAGTGTCAAAGAAAGAGGTGATTAAGAGTCCTATTACTTCGTTCTAATTTGATTAGCATCAAAAGGAGCAATCCCATGACTATTGCGTTAAAAACGATGCGTACTCTCACACATGTTCTGATTTAGGGTGACCTTTTTATTGTTTCATTTGTTCTCTAAAATTATCAAATAAAGAGGTGATTATGAGTCCTATAACTTTGTTCTAGTTGGAATAGCATCAAAAGGAGCAATCCTATCTCTAGTGCCTTCAAAACGATCCGTACATCTCACACCTTCTTATTGTTTCATTAGTTCTCTCAAATTGTCAAAATATTGGTGATTATGAGTACTATTACTTCGTTCTAGTTGAAATTAGCATAAAAGGAGCAATACCATCACTATCGTGTCCAAAATGATTCGTAGATCGCGTCTTGGTTTGACTGTTGGTTTCGCAGCCTGCTGCTTCTGGGGTTACCTCTGATGTTTATCATGTTGTTTGTTTGGCATTCCTGTCTTCCCACTTGTTGGGCGTTTGCCTTGTAATCTTATATTGTCTTAACATCGTGGGGCCTGTCCTTTGATGTTTTCGCTATTTTCTGATTGGGTCTCTCCCATGAGGACTTGTATTTCACCTTTATTTTTTTTTAATTAATTCAGTCTAAATTTAGCAAAAAAAAAAGAGTCTTCATTTAGGGAGGCCTTCATATTGTTTCATTGGTTGTTTCGAATTTACAAAGAAAGAGGTGATTAAGAGTTATATTACTTTGTTCTAGTTTGATTAGCGTCAAAAGGAGAAACCCATGACTATCGCGTTGAAAACTATGCATACATCTCACACAAGTCTTCATTTAGGGAGACATTCTTATTGTTTCATTAGTTCTCTCAAATTGTAAAAATATAGGTGATTATGAGTCCTATTACTTCGTTCTAGTTGAAATTAGTATCAAAAGGAGCAATCCCATCACTATCGCGTCCAAAACGATGTGCAGGTCTCACACAAGTCTTCATTTAGGGAGACTTCATATTGTTTCATTGGTTGTTTCAAATTTACAAAGAAAGAGGTGATTAAGAGTTCTATTACTTCGTTCTAGTTTGATTAGCGTCAAAAGGAGAAACCAATGACTATCACGTTCAAAACCATGCATACATCTCACACAAGTCTTCATTTAGGGAGACCTTCTTATTGTTTCATTGGTGCTCTAAAATTATCAATGAAAGAGGTGATTAGGAGTCCTCTAACTTCGTTCTAGTTTGATTAGCATCAAAAAGAGCAATCCAATTACTATCGCGTTTAAAACGATGGGTACATCTCACACAAGTCTTCATTTAAGGAGACCAGCATATTGTTTCATTGGTTCTTTAAAATTATCAAAGAAAGAGGTGATTAGGAGTCCTATTACTTCGTTCTAATTTTATTAGCATCAAAAAGAGCAATCCCATGACTATCGCGTTAAAAACGATGCGTACTCTCACACATGTTCTGATTTAGGGAGACCTTTTTATTATTTCATTGGTTCTCTCAAATTATCAAAGAAAGAGGTGATTATGAGTCATATGACTTTGTTCTAGTTTGATTAGCATCAAAAGGAGCAATCCTATCACTAGTGCCTTCAAAACGATCCGTACATCTCACACAAGTCTTTATTTACGGAGACCTTCTTATTGTTTCATTAGTTCTCTCAAATTGTCAAAATATTGGTGATTATGAGTCCTATTACTTCGTTCTAGTTGATATTAGCATCAAACAGAGCAATACCATCACTATCGCGTCTAAAACGATTCGTAGATCTCACACAAGTCTTCATTTTTTTTTGCTAAATTTTTAAAATATATAAAAATAAACAAGATACAAGGGACATTGGAGGACTCCAATAATATATAGCATAGACATTATAGGACAGACCCTATGATGTCATGACTATAAAAAGCAGGCTAAAACCAAGCCAACAAAGGGAAGAAACACCCTATTACAAATCGAAAGGCAAAGAAAACCAAAAGCAAAATAAAGCAAGGCATAACCCAACCCAAACCAAGGGAGCAGTTAGGCCAACCCAGACCTAGACCAACAAACCGAAAACCTCCCTACCCAAGCAACCCAAACAGCCCCAAGAGGCCCATGGACTAAACACCGCCGGAACAGCCCCACCCGAGCATGAAACCTCCATCAAGCAAAAGGCCTAGCTACGAACCAAATTCGGTCCAACCCAAAACGTTTGGAGGCAGAAGCCAAACAGCAGGCCCAAAAAGTGTTAGGTTTGTACGTAACGCAATCATGCAATCAAATCACATAAATAGGGCGGAAGCGCAAAAACTAGGTTTTCAAAAAATTTATACAAACCCATAACCATGATCATTCTTGTGCATCAATTATCAGTGAATATAGAAGGAGAAAAATAGAATTATACCTTTGAAGATCCAAGCTTCCTCAGGTACAAGTTCTACTCCTTTGATTCCTTTGATTCCTCTGTAGTGGCTCCTTCCCTTGATCAATGTCAGCCACCCAAATGTTTGGCCTCTAACGGTGATCCACCAAGGAAGATGAAGAACTCAAGAAGAAGGGTTATTGGCTTAACCCTTGTTTCTATCTCTATAGAATATGTGTACTCCCAACTCTTGGAAAAATTCATGTACCTTATTTCTGATATAAGACTCTCTTGTATAGATATTAGGTTAACCCTCCTAATCCAATTAGAATAGGGTTTTATTTAATTAATTAAATACTTTTAATTAATTTATATCCTAATCTTTATTAGGATTGAGAGAGAGTACTGATATTATATTAATTCCTAAACTCCTTTAGAATTAAAATAATAACAATAATAATAATATTAATAAGACTCCTCTTATTAATTTATATTTAATATTTTTAAAATATAAAATAATAAACATTAAGCTATTTAATTTATTCTATCACCATAGATTAAATTAATTATACTTAATGCATTATTACTATCATGCCATTTTCTTCTTAAATAATTCTTCTTCCTTTTATGGTGTGACCCTTTAGGTTCTCCATATTAAACCGGTTATGAATAAATCAATTAGAACAATTCTAATCTTATTTAAATAAATAAATTAAACTAATAATCTATTTAAATAAATAACATTTATTCTATAATAGGGATAAGCCTCCCTAGCGATCAACGACTTTTCAGATAATATAGATTTCAACATTAATCATAAAAGAACCTGTGAGTTAATAGTTACCGTACAATTCAATCCTTCCACCATACAATGTCCCAATTAAATATAAGACATGGATTTACTGTCAAGTCTTAATTTATTTAATCATATGTATTTCGATTAGAAAATGCACAACTCCAAATAATGCAAATTAGAAACCTCTTTCTAATTTCATTCTACCTTGGCCAAGGATTCCTAGGTTGTCATTTAACGAATCACATAGGACATATCTCATCTTTTACTAGAGGTGGTAGATTCTTTATTGATCATTCATTATCTCCATATGTAACTCATTATGCCCAAGCATACGGCCTATATATGCTTTAAAAGGCCTTAAGGAATTAGTCAAAGTATAATTTGTTACATACAAGATACTATGATGATCTCAAGTCCAAGGATCACTTGTACTACTATCACATTAGGAATTCCTATTGACAGGCGAGTAAAACTAAATTAGGTATTCCATAGCGAGTCACGTTCAGTGAACTTATTCTCCAATAAGCACCTACATACTTGCTTTAGTGTCTACACACAAATGACCATGAGATTAGTCAACCTCATCCAATGAGCAAGCAACATATGTACCAATCTATCCGGATTTACTAATCCCAATTTTAGTAATCCCACAATTGGGAACTATTTTAGTTTTTAAGCTTTCTAAGAATTTAGATCTCATTATCATGATCTCATCATGATTCTAAAAGCATTGCTTAAAACTATGGGTTATTTACATATTATAAAAACAGCACCATGTAGATAATTATATGCCTTAAATGAATATTTTATTAATAAATAAATAAGATTGTTTACAAAGTATGTGCTTTATCATCATACATGATTGGCTTGTATGCGCACTACTATCAATCTCCCACTTGCACTAAAGCCAATCGCCATGGTATTCATACCCATCTTCTCTAAGTGACGATCAAACTGCAGCTTTAGTAAATGGATCTGCAATGTTGTCTTGAGAGTCCACAAGCTCCAAGGTGACGTCTCCTCTTTCAATGATCTCCCTGATCAAGTGAAATCGCCGCAACACGTGTTTAGATTTCTTCTGATGAGACCTGGGTTCCTTAGCCTGTGCAACCGCTCTGGTGTTGTCACAGTATACGGGAACTACTTCACCGATGCTAGGAACCACACCAAGTTCAGTTATGAACTTCTTCATCCAAACAGCTTCCTTTGCAGCTTCACTTGCAGCTATATACTCTGCCTCTGTCACTGAATCAGCAACTGTTTGCTGCTTGGAACTCTTCCAACTCACTGCACCTCCGTTCAAGGTAAACACATACCCTGAAACAGATTTACTGTCATCTTGGTCTGTTTGAAAACTTGAGTCCGTGAATCCCTCGAGTTTTAATTCAGACCCACCGTAGATAAGAAAAATATCTTTAGTCCTTCTCAAGTACTTTAGGATATTTTTCACTACCTTCCAGTGCTCTTCTCCTGGATTCGACTAGTATCTGCTTGTTACACTAAGTGCGTGAGCAACATCCGGTCTAGTACATATCATACCGTACATGATAGATCCTATTGCAGAAGCATAAGGGATCTTACTCATATGGTCTCTCTCCTCAGGTGTCTTTGGGGCCTGTTTCTTGGAGAGATTTATTCCATGGCTCATCGGCATGAGACCTCTTTTGGAATCTTCCATGCTAAACCTCTTTAGCATCGTATCAATGTACGTTCCTTGGGATAAGCCGAGCATCCTTTTAGATCTATCTTTATAGATCTTTATACCCAAAATATAGGATGCTTCACCCAAGTCCTTCATGGAGAAGTTTTTAGATAACCAAATTTAATGGATTGTAACATAGGAATGTCATTCCCTATCAGTAATATATCATCAACATATAATACAAGGAATGATACTGCGCTCCCACTAACCTTCTTGTATACACAAGGTTCATCCTCGTTTTTGATAAAATCAAACTCTTCGATTGTCTCATCAAAACAAATGTTCCATCTACGAGAAGCTTGCTTCAACCCATAAATGGATCGTTGTAGCTTACAGACTTGATTTGTTCCAACTTTTGAGATAAATCCCTATGGCTGTATCATATACACATCCTCCTCAAGTTTCTCATTGAGGAAGGCCGTTTTCACGTCCATCTGCCAGATCTCATAGTCGTTGTAAGCTGCAATCGCAAGCAAAATCCGAATGGACTTGAGCATGGCTACTGGTGAGAAGGTTTCATCATAGTCAACTCCTTGTCTTTGTTTGAAACCTTTTGCAACCAGTAGGGCCTTATAGGTCTCTACCTTTCCGTCTACTCCAGTCTTTTTCTTAAAAACCCATTTACACCCAATAGGTTTAATACCTTCAGGTGGTGAAACCAAAGTTCATACATTATTTTCATACATGGAGTCCATTTCGGATTTCATGGCTTCAAGCCATTTCCCTGAGTCTTTATTACTCATAGCCTGTTCGTAATTCAATGGAACATCATTCATGATGTGTACCTCATCGTCATCCTCTATAACGAATCCATACGTCTCAGGTATCTGCGGTACTCTTCCAGATTTACGAACAGGGTGTGGTACAGTAGGTTCTTCTACTTGGTTAGGTACTTGACTTTGGTCCGTGGTAACTTGTGGTTCTTGAACTTCTTCAAGATATATCTTACTCCCACTGACCCCTTCATGGATAAACTCTTTCTCCAAGAAGGTAGCATGTTTCGCAACAAACACCTTTTGATCAGTTGGATGATAGAAATAATACCCTACGGTTTCTTTAGGGTATCCCACAAATCTACACTTATCGGATTTAGTCTGTAGCTTATCATTTTCAAACTTTTTGACATAAGCTGGACAACCCCAGGTCTTAACATGCTTAAGATTTGGTTTCCTCCCTTTCCACATCTCATATGGAGTCTTTGGGGCGGATTTGGTAGGTACCTTGTTAAGTAGGTATGCAGCCGTTTCTAGGGCATATCCTCAGAAGGAAATTGGAACGTCGGTAAAACTCATCATGGATCGAACCATGTCCAACAGTGTTCGATTTCTCCTTTCAGATACTCCATTTAACTGTGGTGTACCTGGAGGAGTCCATTGTGAGATTATACCATTTTCTCTGAGACAATTGAGAAACTCACTGCTTAAGTATTCTCCACCTCGATCTGATCGAAGTATCTTAATACTCTTGCCCGTTTGTTTCTCTACTTCACTTCTGAACTCTTTGAACTTTTCAAATGATTCTGATTTGTATTTCATTAAATACACATATCCAAATCTTGAGTGATCATCAGTGAAAGTAATAAAATAAGAATACCCACCCTGTGCACTTGTTGTCATAGGTCCATAAACGTCTGTGTGAATTAATGCCAACAATTCTGTAACTCTCTCTCATTTTCCACTAAAAGGAGATTTAGTTATTTTACCCATGAGACAAGATTCACAAGTTGGATATGATTCATAATCAGATAGCTCGAGGAGCCCATCTTTATGCAACTTGGATAATCTTGTTTCATTGATATGACCGAGTCTACAGTGCCACATATAGGTATAATTAATATCATCTCTTTTCCTTTTCTTAATTTGTTCAATTTGAAATATATTTTCTTGTAAGTCAAGTGTATAAAGTCCATTTCGCAAATTTCCAATACCATATAAAACATCGTCTTTATAAATAGAACAACCATTGTTCTTTATAATAACGTCAAAACCTTCCATATCCAATACAGAAATTGAAATAATGTTTTTAATAATATTCGGAACATAATAACAGTTATTAAGATAAATGGATTTGCCCGAAGGCATTGCTAAACAATAAGTTCCTACAGCTAATGCAGCAACTTTTGCTCTATTTCCCACTCGTAGGATCACCTCATCTTTGTTCAGCTTTCTACTTCTGACCAGTCCCTGCATAGTATTACATATGTGAGAACCACAGCCGGTATCCAATACCCAAGTAGAATTATGACTTTCAAAAAAATTAATTTCAATCATAAACAAACCTTGATTGGAAGTCGAAGCTTCTCCAAGCTTCTTCTCTGCTAGAAACTTCTTGCAGTTCCTCTTCCAATGTCCCGGCTCATTGCAATGAAAGCACATTCCTTTAGCTGGTTCAGGTTTCTTTTGCTCATTTTCTTTCCCTTTTCCCTTAGCCTTGTTAGATTTCTTCTTTTTAGAAAACACCTTGGGCCTCTTCCTTTTATTGGAAGAATCCACCATCAAGACATGGTTCTTCTTGGATGAGAAGTGACCTTATGTAGTTTTCAGCATGTTAAGTAGCTCAGGCAAGCTGACATCTAGCTTATTCATGTGAAAATTAACCACAAACTGCGAGAATGTCTCAGGGAGTGACTGCAAGACCAAGTCTTGACTCAACTCCCCATCCATGACGAACCCAAGCTGTCCAAGGCGTTCAATCAAATTGATTACCTTCAGAACATGAGTCTCGACGGCAGTGCCCTCGGTCATCCGAGATCGGAAGAGCTCCTTAGATATCTCATATCTAGCAATCCTACTCTGTTCACTATACAACTCCTTGAGGTGAAGCAGCATAGCAGGAGCATCCATTTTTTCGTGTTAACGCTGAAGCTCGTTATTTATGGATGCGAGCATGATGCATTGAGCCACAGATGCATCATCCTGCCACTTATTGAAAGTGGCAATCTCTTCCTCAGAGGCTGTTTCTGAAACATTTTTTAGGGATAGTGGAATTTAGGACATAAGAAATCTTTTCAGCAGTGAGAACAATTCTCAGATTTATTAGCCAGTCCTCATAATTCGGGCCGGTAAGCTTATTTGCATCAAGTATGCTTCGTAGTGAGATTAGTGATTTTGACATTTTTTAAAATTTTGCATGTGAAAAGACAATATTTTAGCAAACATTCATTTTATTAACTTTGCATACCAAAATAAATTTAGGTCTTTATTTTAAATTGGTATATCCCACTATTTTTATCAAACTATATTACCCTCACTTATATAGTTCGGCAATATCTAATTAAAGATTTGCTAGTGAGATTAAGGATCCCATTTCAAATGTATATAACCTTGTGGATAGCACAACAAGCGATATACAAATAAATAGGTAGACAACTCTTGTCAATTACATCATCATGTAACTCCTTTTATTTTGCCTCTTAAATCATAATGGTCATGTGTGTGCACATCCGAACTAAAATGATTTAAGTTAAGTCCAGCCTAGCACTTCCATAAATTCAAAAAGAAAAATTTTCGTCCTTGTGGATAGCACAACAAGACTAGATCGTTCAATTTTCTTGATAAGCATCAAATGTGATTAATTAACATCTTAAATATTCAATACTCGCCTTGTGGATAGCACAACAAACTCATATTAAATATTTAATACTCTATTAATTAATCATGCTAGAAGGCGACGTTCGATATTCCAAATATCATTTGAACAATTTAGACTTAATATTATTTCTTTGAGGGGTTTGTTATTATTTGTCTCATCTTGTTTAGCGCGCATGGACATATATATATATATATATATATATATATATATATATATATATATATATATATATATATAAAATACGCGTCATTTTATTAAACATGCGAAGCATGTTTGCATAAAATATAATATATATAATATTTAGCATGCAATATAGAATACTATATTCTACCCGGATTGATTATGGACATTTATTCTAGTTTGGTTCACTAGAGCCACCAAGTGAACCAAAAGGTCAAACCTAGGAGTGCAAGAATTTAAATTTTAAATGTAACTATTACATTTAAACCCGGGCTCCATACAAACGGGTCTTCACGCGCTCCTTGCTCCTTGGTCTCCAATTTTTTCAAAATAATTCTAACTATCTCTATTACATTAACTATTAAAAATTAAATAGAAACCTTGATCAGCAGTCAAGGGGAAGTACATAGAAAGGAGATAGAATTTATATCGAGAATAAAACTAGAGAAGACGAGGTACGCAGACCCCATTTTATAAAACCCATTCATTCAAGCATTCAACCAAAATAAAATCCAATCACATTGGTCATAGTCCATAATCAATCCCTTTTATTACCATACATATCATCATACGTATCAATAAAACTTATTCATCTCATGAAAATAAATTCATTCCATATATGTATTAATATCAGTTAATGGGCAAAAGTTTGCTAAACTTTGTTTTTGGAAAAATAAACTCCTTTATTTCATTAAAAAACAATTCCAAATTAAACTCTTTAATTTTAGCAATTCTGAAATCTCATTTCATATAAAATAAACATCTTTATTTTAAACCTTTATTAATTAAATAAACCATTCATTTAATTAAATAAAACAAAAAAAAATTCAGTTCCTGTCCAGTGGCGCAGCTGCGCCAAGAATGTAAAGGGAACCGGCGCAGCTGCGCAGCATGAAAACCAGGAACAGTAACCGGCGCAGCTGCGCAGCAATATTGCCTTGTACCGGCGCAGCTGCGCAGCTTCGCAGAATCTGAAAAAAAAAAATTGTTGCCCAGAACTCGATCCAATCGCATATCATACATGTATGGAATCACATAGACTGATAATTAGCACAAGATTGGCTCTGATACCACTGTTGGGTTTGTACGTAACGCAATCATGCAATCAAATCACATAAATAGGACGGAAGCGCAAAAACTAGGTTTTCAAAAAATTTATACAAACCCACAACCATGATCATTCTTGTGCATCAATTATTAGTGAATATAGATAGAATTATACCTTTGAAGATCCAAGCTTCCTCAGGTACAAGTTCTACTCCTTTGATTCCTTTGATTCCTCTGTAGTGACTTCTTCCCTTGATCAATGTCAGACATCCAAATGTTTGGCCTCTAACGGTGATCCACCAAGGAAGATGAAGAACTCAAGAAGATGGGTTATTGGCTTAACCCTTGTTTCTATCTCTATAGAATATGTGTACTCCCAACTCTTGAAAAAATTCACGTACCTTATTTCTGATATAAGACTCTCTTATATAGATATTAGGTTAACCCTCCTAATCCAATTAGAATAGGGTTTTATTTAATTAATTAAATACTTTTAATTAATTTATATCCTAATCTTTATTAGGATTGAGAGAGAGTACTGATATTATATTAATTCCTAAACTCCTTTAGAATTAAAATAATAACAATAATAATAATATTAATAAGACTCCTCTTATTAATTTATATTTAATATTTCTAAAATATTAAATAATAAACATTAAGCTATTTAATTTATTCTATCACCATAGATTAAATTAATTATACTTAATGCATTATTACTATCATGCCATTTTCTTCCTAAATAATTTTTTTTCCTTTTATGGTGTGACCCTTTAGGAACTCCATATTAAACTGGTTATGAATAAATCAATTAGAACAATTCTAATCTTATTTAAATAAATAAATAAAACTAATAATCTATTTAAATAAATAATATTTATCCTATAATAGGGATAAGCCTCCCTAGCGATCAACGACTTTTCAGATAATATAGATTTCAACATTAATCATAAAAGAACCTGTGAGTTAATAGTTACCGTACAATTCAATCCTTCCACCATACAATACCCCAATTAAATATAAGACATGGATTTACTGTCAAGTCTTAATTTATTTAATCATATGTATTTCGATTAGAAAATGCACAACTCCAAATAATGCAAATTAGAAACCTTTTTCTAATTTCATTCTACCTTGGCCAAGGATTCTTGGGTTGTCATTTAACGAATCACATAGGACATATCTCCTCTTTTACTAGAGGTGGTAGATTCTTTATTGATCATTCATTATCTCCATATGTAACTCATTATACCCAAGCATACCCTATATATGCCTTAAAAGAACTTAAGGAATTAGTCAAAGTATAATTTGTTACATACAAGATACTATGATGATCTCAAGTCCAAGGATCACTTGTACTACTATCACATTAGGAATTCCTATTGACAGGCGAGTAAAACTCCATTAGGTATTCCATAGTGAGTCACGTTCAGTGAACTTATTCTCCAATAAGCACCTACATACTTGCTTTAGTGTCTTCACATAAATGACCATGAGATCAGTCATCCTCATCCAATGAGCAAGCAACATATGTACCAATCTATCTGAATTTACTAATCCCCATTTTAGTAATCCCACAATTGGGAACTATTTTAGTTTTTAAGCTTTCTAAGAATTTAGATCTCATTATCATGATCTCATCATGATTCTAAAAGCATTGCTTAAAACTATGGGTTATTTACATATTATAAAAATAGCACCATGTAGATAATTATATGCCTTAAATGAATATTTTATTAATAAATAAATAAGATTGTTTACAAAGTATGTGCTTTATCATCATACATGATTGGCTTGTATGCACACTACTATCAAAAAGCCGGCCCAAAACGAAGACCAAACAGCCGCAGGCCCCAACAGAACAAAATCAACATGTTCAAATCCCCATACAGCAGCAGGCCGGAAAGCAAAACAAACAAGCTGGCCACAACATAAAGCATAACAGCTGTACCAAATCTGCATGTTCAAAGCCCAAGAGCAGCCCTTCAAAATCAACAGTCCAAACAAAACATATGGCATATCTCCAGCATCCACCACTACAGCAGCATGAATACACCCGCAACAGTCATGACAGGACAGGACAAAAAGGAGCCCGAATGGCATATCCCAACCACAAGAGGCTAGGAGCCAGATGGCAACACATCAGATGGAAACATATGGCAACACATCAACCAAACAAAACCAACCAAAAGCATGAGCCTATTGTACATAGAGAATCACCATGAATCACAAAACCACAACAAAACCACAGCAGGAAGGACAGCCTTGATCACAGCAAGAGAACCACCATCAAAGCCGCAATAAGGCATCAACACCACAATTGAGAAACTCACTGCTTAAGTATTCTCTCAAATTGTCAAAATATTATTGATTATGAGTCCTATTACATCGTTCTAGATGAAATTAGCATCAAAAGGAGTAATACCATCACTATCGCGTCCAAAACGATTCGTAGATCTCACACAAGTCTTCATTTAGGGAGGCCTTCATATTGTTTCATTAGTTGTTTCAAATTTACAAAGAAATAGGTGATTAAGAGTTATATTACTTCATTCTAGTTTGATTAGCGTTAACAGGAGAAACCCATGACTATCGCGTTCAAAACTATGCGTACATCTCACACAAGTCTTCATTTTGGGAGACCTTCTTATTATTTCATTAGTTCTCTCAAATTGATTAGCATCAAAAGGAGCAATCCCATGACTATCGCGTTAAAAATGATGCGTACATCTCACACAAGTCTTGATTTAAGGGGATGTTCTTATTGTTTCATTCGTTCTCTCAAATTGTCAAAGAAAGAGGTGATTATGAGACCTATGACTTCGTTTTAGTTTGATTAGAAACAAAAGTTACAATCCTATCACTAGTGCCTTCAAAACGATTCGTACATCTCACACAAGTTTTCATTTAGGAAGACCTTCTTATTGTTTCATTAGTTCACTCAAATTGTAAAAATATAGGTGATTATGAGTCCTATTACTTCGTTCTAGTTGAAATTAGTATGAAAAGAAGCAATCCCATCACTATCGCGTTCAAACGGTGAGTTGATCTCACACAAGCCTTCATTTAGGGAGACTTCATATTGTTTCATTGGTTGTTTCAAATTTACAAAGAAAGAGATGATTAAGAGTTCTATTACTTCATTCTAGTTTGATTAGCGTCAAAAGGAGAAACCCATGACTATCGCGTTCAAAACCATGCATACAGCAGCAGGCCGGAAAGCAAAACAAACAAGCTGGCCACAGCATAAAGCATAACAGCTGTACCAAATCTGCATGTTCAAAGCCCAAGAGCAGCCCTTCAAAATCAACAGTCCAAACAAAACATATGGCATATCTCCAGCATCCACCACTACAGCAGCATGAATACACCCGCAACAGTCATGACAGGACAGGACAAAAAGGAGCCCGAATGGCATATCCCAACCACAAGAGGCTAGGAGCCAGATGGCAACACATCAGATAGAAACACATGGCAACACATCAGCCAAACAAAACCAACCAAAAGCATGAGCCTGTTGTACATAGAGAATCACCATGAATCACAAAACCACAGTAAAACCACAGCAGGAAGGACAGCCTTGATCACAGCAAGAGAACCACCATCAACGCCGCAATAAGGCATCAACACCACAATTGAGAAACTCATTGCTTAAGTATTCTCTCAAATTGTCAAAATATTGTTGATTATGAGTCCTATTACATCGTTCTAGATGAAATTAGCATCAAAAGGAGCAATACCATCACTATCGCGTCCAAAACGATTCGTAGATCTCACACAAGTCTTCATTTAGGGAGGCCTTCGTATTGTTTCATTGGTTGTTTCAAATTTACAAAGAAAGAGGTGATTAAGAGTTATATTACTTTGTTCTGGTTTGATTAGCATCAAAAGGAGAAACCCATGACTATCGCGTTCAAAACTATGCGTACATCTCACACAAGTCTTCATTTAGGGAGACCTTCTTATTGCTTCGTTGGTGCTCTAAAATTATCAAAGAAAAAAGTGATTAGTAGTTCTATAACTTCGTTCTAGTTTGATTAGCATCAAAAGGAACAATCCCATGACTATCGCGTTTAAAATGATGCGTACATCTCACACAAATTTTTATTTAAGGAGACATTTTTATTGTTTCAACGGTTCTCTAAAATTATCAAAGAAAAAGGTGATTAGGAGTCCTATTACTTCGTTCTAATTTAATTAGTATCAAAAGGAGCAATCCCATGACTATCGCACTAAAAATGATGCGTACATCTCACACAAGTCTTGATTTAGGGAGACCTTTTTGTTTCATTGGTTGTTTCAAATTGTCAAAGAAAGAGGTGATTATGAGTCTTATAACTTCGTTCTAGTTTGATTAGCATCAAAAGGAGCAATCCTATCACTAGTGCCTTAAAAACGATTCGTACATCTCACACAAGTCTTCATTTAGGGAGACCTTCTAATTGTTATATTAGTTCTCTCAAATTGTCAAAATATAGGTGATTATGAATTCTATTATTTCGTTCTAGTTGAAATTAGTATCAAAGGGAGCAATCCCATCACTATCGCGCAAAAAACGATGAGTTGATCTCACACAAGTCTTCATTGAGGGAGACTTCATATTGTTTCATTAGTTGTTTCAAATTTACAAAGAAAGACGTGATTAAGAGTTGTATAACTTCGTTCTAGTTTGATTAGCCTCAAAAAAGAGAAACCCATGACTATCGCGTTCAAAACCATGCGTACACCTCACACAAGTCTTCATTTATGGATACCTTCTTATTGTTTCATTTTTGCTCTAAAATTGTCAAAGAAAGAAGTGATTAGGAATCCTATAACTTCGTTCTTGTTTGATTAGCATCAACAGAAGTAATCCCATGACTATCGTGTTTAAAACGATGCGTACATCTCACACAAATCTTCATTTAAGGAGACCTTCATATTGTTTCATTTGTTCTTTAAATTTTTCAAAGAACGAGGTGTTGAGGAGTCCTATTACTTTGATCTAATTTGATTAGCATCAAAAGGAGCAATCCCATGACTATCGCGTTAAAAACGATGCGTACTCTCACAAGAGTTATGATTTAGGGAGACCTTTTTATTGTTTCTTTGGTTATCTCAAATTATCAAAGAAAGAGGTGACTTTGAGTCCTATGACTTTGTTCTAGTTTGATTAGCATCAAAAGGAGCAATCCTATCACTAGTGCCTTGAAAACGATCCGTCCATCTCACACAAGTCTTCATTTACGGAGACCATCTTATTGTTTCATTAGTTCTCTCAAATTGTCAGAATATAGGTGATTATGAGTCCTAGTACTTCGTTCTAGTTAAAATTAGCATGAGAAGGAGCAATACCATCACGATCGCGTCCAAAACGATTCATAGATCTCACACAAGTCTTCATTTGTGGAGGCCTTCATATTGTTTCATTGGTTGATTCAATTTTACAAAGAAAGAGGTGATTAAGAGTTATATTAATTCATTCTAGTTTGATTAGCGTCGAAAGGAGAAACCCATGACTATCGCGTTCAAAACTATGTGTACATCTCACACAAGTCTTCATTTAGGGAGACCTTCTTATTATTTCATTGGTGCTCTAAAATTGTCAAAGAAATAAATGATTAGGAGTCTTATAACTTCGTTCTAGTTTGATTATCATCAAAAAGGAGCAATCCCATGACTATCGCATTTAAAACGATGCGTACATCTCTCACAATCTTCATTTAAGTCGACCTTCTTATTGTTTCATTGGTTATCTAAAATTATCAAAGTAAGAGGTGATTAGGTGTCCTATTAATTCGTTCTAATTTGATTAGCATCAAAAGGAGCAATCCCATGACTATCGCGTTAAAAACGATGCGTACATCGCACACAAGTCTTGATTTAGGGGAACCTTCTTATTGTTTCATTGGTTCTCTCAAATTGTCAAAGAAAGAGGTGATTATGAGTCCTATGACTTCGTTTTAGTTTGATTAGCATCAAAAGTTGCAATCCTATCACTAGTGCCTTCAAAACGATCCGTACATCTCACACAAGTCTTCATTTAGGGAGACCTTCTTATTGTTTAATTAATTCTCTCAAATTATAAAAATATAGGTGATTATGAGTCCTATTACTTCGTTTTAGTTGAAATTAGTATCAAAAGGAGCAATCCCATCACTATCGCATCCAAAACGATGAGTAGATCTCACACAAGTCTTCATTTAGGGAGACTTCGTATTATTTTATTGGTTGTTTCAAAATTACAAAGAAAGAGGTGATTATGAGTCCTATTACTTTAATCTAGTTGAAATTAGCATCAAAAGGAGCAATACCATCAATATCGCGTCCAAAACGATTCGTAGATCTCATGCAAGTCTTCATTTAAGGAGACCTGCATATTATTTCATTGGTGCTCTAAAATTGTCAATAAATGAGGTGATTAGAAGTCCTATAACTTCGTTCTAGTTTGATTAGCATCAAAGGGAGCAATCCCATTACTATCGCGTTTAAAACGATGAGTACATCTCTCACAAGTCTTCATTTAAGGAGACCTGCATATTGTTTCATTGGTTCTCTAAAATTGTCAAAGAAAGAGGTGATTAGAAGTCCTATTACTTCGTTAAAATTCGATTAGCATCAAAAGGAGCAATCCCATGACTATCATGTTAAAAACGATGCGTACTCTCACACATGTTCTGATTTATGGAGACCTTTTTATTGTTTCATTGGTTCTCTCAAATTATCAAAGAAAGAGGTGATTATGAGTCCTATGACTTTGTTCTAGTTTGATTAGAATCAAAAGGAGCAATCCTATCACTAGTGCCTTCAAAACGATCTGCACATCTCACACAAGTCTTCATTGACGGAGACCTTCTTATTGTTTCATTAGTTCTCTCAAATTGTCAAAATATTGGTGATTATAAGTCCTATTACTTCATTCTAGTTGAAATTAGCATCAAAAGGAGCAATACCATCACTATCGCGTCCAAAACGATTCGTAAATCTCACACAAGTCTTTTTTTTGACAATTTGAGAGCACCAATGAAATAATAAGAAGGTCTACCTAAATCAAGACTTGTGTGAGATGTACGCATAGTTTTGAATGCGATAGTCATGGGGTTTCTACTTTTGATTCTAATCAAATTAAAACGAAGTGATAGGACTCCTAATCAGCTCTTTCTTTGACAATTTTATATAACCAATGAAACAATAAGAAGGTCTCCTTTAATGAAGATTTGTGTGAGATGTACGCATCGTTTTATACGCGATAGTCATGGGATTGCTCCTTTTGATGCTAATCAAACTAGAACGAAGTTATAGGACTCCTAATCACCTCTTTCTTTAATAATTTTAGAGCACCAATGAAACAATAATAAGTTCTCCCTAAATGAAGACTTGTGTGAGATGTATGCATAGGTTTGTAAAAATATTGATGATTATGAGTCCTATTACTTCGTTCTAGTTGAAATTAGTATCAAAAGGAGCAATCCCATCACTATCGCGTCCAAAACGATGAGTAGAGCTCACACAAGTCTTCCTTTAGGGAGACTTCATATTGTTTCATTGGTTGTTTCAAATTTATAAAGAAAGAGGTGATTAAGAGTTCTATTAATTCGTTCTAGTTTAATTAGCGTCAAAAGGAGAAACTCATAACTATCGCGTTCAAAGCTATGCGTACATCTCACACAAGTCTTCATTTAGGGAGACCTTCTTATTGTTTCATTGGTGCTCTAAAATTGTGAATGAAATAGATGATTAGAAGTCTTATAACTTTGTTCTAGTTTGATTAGCATCAAAAAGAGCAATCTCATTACTATCGCACTTAAAACGATGGCATCTCACACAAGTCTTCATTTAAGTAAACCTGCATATTGTTTCATTGGTTCTCTAAAATTGTCAAAGAAAGAGGTGATTAGGAGTCCTATTATTTTGTTCTAATTTGATTAGCATCAAAAGGAGCAATCCCATGACTATCGCGCTAAAAACGATGCGTACTCTTACACATGTTCTGGTTTAGGGAGATCTTTTTATTGTATTATTGGTTCTCTCAAATTATCAAAGAACAAGGTGATTATGAGTCCTATGACTTTGTTCTAGTTTGATTAGCATCAAAAGGAGCAATCCTATCACTAGTGCCTTCAAAATGATCCGCACATCTCACACAAATCTTCATTTATGGAGACCTTCTTATTGTTTCATTAGTTCTCCCAAATTGTCAAAATATTGGTGATTATGAGTCCTATTACTTCATTCTAGTTGAATTTAGCATCAAAAGGAGCAACACCATCACTATCGTGTCCAAAACGATTCGTAGATCTCACACAAGTCTTTATTTAAGGAGACCTGCATATTATTTCATTAGTGCTCTAAAATTGTCATTGAAAGAGGTGATTAGAAGTCCTATAACTTCGTTCTAGTTTGATTAGCATCAAAAAGAGCAATCCCATTACTATCGCGTTTAAAACGATGAGTACATCTCTCACAAGTCTTCATTTAAGGAGACCTGCATATTGTTTCATTGGTTCTCTAAAATTGTCAAAGAAAGAGGTGATTAGAAGTCCTATTACTTCGTTCTAATTTGATTAGCATCAAAAGGAGTAATCCCATGACTATCGCGTTAAAAACGATGCGTACTCTCACACATGTTTTGATTTAGGGAGACCTTTTTATTGTTTCATTGGTGAGAAATTATCAAAGAAAGAGGTGATTATGAGTCCTATGACTTTGTTCTAGTTTGATTAGCATCAAAAGGAACAATCCTATCACTAGTGCCTTCAAAACGATCCGCACATCTCACACATGTCTTCATTTACGGAGACCTTCTTATTGTTTATTTAGTTCTCTCAAATTGTCAAAATAGTGGTTATTATGAGTCCTATTACTTCATTCTTGTTGAAATTAGCATCAAAAGGATCAATACCATCATTATCGCGTCTAAAACGATTCGTAGATCTCACACATGTGACACCCCCAAATCCGGTATCTTAATTTTCACATGATTTAGTGTTCACTGTTCTAATATCATACAACTATCCACCCATAAATAATGAAATTCATTTATTAGATAAATAAATCATCATCTTTCATCATCTGACATAATAATACATCATAAATCCCAGGTTATATTTAACCTTAAATTTCTGTTGCGGAAACGTAAATAAATAAGTCTTAAATCATCACACATAAGTCTTGAACTTTAACATTGTTAATGACAACACAAGTCTTCATCACTTGTTAGATTTTTCTTTTCCCTTGCTACTAGAAGGCTCACCAGACTGTTCATTCTTATCTGCAATGTTATTATGCAAGAGTGAGCACGAATGCCCTCAAGTATAAAAACATGACAGAATAATAATAAGCGAATAAAAGAATTCTGAATAACAGAAAGCTTAACATTTGAATCAAGAATATTAATCAAGAGTCAAATTACTTCTCAACTTTTGAATCAAGAATATTAATCAAGAGTCAAATTACTTCTGAGAGTCATTAAGGCCTTGAACCGAGTCTTAGGTTGTCAAGTATATTAACTTTTCCAACCTTTAACAGTCATAAGACTATAGACTTTACTTCTCGTACTTAGGGAGATCAGCCCTTCGTACTGATACTGTGCACATTATCTTAACGCTTAAAGCATCTTCATTAATCCCCTATATTAGGGTTGTTCATCTCAGTTTGACATCAGAATTCACACCAAATAAAGTTAGTTTGGGTAACTCAATAAATAATATTCAAATTGAATATTAACTTCTCAAGGTATACAATCGAATAAGCATTGTAAACTTAAATGATACTTTTAAAAGAATCATGGCATCTCATGTAAATTCTAAACTTGGATATTCAAGAGTAAGAATTTGCTCAACAATAGTAATTAAGCATAGCAATTGCTTAATTTAAAGAGTTTAGTTTAGGAAACTTGCCCAACAATAATAATAAGTTAGGGATAGAAAACTTGCCTCGTGCACAAGCTACAATTATTTCTCACTTCTTTAATTACTCTTACCTATCACATATTTACAATATCAATTAATCACATGTTCGATATGATTATTGATTTACAATTAGTGTTCTTTGAACTCATTATTAGGTTTTTCAAATAATGGTTCATGTCTTCATGTTTATTAAACTTAAAATAATGTCTTCATATTTATATCACATTATTTAAAGTTTATAAATAATAATTTAAGTCACATAATTAATTCATTAATTAATCACGTAACATAATTTATTAAACTCATATCAACATCCTATCATATTTACAACATGTTTTCATGTTCATTAGATTAAAAACATTTTTTTCAAATTTCAACACTTAGCAATTTTTTTCGAAAATTTCAGACGGGCGCGGCCGCGCGGCTACGTTTTCCCAGAATTTCCAGTTCGCGAAGAACACAGAAATTCGGCCACTTTCTCAAATTTTACACCAATACACTGATTTATAATGTTACCCATGAAGTATAAACTTCACAGGAATATTATATATCACTTATAACATGTTCTTAATATTCCAAGTCATATATTTACACAAATCAAAACATAAATTTTCACTGTTCTTCAAAACTTTCAAGAGTTTAATGAAAAACATAAAAAAATCTCCTTTTGGATTCGTTACTACACCGAATCCATTCATTTCAATTCCATTTTCTTTGTTTTAACATATACAATCATATTCATGTATCAATTTAAATAAAAACATATGATTTAATCATTAATTTAACCCATATGGGTTATTCACCCATATTCAATACTCTATAATTTCATAAACCCAATTATTAACAAAATTATTTGGTGTGATCAGTGTAAATCATGGATACATAATCTAACACATAATACTAACATATACGGTCACATATATAATAACCTTACACTTTAATTTCTAAAAAATAAGTATTGACAGAGAAATTTTACAATATCGTAGAAAACTCTGTAACTTTTTGAAAAACCAATTAAGGCCAAATTATATAAAATTGATCCTTTAAAACATGTTTATATGTTAAAAAAACACGTTATGATCCTATACCCATATAGATAAAGCCATATCGTAACCCAATTGGGAAACTCAATTTCACAGAAAACTCTAAACTCGTATATGAAAACTTTAGAAAATATAATTTTAAAAACTTTGAAAAAAGATTACCCTTTGTTAGTATGAAGATAATCAAAGACAACACTTAAGATTTTCTCAAATCTCTTTCTCCCTTTCACTCTCAATTTCTTCTTCCCGATCTCTCTATTTTCTTCTCTGAACTTTTCTATTTTTTTTTCTCTGACTTTGAAAATAAACTTATGTCTAACAATCATATACGTATATGTATATATATTATACCGTTGTATAATAAACGGATTAACCTCTCTTAAGGCCTTGTTTGCCTTCCTCTTCTTTTCTTTCCCCATTTATTTTAATAAACTAATTTACTATATAGTTAATTGTCACCTTAATTATTGATTGATTAATTTTATTTAAATAAATTAAATAAAATAAGATAATTCTTATTAAATAACATTATCACATAATTAATATTTTTATTTATTAATTATGTTAATTCATTAATTCATTAATTAATTATTAAATTAATCAAATAAACTCAATTAAATATATTCTTTGAACTATAAAATTACTACATATTAATTTAATTAATGTCACACATATAATTAAATTAATCTACCACAAATTCATGAATTAATTATTTAATTCAATAATTAAATCAATAAAAATATTTATTTATTTTAATAAATATTCAAATATCTTTACAAAATTATCGTTCATCACAACACAAGTCTTCATTTAGGGAGACCTTCATATTGTTTCATTGGTTGTTACAAATTTACAAAGAAAGAGGTGATTAAGAGTTATATTACTTAGTTCTAGTTTGATTAGCGTCAAAAGGAGAAACCCATGACTATCGTGTTCAAAACTATGCGTACATCTCACACAAGTCTTCATTTAGGGAGACCTTCTTATTGTTTCATTGGTATTCTAAAATTGTTAAAGAAAGAAGTGATTAGGAGTCCTATTACTTCGTTCTAATTTGATTAGCATCAAAAGGAGCAATCACATGACTATCGCAATAAAAACGATGCGTACATCTCACACAAGTCTTAATTTAAGGGCACCTTCTTATTGTTTTATTGGTTCTCTCAAATTATCAAAGAAAGAGATGATTATGAGTCCTATGACTTCGTTTTAGTTTGATTAGCATCAAAAGTTACAATCCTATCACTAGTGCCTTCAAAACAATCCGTACATCTCACACAAGTCTTCATTTAGGAAAACTTTCTTATTTTTTCGTTAGTTCTCTCAAATTGTAAAAATATAGGTGATTATGAGTCCTATTACTTCGTTCTAGTTAAAACTAGTATAAAAAGAAGCAATCCCATCACTATCGCGTCCAAAATGATGAGTAGATCTCACAAAAGCCTTCATTTAGGGAGACTTCATATTGTTTCATTGGTTGTTTCAAATTTAGAAAGAAAGATGAGATTAAGAATTTTATTACTTCATTCTAGTTTGATTAGCGTCAAAAGGAGAAACCCATGACTATCGCGTTCAAAACCATTCGTACATCTCACACAAGTCTTCATTTAGTGAGACCTTCTTATTGTTTCATTGGTGCTCTAAAATTATCAAAGCAATAGGTGATTAGGAGTCCTATAACTTCGTTCTAATTTGATTAGCATCAAAAGGAGCAATCCCATTACTATCGCGTTTAAAATGATGGGTACATCTCACACAAGTCTTCATTTAAGGAGACCTGCATATTGTTTCATTGGTGCTCTAAAATTATCCTAGAAAGAAGTGATTAGGAGACCTACAACTTCGTTCTAGTTTGATTAGCATCAAAAGGAGCAATCCAATGACTATCGCGTTTAAAACGATGTGTACATCTCACGCAAATCTTAATTTAAGGAGACCTTTTTATTGTTTCGTTGGTTCTCTAAAATTGTCAAAAAAAGAGGTGATTAGGAGTCCTATTACTTTGTTCTAATTTAATTAGCATCAAAAGGAGCAATCCCATGACTATCGCGTTAAAAACGATGCGTACATCTCACACAATTCTTGATTTAGAGAGACCTTCTTATTGTTTCGTTGGTTCTCTCAAATTGTCAAAGAAAGAGGTGATTATGAGTCCTATGTCTTCATTCTAGTTTGATTAGCATCAAAAGGAGCAATCCCATCACTCGTTCCTTCAAAACGATCAGTACATCTCACACAAGTGTTCATTTAGGGAGACCTTCTTATTGTTCCATTAGTTCTCTCAAATTATCAAAATATAGGTGATTATGAGTCCTATTAATTCGTTCTAGTTGAAATTAGTATCAAAAGGAGCAACCCCATCACTATCGCATACAAAACGATGAGTAGATCTCACACAAGTCTTCATTTAGGGAGACTTCATATTGTTTCGTTGGTTGTTTCAAATTTACAAAGAAAGAGGTGATTAAGAGTTGTATTACTTTGTTTTAGTTTGATTAGCCTCAAAAAGGAGAAACCCATGACTATCGCGTTCAAAACCATGCGTACATCTCACACAAGTCTTCATTAAGGGATACCATCTTATTGTTTCATTTTGCTCTAAAATTGTGAAAGAAAGAAGTGATTAGGAGTCTTATAACTTCGTTCTAGTTTGATTAGCATCAAAAGGAGCAATCCCATGACTATCGCGTTTAAAACGATGCGTACATCTTACACAAGTCTTCATTTAAGGAGACCTTTATATTGTTTCATTGGTTCTGGAAAATTGTCAAAGAAAGAGATGCTTAGGAGTCATATTACTTCGTTCTAATTTGATTAGCATTAAAAGGAGCAATCCCATGACTATCGCGTTAAAAACGATGCGTACTCTCACAAGAGTTATGATTTAGGGAGACCTTTTTATTGTTTCATTGGTCCTCTCAAATTATCAAAGAAAGAGGTAATGATGAGTCCTATGACTTATTTCTAGTTTGATTAGCATCAAAAGGAGTAATCCTATCACTAGTGCCTTTAAAACGATCCGTCCATCTCACACAAGTCTTCATTTACGGATACCTTCTTATTGTTTCATTAGTTCTCTCAAATTGTCAGAATATAGGTGATTATGAGTCCTATTACTTCGTTCTAGTTAAAGTTAGCATCAAAAGGAGCACTACCATGACGATCGCGACCAAAACGATTCGTAGATCTCACACAAGTCTTCATTTATGGAGGCCTTCATATTGTTTCATTGGTTTATAATAATTTACAAAGAAAGAGGAAATTAAGAGTTATATTACTTTGTTCTAGTTTGATTAGCGTCGAAAAGAGAAACCCATGACTATCGCTTTCAAAACTATGCGTACATCTCACACAAGTCTTCATTTAGGGAGACCTTCTTATTGTTTCATTGGTGCTCTAAAATTGTAGAAGAAATAAGTGATTAGGAGTCCTGTAACTTCGTTCTAGTTTGATTATCATCAAAAGGAGCAATCCCATGACTATCGCGTTTAAAACGATGCTTACATCTCACACAAATCTTCATTTAAGGAGACCTTCTTATTGTTTCATTGGTTATCTAAAATTGTCAAAGAAAGAGGTGATTAGGAGTCCTATTACTCCGTTCTAATTTGATTAGCATCAAAAAGAGCAATCCCATGACTATCGCGTTAAAAACGATGCGTACATCTCACACAAGTCTTGATTTAGGGAGACCTTCTTATTGTTTCATTGGTTCTCTCAAATTGCCAGATAAAGAGGTGATTATGAGTCCTATGAATTCGTTTTAGTTTGATTAGCATCAAAATTTGCAATCCTATCACTAGTGCCTTTAAAACGATCCGTACATCTCACACAAGTCTTCATTTAGGGAGACCTTCTTATTGTTTAATTAGTTCTCTCAAATTGTAAAAATATAGGTGATTATGAGTCCTATTACTTCGTTCTAGTTGAAATTAGTATCAAAAGGAGCAATCCCATCACTACAGCGTCGAAAACGATGAGTAGATCTTCATTTAGGGAGACTTCATATTGTTTCATTGGTTGTTTCAAATTTACAAAGAAAGAGGTGATTAAGAGTTCTATTATTTCGTTCTAGTTTGATTAGCGTCAAAAGGAGAAACCCATGACTATCTCACATAAGTCTTCATTTAGGGAGACATTCTTAATGTTTCATTAGTTCTCTCAAATTGTCAAAATATAGGTGATTATGAGTCCTATTACTTCGTTCTAGTTGAAATTAGCATCAAAAGGAGCAATCCCATCACTATCGCATTCAAAACGATGCGTCCTTCTCACACAAGTCTTGATTTAGGGAGACCTTTATATTGTTTTATTGGTTTTTTCAAATTTACAAAGAAAGAGGTGATTAAGAGTTGTATTATTTCGTTCTAGTTTGATTAAGGTCAAAAGGAGAAACCCTTGACTATCGCGTTCAAAACTATGCGTACATCTCACACAAATCTTCATTTAAGGAGGCCTTTTTATTGTTTCATTTGTTCACTAAAATTGTCAAAGAAAGAGGTGATTAGGAGTCCTATTAATTTGTTCTAATTTGATTAGCATCAAAAGGAGCAATCCCATATCTATCGCGTTAAAAACGATGCGTACATCTCACACAAGTCTTAATTTAGGGAGACCTTCTTATTGTTTCATTGGTTCTCTCAAATTGTCAAAGAAAGAGGTGATTATGAGTCATATGACTTCGTTCTAGTTTGATTAGCATCAAAAGGAGCAATTCTATCACTAGTGCCTTCAAAAAGATCCGTACGTCTCACACAAGTCTTCATTTAGGGAGACCTTCTTATTGTTTCATTAGTTCTCTCAAATTGTCAAAATATAGGTGATTATGAGTCCTATTAATTCGTTCTAGTTGAAATTAGTATCAAAAGGAGCAATCCCATCACTATCGCGTACAAAACGATGAGTAGATCTCACACAAATCTTCATTTAGGAAGACTTCATATTGTTTCATTGGTTGTTTCAAATTTATAAAAAAAGAGGTGATTAAGAGTTGTATTACTTCGTTCTAGTTTGATTAGCCTCAAAAAGCAGAAACCCATGATTATTGCGTTCAAAACCATGCGTACATCTCACACAAGTCTTCATTTAGGGAGACCTTATTATTTCATTGGTGTTCTAAAATTGTCAGAGAAAGAAGTGATTAGAAGTCCTATAACTTCGTTCTAGGTTGATTAACAACAACAGGAGCAATCCCATGACTATCACACTTAAAACGATACGTACATCTCACACAAGTCTTTATTTAAGGAGACCTTCATATTGTTTCATTGGTTCTCTAAAATTGTCAAAGAAAGAGGTAATTAGGAGTACGAAGGGAAACTAGAACGAAGTCATAGGGGGATGCAATGTTTCTCTCTCTAGAAATTTTGCTCTGCCTTCTCTCTAGACTTTGTTTCCTTGCCTGCCCTCCTTTTGCCCCCACCTAATTTTTCCTACCCTTCACCTAATTTCACCGGTCCTCTCTCTTACCCGTTTGTGCCTTTGACTTTCCTTTTTGGGTACTGTCCACTTCCTTTCCTCCTTTGACCCCCCTCACCCAATCTTTTCCGTTTCTCCATATTTCCTTCCCTTTCCCCTTCTGTTTTCTCTGGTCTTCTCGCCGTCCCCTTTCCTTCCCCCTCGTAGTCTCTGGGTTTTCTTTTCTGCTCTGGCTTGCCATCACTTTGTTCTGGTCCCATGGTTGACCACCAACACCTTTCCGCCGGGAACTCTGAGAGCTCCCAGTCTCGTAACTTATTTGCCGAGTATGTGGTTTCCAAACCAAACTCCCCCATTACTACCGTCGAAATGGGTGAATCGGAGGCTATTCCCCAATTTGTGTCCTTCAATTCGGATGAATCTACTGCTTCTGAGGTCCCCTTGGGGGATAATCTTGGTCCGGTGTCTCCTTCGGCTGCTCAAGAGATTTTTAGAGCAGCCCAGTAGTTCTCTAGGAACGATCGAGAAGAAGCTCTTGCCGAAAGGAAAAAGAATGCTAAGCTTATAGCTTATTTATCTGCTCTTGGCCTTCCGTTGGCAGATGCAAACGACCTACCCACTATTGGAACCTTTGCTGCCATAGCAAATGCATGTAAAGTGTTTGATAATTGTCCTGTGTTTGGAAATGGATCCTCTAAGGCTGCCTCCCCTGTTCCGGTGTCTGGCAGCTCTCTTATTCCCACGTATTGTGTTGGTGAGACTTCTAAACCCCCTTCTCTGCTTGACCCAATAGGTCAGTTGCTGCCAGGTTCTCCCCCTTTTCGGGTTAGCCCCTCGTCTGGCCCGTGCCCTGGCGCTGGCCCTAGTTTTGGTAGGCCCAACTATGCACCCCCCTTGGAAGAAGGAGAGATTCCAAGCCCTGCTGCTGGCATCTCTAAGTCTTGGTGTGATATAGTCTCTGCTAATACCTCAAAATCTCTGGATTTATACTTCTTCACTCCTTTTCCTGTCTCGGAAGATGGCAGTATCATTGTGAAACCTCCGGTGGAAGCCCTCTTAAGAGGGAACAAAATGTGGTCTTCTAGTATTGTTGGATACTTTCTCCATTCTAAGTTACCTTATAAGGTAATGGAGCCTATTACCCCATAACAGAAAGACTATCAACAAGAAACAGGCCTTAAAATGAATAACACAGAAACATGCCAAAACAACCGGGTTTGAAAACCCAACAAATAAAACAAGAACCAAACAAAAATTACATCCAATTACAAAATGGTAGGCCCGAAGCCTAGCAAAGCCCAAAACAAAACTGTCCCTGAAATCGGCTCCAGCATCAATAAAGACAACAAGCAGAATCAATTACATAAACAACTCAGCAACCCCATAACTGCTGCAGGCGAGAGACCAAAGCAGCACAAACCAAAAGGCACAGTCAAGATAGTCAAAACCCCCTCAAAGGACCTACAAGGGAAGGAGTGAGATAGCAGCCCACCCAAGAAAGGTTGACTGTGATGGCCCCCACAACAAAGAGAAAGCTAGCTAGCATTCTGTAGAAGCAACAAGCAACAACAGCCCAACTGCCATCCGCCCATGGCCCCACAACAGAATATGAGCTTCTCTACCAAAGCACTTGCCTGCGCGTCAAATAGCAACACACCCAAAGTAGCAGAGACAGCGAGAAGCAGCAGCACATAAAAGCAACCCTGTATGCAGTTAAACCCATTTTCGGCAGCTATAAAACCGGACATCCAACTACAGAAGCAGCCCTCATCTACAACCAGAACAGCAGCCAACTGCACATGCAAACTACATCCAGGACTCACCAGCAACAAAAACTCTCTCAGCAACTCCCCCCCAGCCGGAAACCACACCAGCCTCAGCAAAACAGGGAATAACTAAGACAACTAATTACAACCAGCAATGGAATGTAACACATTTCTGGGCAGCCTTTTAAAATTTCGAAGACGTGGAAACTCGGCCTTTAATCAGAAGCACAATATCGGCAGCTAGAATTTGGGGAGGTATCTTTGAGTTGTCATGCACCATAAGATTTTTGGCTCCCCATAATTTGTAAACAGAGGTGGCAAAAACCAGCTTCAAGATTTTAGAGATCATAAACCTCCCCTGAAATTGCAAAATATACTCCACAAAAAGGTCCCAATCAAGAGGAACGTTAACCCAATTACCTACAGCCAAAATAATAGTAATAACAATCCGAGAATAAGGGCAATTAAAAAAAAGAAGGGAAAAGCTCTCAGTATATTGACTGCATAAAGGACAGGCCAAAAGATGGAAGTTGGAACGAGATCGAAACATATCATTAGTGGGTAACCTCCTACGCAGGGCCAGCCACGAAGTAAATAAGAAGTGTGGCACATGATGCTTATGCCATAATAGTTTTGCCCAAGAAATAGGTTGAGCTCTCTGACGAATAGAATCCCAAATGCATTTGGCTTTCAAGGAGCAAATGTCAACATTTACCCAGAAGATGCGATCTTCAGAAGAATTAGGGACTGGGACATTAAGAAAGAGCCTCCGAAATTACATTACCACATGATGGTTGCTTTGAGGCAGGACCCAAAAAGACTGAGAAAGGATGCATGAGACACGAGCAAAGATGGGGAGCTCCGAGTTGGGGACAAGGAAATCAGAGGGGGAAATAGACTTACCATTCATCCAAGGATCATGCCACTGGCTGAAGTGAAAACCATTACCCAGACGATAATTGAGAAATCTCAGAACAGTTGGCCTTAGATTAAGGATTTTACGCCATATCCATGAGCATTCAGGAGGAGTACCGATCTGCCAGAAGTTTCAGAGTTTGACAACTGTGACTTTAATCCAAGAAGCCCAAAGAGATGAAGGAGCAGGGGATATAACCTTGAGCACTTGAGCAAGTGTAGGATAATGAGAGAGGTGTTTGTGACATCCGGATTTTTAAGAATTAATAAATGAGAATTTAATAAATAAAATTCTTATTTTAAGATGTTTAAGTAGGAGTATGTGTATATGTGTTATATATTGTAAAATATGTGATTTGGTGTGAAGAGAATTTATATATTTATTAAATAAAATAAATATATTAATTGAATTATTTATTGAGTTAAATAAATAATTATGTGATTATTATGGAGTAATTTAATTAAGTGTTATATGTTAATTAAATGAATATTTAGTATTTAATTTAATTAATATATAATGATTTTATATTATAGTTCTGATTTTAATTGGGATAATTAAATTAGATGAGTTATGTGATGATTGTTACACGAAATTATAATTAGGGAGTAATTATAATTATTTGACAATTTTATGAGATTAATTGATGTTAGACTTTTAATTAATTAAATTAATGTTAAGATTTAATTAATTAAAGGATAACATTAAGAATATGTATTAAAGGATTTATTAAAAGAGTTAAAAGAGTTTTTAAAACTATTTTTCCAAACAAGGCCCTTGCTTTTGTTTTAAACGTGTTTTACCCAAACAAGGTCTTAATTATTAAAATCAATTTTTAAAATAAAGTTATTTTTGCTAAATAAGCCTTAGGGCTTTTTAAATTTCAAATGTTGTAACCTATGTATTAAGCACAATTATTATACTTATTAAGGTCATTATGTATTATAAGTTATATATCTTATATTTATGTATTATATGTATAATATATGTTAAATATATTATATGTATATTACGTTAGTAGAAGAACAAAAAGTTAAAGTTAGTCTTTTAGAAACAAAGAAGAAAGAACAGAGTAAACTAGAGAGAAAAGAGAGAAGAAAAAAAGAGAAGGATGAAAGAGAAAAACTTTGAGAAATCAAAAGAGAAGATAATCACCATCATCTTCATCTTCTTCCCCTAGAAGCAAAGGTATAACCTAAGTTTTATTGTTGTTCTTCATTGTTTTTATTCTCTGTAAATTGATTTTCATAATAAACTATAAATTGATGATCAATATGTGTTAAATTAGGTATAAAAACTATTATATATGAGTTATATGATAGTTTATGTTATTAATTTCATGTAGATATGATGAACATGGAAAAATTGTGTTCATAGTGTTCTATCATGAAGTTATTTTGAAAATTGTTCTTAAATCTTTGATGTGAACATGAGTTATGTGTAATATGGGTTATATTAGGATATAATATGAGTTATATTATGGTTGTAGAAATTCAATCCATGTATTTTTGATAAACAAGAAGGATTGTGTTCATAACGATTTTCCGGAAACTAATTTCTGAAAAATGGTTTTTTTTTAAACTATCAAATTGGTGTTTGATTATGAGTTAATGTTAAAATTGATCATGTATTATGTTAATATGTTAAGAATATGAGTTATTGCGATTGGAATTACTTGAATTGGGTTAAAAACAAATTCGTAGTAGCAATTTTCGTCAAGAACGCTTAATATTGTAGTTTTCTTTGAAATCATGAAATCTTGATTTTGATTATGTGTTATATGGATTTTATATGTTATGATCATGTTTAAGAGTTTAAAATATAGTTTTTATCAAGTTTCATGTTTATCATGTTGGGAAAAATCGAATTCGGTGTAAAGGAATAAGCCAAATTGGCTTATTTCTCCACCAATTCGCGAACCAACTGTTGGGTTTGTACGAAATCGTGACGCAATCAAATTGCAAAAATTAGCGGAAGCATGGTATATCAGAGTTTAAAAAATTTCTACAAAACCATTACCCGGATCATCCTTTATGCAAATTATTAATTTAAAACGATAAATAAGAAGTTATGAAATCATACCCTTGTAGAACGAAGCTTCCACAGGTACTAGTTCAACTCCTTGTTCTTCGTGATCTCCTTGAATTTTCGGGTTAGATTCCTTCCTTTGATCAACGTTAGCCACCCAAGTGTTTGGCCTCTAGAGGTGATCCACCAAGGAAGATGAATTATCAAGAAGGAGGGTGTTTGGCTTAACCTTAGTTTTCTATTCTCTATAGAAAAGGAGTACTCTCCAACAATTGGAATTGCATCATCTAATATCTATTATAAGACTTCTCTTATATAGACATTGGTCAACCTTTCTAATCCTATTAGACATGGGATTTCTTTTAATTAATTAAACTCCTTTAATTAATTTAGGCTTCCCACCACATGGGAATAATTAATTAAATTCATTTAATTAATTTGTCTCCTAATCTTATTAGGAATAAATGAGAGTACTAAATATTAAATTAATTACTAAACTCCTTTAGAAATTAAAATAATAATAATTGTAATAATATTAATAAGACTCCTCTTATTAATTTATATTTAATATTTCCAAAATATTAAATAATAAACATTAAGCTATTTAATTTATTCTATCACCATAGATTAAATTAATTATACTTAATGCATTATTACGATTATGCCATTACCTTCTTAAATAATTAGTCTTCCTTTTATGGTGTGACTCTTTAGGTTCTCCATATTAAACCGGTTGTGAATAAATCAATTAAAACAATTTTAATCTTATTTAAATAAATAAATTAAACTAATAATTTATTTAAATAAATAATATTTATTCTACAATAGGGATAAGCCTCCCTAGCGATCAACGACTTTCCAGATAATATAGATTTCAACATTAATCATAAAAGAACCTGTGAGTTAATAGTTACCATACAATTCAATCCTTCCACCATACAATGTCCCAATTAAATATAAGACATGGATTTACTGTCAAGTCTTATTTTATTTAATTATATGTATTTCGATTAGAAAATGCACAACTCCAAATAATGCAAATTAGAAACTCCTTTCTAATTTCATTTCACCTTGGCCAAGGATTCCTGGGTTGTCATTTAACGAATCACATAGGACATATCTCCTCTTTTACTAGAGGTGGTAGATTCTTTATTGATAATTCATTATCTCCATATGTAACTCATTATACCCAAGCATACCCTATATATGCCTTAAAAGGTCTTAAGGAATAAGTCAAAGTATAATTTGTTACATACAAGATACTATGATGATCTCAAGTCCAAGGATTACTTGTACTACTATCACATTAGGAATTCCTATTGACAGGCGAGTAAATCTCCATTAGGTATTCCATAGCGAATCACGTTCAGTGAACTTATTCTCCAATAAGCACCTACATACTTGCTTTAGTGTCTCCACACAAATGATCATGAGATCAATCATCCTCATCCAATGAGCAAGCAACATATGTACCAATCTATTCGGATTTACTAATCCCCTTTTTAGTAATCCCACGATTGGGAACTATTTAAGTTTTAAAACTTTCTAAGAATTTAGATCTCATTAGCATGATCATCATCATGATTCTAAAAGCATTGCTTAAAACTATGGGTTATTTACATATTATAAAAACAGCAACATGTAGATAATTAAATGCCTTTAATAAATGAATATTTCATTAATAAATAAATAAGATTGTTTACAAAGTACGTGCTTTATCATCATACATGATTGGCTTGTATGCACACTACTATCAATCTCCCACTTGCACTAAAGCCAATCGCCATGGTATCTCATACCCAACTTCTCTAAGTGACGATTAAACTGCTGTTGTGTTAAAGCTTTAGTTAATGGATCTGCAATGTTATCTTGAGAGTCTACACTCTCCTCTTTCAATGATTTCTTTAATCAAAGTGCCGCAACACATGTTTAGATTCAAGATGAGACTTAGGAACTATTCCTAGTTCTGTAATGAACTTTTCATCTAAAACATCAACTTGCAGCTTCACTTACAGTTATATACTCTGCCTCTGTCACTGAATCAGCAACTGTTTGCTGCTTGGAACTCTTCCAACTCACTACGCCTCCGTTCAAGGTAAAAACATACCCCGAAACAGATTTACTGTCATCTTGGTCCGTTTGAAAACTTGAGTCTGTGAAGCCCTTGAGTTTTAATTCAGACCCACTGTAGACAAGAAAAATATCTTTAGTCCTTCTCAAGTACTTTAGGATATTCTTCACTGCCTTCCAGTGCTCTTCTCCAGGATTCGACTGGTATCTGCTCTTTACACTAAGTGCATGAGCAACATCCGGTCTAGTACATATCATACCGTACATGATAGATCCTATTGCAGAAGCATAAGGGATCTTACTCATACGGTCTCTCTCCTCAGGTGTCTTTGGAGCCTGTTTCTTGGAGAGATGTATTCCATGGCTCATCAGCATGAGACCTCTTTTGGAATCTTCCATGCTAAATCTCTTTAGCATTGCATCAATGTACGTTCCTTGGGATAAACCAAGCATCCTTTTAGATCTATCTCTATAGATCTTTATCCCCAAAATATAGGATGCTTCTCCCAAGTCCTTCATGGAGAAGTGTTTAGATAACCAGATTTTAATCGATTGTAGCATAGGAATGTCATTCCCTATCAGTAATATATCATCAACATATAATACAAGGAATGAAATTGCGCTCCCACTAACCTTCTTGTACACACATGGTTCATCGTCATTTTTGATAAAATCAAACTCTTTGATTGTCTCATCAAAACGAATGTTCCATCTACGAGAAGCTTGCTTCAATCCATAAATGGATCGTTGCAGCTTACAGACTTGATTTATTCCAACCTTTGAAACAAATCCCTCTGGCTGTGTCATATACACATCCTCCTCAAGTTTCCCATTGAGGAAGGCCGTTTTCACGTCCATCTGCCAGATCTCATAGTCGTTATAAGCTGCAATCGCAAGCAAAATCCGAATGGACTTGAGCATAGCTACTTGTGAAAAGGTTTCATCATAATCAACTCCTTGTCTTTGTTTGAAACCTTTTGCAACCAGTCGGGCCTTATAGGTCTCCACCTTGCCGTCCGCTCCAGTCTTTCTTTTAAAGACCCATTTACACCCAATAGGCTTAATGCCTTCAGGTGGTGAAACCAAAGTCCATACTTTGTTTTCATACATGGAGTCCATTTCGGATTTCATGGCTTCAAGCCATTTCCCTGAGTGTTTATTACTCATGGCCTGTTCGTAATTCAATGGATCATCATCATTCATGATGCGTACCTCATCGTCATCCTCTACAACGAATCCATACCTCTCAGGTATCTTCGGTACTCTTCCAGATTTACGAACAGGGTGTGGTATAGTAGGTTCTTCTACTTGGTCAGGTACCTGACTTTGATCCGTGGTAATTTGTGGTTCTTGAGCTTCTTCAAGATATATCTTACTCCCACTGACCCCTTCATGGATAAACTCCTTTTCCAAGAAGGCAGCATGTTTCGCAACAAACACCTTTTGATCAGTTGGATGATAAAAATAATACCCTACAGTTTCTTTAGGGTATCCCACAAATCTACACTTTTCGGATTTAGTCTGTAGCTTATCATGTTCAAACTTTTTGACATAAGCTGGACAACCCCAAGTCTTAACATGCTTAAGATTTGGTTTCCTCCCCTTCCACATCTCATATGGAGTCTTTGGGGCGGATTTGGTAGGTACCTTGTTAAGTAGGTATGCAGCCGTTTCTAGGGCATATCCCCAGAAGGAAATTGGAAGGTCGGTAAAACTCATCATGGATCGAACCATGTCTAACAGTGTTCGATTTCTCCTTTCAGATACTCCATTTAACTGTGGTGTACCTGGAGGAGTCCATTGTGAGATTATACCATTTTCTTTGAGACAATTGAGAAACTCACCGCTTAAGTATTCTCCGCCTCGATCTGATCGAAGTATCTTTATACTCTTGCCCGTTTGTTTCTCTACTTCACTTCTGAACTCTTTGAACTTTTCAAATGATTCTGACTTGTATTTCATTAAATACACATATCCAAATCTTGAGTGATCATCAGTGAAAGTAATAAAATAAGAATACCCACCCCGTGCACTTGTTGTCATAGGCCCACAAACGTCTGTGTGAATCAATGTCAACAACTCTGTAACTCTTTCTCCTCTTCCACTAAAAGGAGATTTAGTCATTTTACCCATGAGACAAGATTCACAAGTTGGATATGATTCATAATCGGATAGCTCGAGGAGCCCATCTTTTATGCAACTTGGATAATCTTGTTTCATTGATATGACCGAGTCTACAGTGCCACATGTAGGTATAATTAATATCATTTCTTTTCCTTTTCTTAGTTTGTTCAATTTGAAATATATTTTCTTGTAAGTCAAGTGTATAAAGTCCATTTCGCAAATTTCCAATACCATATAAAACATCGTCTTTATAAATAGAACAACTATTGTTCTTTATAACAACGTTAAATCCTTCCATATCCAATACAGAAATTGAAATAATGTTTTTAATAATATTCGGAACATAATAACAATTATTAAGATAAATGAACTTGCCCGAAGGCATTGCTAAATAATAAGTTCCTACATCTAATGCAGCAACCTTTGCTCCATTCCCCACTCGTAGGATCACCTCATCATTGTTCAGCTTTCTACTTCTGACCAGTCCCTTCACATTATTACATATGTGAGAACCACAGCCGGTATCCAATACCCAAGTAGAATTTTGACTTTCTGAAAAATTAATTTCAATTATGAACAAACCTTGATTGGAAGTCGAAGCTTCTCCAAGCTTCTTCTTTGCCAGAAACTTCTTGCAGTTCCTCTTCCAATGACCCGGCTCGTTAAAATGGAAGCACATTCCTTTGCTAGCTGGATCAGATTTCTTTTGTTCCTTTATGTTCACCTTGCCCTTGGTCATCCGAGATCGGAAGAGCTCCTTAGATATCTCATATCTAGCAATCCTACTTTGTTCACCATACAACTCCTTGAGGTGAATCAACATAGTAGGAGCATCCATGTTTTCTTGCTGACGCTGAAGCTCGTTATTCATGGATGCGAGCATGATGCATTGAGCTACAGATGCATCATCTTGCCACTTTACAATGGTGGCAATCTCTTCCTCAGAGGTTGTTTCTGGAACAGTTCCAGGGACATGTGAGTTTAGGACATAAGAAATCTTTTCAGCAGTGAGAACTATTCTCAGATTTCTTAGCCAGTCCGTATAATTCGGCCCGGTAAGCTTGTTTGCATCAAGTATGCTTCGTAGTGAGATTAGTGATTTAGACATTTTTAAAATTCTGCTTGTGAAAAATAACATTTTAGCAAACATTCATTTTATTAATTTTGCATACCAAAATAAATTTAGGTCTTTATTTTAAATTGGTATCTCCCACTATTTTCATCAAACTATATTACCCTCACTTATATAGTTCGGCAACATCTAATTAAAGATTTGCTAGTGAGAATAAGGATCCCATTTCAAATGTATATAACCTTGTGGATAGCACAACAAGCGATATACAAATAAATAGGTAGACAACTCTTGTCAATTACAACACTATATAACTCCTTTTATTTTGCCTCTTAAATCATAATGGTCAAGTGTGTGCACATCCGAACTAAAATGATTTAAGTTAAGTCCAGCCTAGCACTTCCATAAATTCAAAAAAGAAAAATGTTTGTCCTTGTGGATAGCACAACAAGACTAGATCGTTCAATTTTCTTGATAAGCATCAAATGTGATTAATTAACATCTTAAATACGCAATACTCGCCTTGTGGATAGCACAACAAGCTCATATTAAATATTTAATACTCTATTAATTTATCATGCTAGAAGGCGACGTTCGATATTCCAAATATCATTTGAACGCTTCGGACTTAATATTATTTCTTTGAGGGGTTTGTTATTATTAGTCTCATCTTGTTTAGCGCGCATGCACATATATATATAAAATACGCGTCATTTTATTAAACATGCGAAGCATGTTTGCATAAAATATAATATATATAATATTTAGCATGCAATATAGAATATTATATTCTACCCGGATTGATTATGGACTTTTATTCTAGTTTGGTTCACTAGAGCCACCAAGTGAACCAAAAGGTCAAACCTAGGAGTGCAAGAATTTAAATTTAAATATAACTATTACATTTAAACTCGGGCTCCATACAAACGGGTCTTCACGCGCTCCTTGCTCCTTGGTCTCCAATTTCTTCAAGATAATTCTAACTATTCTTATTACATTAAACTATTTAATTTAAATAGAAACCTTGATCAACAGTCAAGGGGAAGTACATAGGAAGGAGATAGAATTTTACATCAAGAAAAAAAATTAGAGAAGACGAGGTACGCAGACCCCATTTAATAAAACCCATTCATTCAAGCATTCAACTAAAATAAAATCCAATCACATTGGTCAAATAGTCCATAATCAATCCCCATTTATTTTCATACATATCACCATATATATCAATAAATAAATATTCATCTCATGAATTAAAACATTCCATATATATATGAGTATCATTTAATGGGCAATTTTAAATTGCATGAAATCCAATTTCAAGATTAAAATAAACTCTTTATTTTAATTATAAAATTATTTAGAATATAATATATAAATATATCATATTTATTTTTTAAAAGGAAGTCACCTTCTTTTATCAAAAGAGTCCTGCAGGTTTATTAAAAAAGTCCTTTCCTGATGGGTCACCTTCTTTTTGGAGTAAGAAAGAGACAACACCTTTTCTTTGCAGAATTCAAGATTAGCACCAAAAAAAAAAAATTGTGATTCGTCCCAAAAAAAGTCTTTTTTTTTTTTTTTCTCTTAAAAAATATAATTTTATACAATAAAATTATGCCCAATAAATTATTTTAAATACATACCCATATGTATATGAAATCAAAAATAAATTAATAATTGCATAAAGATTTGGCTCTGATGCCACTGTTGGGTTTGTACGAAATCGTGACGCAATCAAATTGCAAAAATTAGCGGAAGCATGGTATATCAGAGTTTAAAAAATTTCTACAAAACCATTACCCGGATCATCCTTTATGCAAATTATTAATTTAAAACGATAAATAAGAAGTTATGGAATCATACCCTTGTAGAACGAAGCTTCCACAGGTACTAGTTCAACTCCTTGTTCTTCGTGATCTCCTTGAATTTTCGGGTTAGATTCCTTCCTTTGATCAACGTTAGCCACCCAAGTGTTTGGCCTCTAGAGGTGATCCACCAAGGAAGATGAATTATCAAGAAGGAGGGTGTTTGGCTTAACCTTAGTTTTCTATTCTCTATAGAAAAGGAGTACTCTCCAACAATTGGAATTGCATCATCTAATATCTATTATAAGACTTCTCTTATATAGACATTGGTCAACCTTTCTAATCCTATTAGACATGGGATTTCTTTTAATTAATTAAACTCCTTTAATTAATTTAGGCTTCCCACCACATGGGAATAATTAATTAAATTCATTTAATTAATTTGTCTCCTAATCTTATTAGGAATAAATGAGAGTACTAAATATTAAATTAATTACTAAACTCCTTTAGAAATTAAAATAATAATAATTGTAATAATATTAATAAGACTCCTCTTATTAATTTATATTTAATATTTCCAAAATATTAAATAATAAACATTAAGCTATTTAATTTATTCTATCACCATAGATTAAATTAATTATACTTAATGCATTATTACGATTATGCCATTACCTTCTTAAATAATTAGTCTTCCTTTTATGGTGTGACTCTTTAGGTTCTCCATATTAAACCGGTTGTGAATAAATCAATTAAAACAATTTTAATCTTATTTAAATAAATAAATTAAACTAATAATTTATTTAAATAAATAATATTTATTCTACAATAGGGATAAGCCTCCCTAGCGATCAACGACTTTCCAGATAATATAGATTTCAACATTAATCATAAAAGAACCTGTGAGTTAATAGTTACCATACAATTCAATCCTTCCACCATACAATGTCCCAATTAAATATAAGACATGGATTTACTGTCAAGTCTTATTTTATTTAATTATATGTATTTCGATTAGAAAATGCACAACTCCAAATAATGCAAATTAGAAACTCCTTTCTAATTTCATTTCACCTTGGCCAAGGATTCCTGGGTTGTCATTTAACGAATCACATAGGACATATCTCCTCTTTTACTAGAGGTGGTAGATTCTTTATTGATAATTCATTATCTCCATATGTAACTCATTATACCCAAGCATACCCTATATATGCCTTAAAAGGTCTTAAGGAATAAGTCAAAGTATAATTTGTTACATACAAGATACTATGATGATCTCAAGTCCAAGGATTACTTGTACTACTATCACATTAGGAATTCCTATTGACAGGCGAGTAAATCTCCATTAGGTATTCCATAGCGAATCACGTTCAGTGAACTTATTCTCCAATAAGCACCTACATACTTGCTTTAGTGTCTCCACACAAATGATCATGAGATCAATCATCCTCATCCAATGAGCAAGCAACATATGTACCAATCTATTCGGATTTACTAATCCCCTTTTTAGTAATCCCACGATTGGGAACTATTTAAGTTTTAAAACTTTCTAAGAATTTAGATCTCATTAGCATGATCATCATCATGATTCTAAAAGCATTGCTTAAAACTATGGGTTATTTACATATTATAAAAACAGCAACATGTAGATAATTAAATGCCTTTAATAAATGAATATTTCATTAATAAATAAATAAGATTGTTTACAAAGTACGTGCTTTATCATCATACATGATTGGCTTGTATGCACACTACTATCACCAACACCCTCACCAGGGAGGTGACCCGCCCTAGCGGGTGTATTAGGCTTGGGGGGCCCGCCCCAGCGGGTACCCTTGCTGTCCGGAGTTGTTTAACTGTTGTAATGCAAAACTGTTTTGACCTCCGTTAGTAAAATGGCCATTACTTTTTCATACGAACTCTGATTGAGGAGATTCAAGATGATCCGGAACGAGCAAGAGTAGAACTACAACTTTTAATTTTTTACTTTTTTGATGTGAGGTCGTTAAAAGGGGTCAAAATGGTCATTTTTGTGACTGATGCATATTCGGAGGCAATCGGACGGCGTCAGACATGTACATACCCAAGTATAGTGTTGTCGACGATAATAGATGTTGTTCTAAGTTATAAAACATGAATATTAGTAAATATAATGATGTTTAACATTAATAAATGATGTATTGGATAAGTTATGTAAGCACACTAAGCATACACAAGAGAGACGATTCGGGCGTGTGACGAATGAACGTCGAAACGCCGTGACAAGTGTTAATGAACCTAAAAAGTGTTTTAAGTCAAATGAAATGAATATTATAAGATATGAAATGGGGTTAATATAAAACCAATAAGTAGTCCTAACAAGACTTAAACACTTGAATGATTTTGAATATTACTAAAAAGAAATATAGTGAGATATAAGTCGAAAGTTAGCACAATTTAATTGAACATTGTGTATTGATAGTAGGAAGAGTTATGAGATGTAGAGTAGAGTTTATATTACAACTACTATGTGTTCCTATGTGACTAATAGTTGATGTGCATTATTATATAATTGTGTAGGGCACGTAAAGTGTAGATAGCTGTAAGCTGTTAATCTGTTATTGGTAAACAACGATCAAGGCAAGTCTTTCGGTTCCTATTTTCTACGTGGACTTGATGAACTGTTTTAAATTGCATGATATATTATATGTGTTGTAAGCGAGCATGATATGTTATACATGTTGTAATCATGAAATGTTAAAGTCAATTTATAACTACATTATTTTGGTTAAATAATGATGATTGAGTAAGGAACTCAATCTTTATATTTGATATGTGAATTATAGCATGTATGCAATGTTACTTTAATTATTATGATATGTATGTTGAGCATATTATTATGTGCTATGTGATGCATGAAAACTATAGAACTTGCTGAGCTGTTGAGCTCACTCTTGCAAATAATAATTTTTGCAGGTTAAGATTTCAAGGTAAGGATATGTGCTAAGTGAATTATAGAGATCCATATTCACGAAAATTACTTATATTTTATGAGAAATGTATTTAATATTTTGAATGTAACATGTTGTTGAATTGTAAGTTGAGCTATCCGGTGTATATGGATATTGATTTATGATGTAAGACTTTGTATAGTCATTTTGTTGTAACGATTCATGATATAAATTTGAATCGAAGAGATGTAATGTAAAGGTTGCGATTTAGGGCAATACAGAAGGAAATGTATAAAAGTTTTATATATTCCGCATTTTTAGTGAGTTTTAATATCGAATAATGATGTAATGAGAGATTAAAGTTGTATTGTTAACGATCGAGAAGGAGAATATTATTGTATGAATTTTTGGGGTCGTTACAATTGGTATCAAAGATGATAGATTATACACCTTAAGTAAGAGTACCTTAGGCTATGACCTTAGAGAATAAGAAGTTAAGTTTAAGTTACGTATACTGAAAAGGTTATTCTTTTCACATATGTAGAAGTATAGGATACGTTAAGTCCTAGAAATGTTATAAGAAGAAGATTAGAATGGCGAGGAATAAAACTCGAATAAAATATTGAACTATATGAATGGAGTTAGAAATTCTTAAAGGAAGAGTTATTTAATAAACAAGAAGATTCAAAGAAGAATCTTGAAGAGATATAAAGATAAGAATCAGGAGTTCCTAACTCCAATAATCAGGATGACGAATAACGATGAATAGACGAAGTCTATAAGATTTAAAAGCATAATGAAATCATAGTATGATATGATGAGAGGTAAGATAATAAGTTTTAAAACGAAATGATAATGGGATAAAAAAAGAATCATAAGAAGATGATTATAGAATAAGATCACGACGTGATCTTTTAATGTTGTAAAGACAGATGGTCTGTAATGATTGAATGGTTATAGTTTGAGACTATAACAAGAATGTACTATGATATAGTACGAGATTAACTCATGAGGAGTTATAAATGATGAGATACAGAAGTTTGTATCGAGTATAGAGCGAGAAGTTATAAGTAAGATAGAGTTAAGTGAGATTTTAACTAAGGACTCATGTGGTGGCTGAGTTGTACAAATCTTTGTACGGGCAGGGTTTTGTGCTTACACTTGGCTTATCATATTGATAATCGTTGGAAGGTTTGTGTCGCGCTATCGATATATATATATGACGAGAATGTGATTCTTTTCTCATATTATATTTGATAGTTAGAGTCAATAGAGGATAGATTAGATGATATTAAGATTACATTAGATGATCTTAAGATTAGGCGAGTTCTTAAAACTCATACTTATGGTGAGTTCGTGACTCATAATCGTATGTATGTTTTTGAACCCTTAAGCATATGGACAATCTCTGATCAGTTCTTTGACTACGTATTGCTAGGACAAGTTCTTAAACTCATATTATTGTGGCAAGTTCCTGAACTTCCAAAGTGTGATAAGTTTGATGAACTATACTGGGTATAGAAAGTTTATAGTATAGAAAGCTTTGAGGTTGTTTAAGATTGATAGAATGATTAAGTAATGGTGGAGTAAAGAGTTATATTGATGGAGAAAACTTTGATATTCTAAATCACCTAGCTTTGCTAGATTTTTGAAATTTATTGACTTCGTGCTGATGTTGCACTTCTATTTTTCTTGAAAAACATTGAATCAAACGATGGAACCAATGAATTTTTAAAATACGTGCTATTATTCACATGTCTGTGCTAATTGCTTGAGCTAGACAAAAAAAAAGAAAAAAAAAGATTTTAAATCTTCAAAATGTATTTTATATGCATCATTTGATATGGTGTAGAAATAATAATCGAGAAAGTTATCAATTCAGTTAAACCTAGTGTTGGATGTGATCGTATGATCGTCAGCCCACTATGGTATGATGTAGTATGACGATGTCATGCAATGACGAAATTCTCAACGTATCATTACTACGGTACGGTATCAGGGTATTATGAAAAGATTTACTTTTTTTAGTTTTCTTACTATATATATATAAAAATATTTTTAAATAAATAAATAATTATTTTGTTAGGTAAAAATATATATGTATATATATATTTCGATTGATGTCCGAACTGTTGCTAGAAGTCTATGCTATTTGATTCAGCTAGACAAATATTGAAAGATGTTTATAAAATTCGAGCGTTCTTGGTCAAACTATGCCAAACCAAATTATTTTGGTGCGGATTCAGATGTTAAGAAGATGAGGTGAACAACCCTATAAAAGGGAACATGTTATCGGAGACAATAGTTCCGAGTATAACACATATAGTCGTTACGATGTACTACGTTTGGGCCCGACGTAGGGGTACGATAGGCTGGCCACCTAGAGTACCGATGTAGTTTATAGTGTGAAGTACCGGGGGTGAAGCACTATTAAACCTAGAAAGAAGTTCAAGGTCTTGTGACCACTCAGCATTATTGGAATCTTTTAAATTCCTGAGTTATTTATATCGCTTCCCAATTATTGAGCAATTGTGAAAGATTCTTATTATTCTGAAGGAGAATATAGCGAGAAGAATATCCCTTAGAAAGAAGTAGTTGTAGAACACTTTAATCCAGTGAATAGAGATTAACGTAAAATCTATTTTGATAGTTTGAATGAATGAAGATTATTAAAAATTTTGAGGACGAAATTCTTAGAAGAATGGGTGAATGTGATAACTCGAACAATTATAGACGGTGAATTATGTAGTATATTAATTCGACGAGTGGAGTATTCGGTAATGATCCTTAGAAAGGAATGAACGAGTTAAAGAATATATAATATTTGATATATGATTGAGTTTAAATTGAAGATTATGTAATAAAACCTAATAGTTGTTGAAAAAATGAATGAAGTATATATATATATATGTAAAATATTTTGCTAAGTTAACGTGTTGAAGTTATTCAACGTAATTGTGGAAGAGATTTTGTGAAAATCGAGTAAAGGAGGTTTCGTTGATTCCGAGGACGGAATCCTTATAAGGAGGGAAGGATGTGATATCCCGGATTTTTAAGAATTAATAAATGAGAATTTAATAAATAAAATTTTTGTTTTAAGATGTTTAAGTACGAGTATGTGTATATGTGTTATATATTGTGAAATATGTGATTTGGTGTAAAGAGAATTTATATATTTATTGAATTAAATAAATATATTAATTAAATTATTTATTGAGTTAAATAAATAAATATGTGATTATTATGGAGTAATTTAATTAAGTATTATATGTTAATTAAATGAATATTTAGTATTTAATTTAATTACTATATAATGATTTTATGTTATAGTTCGGATTTTAATTGGGATAATTAAATTATATGAGTTATGTGATGATTGTTACACGAAATTATAATTAGCAAGTAATTATAATTACGTGACAATTTTATGAGATTAATTGATGTTAGACTTTCAAATAATTAAATTAATGTTAAGATTTAATTAATTAAAGGATAACATTAAGAATATGTGTTAAAGGATTTATTAAAAGTGTTTTTAAAACTGTTTTCCCAAACAAGACCCTTACTTTTGTTTTAAACCTGTTTTACCCAAACAAGGCCTTAATTATTAAAACCTGTTTTTAAAATAAAGTTGTTTTGCCAAACAAGCCTTATGACTTTTTAAATTCCAAATGTTGTAACTTATGTATTAAGTACAATTATTATACTTATTAGGGTAATTATGTATTATAAGTTATATATCTTATATTTATGTATTATATGTATAATATATGTTAAATATATTATATGTATATTACGTTAGTAGAAGAACAAAGAGTTAGAGTTAGTCTGTTAGAAACAAAGAAGAAAGAACAGAGTAAACTAGAGAGAAAAGAGAGAAGAAGAAGAGAGAAATATGAAAGAGGAAAACTTTGAGAAATCAAAAGAGAAGATAATCATCATCATCTTCATTTTCTTCCTCTAGAAGCAAAGGTATAACCTAAGTTTTATTGTTGTTCTTCATTGTTTTTATTCTCTGTAAATTGATTTTCATAATAAACTATAAATTGATGATCAATATGTGTTAAATTAGGTATAAAAACTATTATATATGAGTTATATGATAGTTTATGTTATTAATTTCATGTAGATATGATGAACATGGAGAAATTGTGTTCATAGTGTTCTATCATGAAGTTATTTTGAAAATTGTTCTTAAATCTTTGATGTGAGCATGAGTTATGTGTAATATGGGTTATATTAGGATATAATATGAGTTATATTATGGTTGTAGAAATTCAATCCATGTATTTTTGATAAACAAGAAGGATTTGTGTTCATAACGATTTTTCGGAAACTAATTTCTAAAAAATGGTTTTTTTTAAACTATCAAATTGGTGTTTGATTATGAGTTAATGTTAAAATTAATCATGTATTATGTTAGTATGTTAAGAATATGAGTTATTGCGATTGGAATTACTTGAATTGGGTTAAAAACGAATTCGTAGTAGCAATTTTCGTCAAGAACGCTTAATATTGTAGTTTTCTTTGAAATCATGAAATCTTTGTTTTGATTATGTATTATATGGATTTTATATGTTATGATCATGTTTAAGAGTTTAAAATATAGTTTTTTTTAAATCAAATTTCATGTTTATCATGTTGGGGAAAATCGAATTCAGTGTGAAGGAATAAGTCAAATTGGCTTATTTCTCCACCAGTTCGCGAACCAGCACCCTCACCAGGGAGGTGACCCGCCCCAGCGGGTGTATTAGGCTTGAGGGACCCACCCCAGCGGGTACCCTTGCTGTCCGGAGTGGTTTAATTGTTGTAATACAAAACTGTTTTGACCTCCGTTAGTAAAATGGCCATAACGTTTTCATACGAACTCCGATTGAGGAGATTCAAGATGATCCGGAACGAGCACGAGTAGACCTACAACTTTTGGTTTTACTTTTTTTTGATTTGAAGTCGTTAGAAGGGGTCAAAATGGTGATCTTTGTGACTGATGCGTATTCGGAGGTAATCGGAGGGCGTCAGACATGCACATACGCAAGTATAGCGTTGTCAACGATAATAGATGTTGTTGTGAGTTATAAAACATGAATGTTAGTAAATATAATAATATTTAACATTAATAAATGATGTATTGGATAAGTTATATAAGCACACTAAGCATACACAAGAGAGACGATTCGGGCGTGTGACGAATGAACGTCGAAACGCCGTGACAAGTGTTAATGAACCTAAAAAGTGTTTTAAGTCAAATGAAATGAACATTATAAGATATGAAATGGGGTTAATATAAAACCAATAAGTAGTCCTAGCAAGACTTAAACACTTGAATGATTTTGAATATTACTAAAAAAAAATATAGTGAGATATAAGTCGAAAGTTAACACAATCTAATTGAACATTGTGTATTGATAGTAGGAAGAGTTATGAGATATAGAGTAGAGTTTATATTACAACTACTATGTGTTCCTATGTGACTAATAGTTGATGTGCATGATTATATAATTGTGTAGGGCATGTGAAGTGCAGATAGCTGTAAGCTGTTAATCTGTTATTGGTAAACAACGATCAAGGCAAGTCTTTCGGTTCCTATTTTCTACGTGGACTTGATGAACTGTTTTAAATTGCATGATATGTTATATGTGTTGTAAGCGAGCATGATATGTTATACATGTTGTAATCATGAAATGTTAAAGTGAATTTATGACTACATTATTTTGGTTAAATAATGATGATTGAGTAAGGAACTCAATCTTTATATTTGCTATGTGAATTAAAGCATGTATGCAATGTTACTTTAATTATTATGATATGTATGTTGAGCATATTATTATGTGCTATGTGATGCATAAAAACTGTTAGAACTTGCTGAGCTGTCGAGCTCACTCTTGCAAATAATAATTTTTGCAGGTCAAGATTTCAAAGTAAGGATATGTGCTAAGTGAATTATAGAGATCCATATTCACGAAGATTACTTATGTTTTATGAGAAATGTATTTAATATTTTGAATGTAACATGTTGTTGAATTGTAAGTTGAGCTATCCGGTGTATATGGATATTGATTTATGATGTAAGACTTTGTATAGTCATATTGTTGTAACGATTCATGATATAAATTTGAATCGAAGAGATGTAATGTAAAGGTTGCGATTTAGGGCAATACAGAAGGAAATGCATAAAAGTTTTATATATTTTGCATTTTTAGTGAGTTTTAATATCGAATAATGATGTAATGAGAGATTAAAGTTGTATTGTTAACGATCGAGAAGGGGAGTATTATTGTATGAATTTTGGGGTCGTTACAGTGTTCCAGTCAACTAAACTCTTAACTACCAGACCACCTTCAAAATAAGGCATGGAAATATCCTAGAGACTTTGGCTCTATATTTAAGTAAGGTAGAAACTCTTCTCTAGAAATGTACACAGGATAGATTGAATATCCCTCGTTACAGACTTTGGCAGGATAAAAATTGCAGACCAGGATGACTGAATGACAAACAAGACTGATTTAATCAACAATAGCCGGCGAGAGTAGGAGAGGAATCGAGCAGTCCATGAAGCAACTCTAGACGTATCTTCAAATTAAGGGCATACAATCGGAGTGAGCTTAACTTAGAGGAAATCAGAGGGACAACCAAGAATCTGATGGTAAAGAGCCCAAGGTGATTTGCAACAAAGCACATATACTACTCTTCACAGAATCAGTCACTTTAGCTAAGAAATAATGACTCTTCAAAGCATTAGGAATTAAACTAGAGAACATAGAGAATGACTGAGTACATGAGTGAATAATAGTAACTGAAGGCAAATTACCATGACAGGAGATTAATAAGTCATTAGCAAAACATAGGTGAGTAATATTACACGGCTCAGTTCTCCAATGAAATTTAAAATTAGGCAAAAGGGCTTCCTTATTCAAAATCATAGAGAGAGCCTCCATATCCAGCACAAAAATAGGGAGAGAGGGGATCACCTTGCCTTAACCCTCTCGCCCCTTTAAAATAGCCAGCAAGAGCCCCATTCACTTTGATAGAAAACATAGCAAGGGAAATGCAAGCTTTAACCCAGTTAATAAAGGTGGCCGGGAACTTCAAAAGATTCAGAAAATCAAGCAAAAAAGACCAGTTGACAATGTCAAAGGCTTTTCTAATATCAATCTTTAGAGAACATCTAGCAGAACCCGAGGTTCTATGATAATTTCTGAAACAGTTCTTGGGTTGGAAGGATGTTATCACTTATACTTCTACCAAAAATGAAGGCAGATTGGGCATGATCAATAAGAGAGGGACTAACCTTCTTAAGTCGGTTAGCAATTATCTTGGAGATGCATTTATACACAGTGTTATAATAGGAGATGGGTCTAGAATCAGACATATTGGAAGGATTTTCAGTCTTTTGAATCAATGCAATGGTAGTAGCATTAATTCCACAAGGAAGATGCCCAATGTCAAAGAAGTAATGGACAACAAAGGTGAAGTCAGCACCAATTGTATCCTAGCAATGGAGAAAAAATTTAACATTAAAGCCATCAGGGCCAGGGCTCTTATTTAACTTCATAGATTTAAGCACAGCTAAAATCTCTTCATCAAGAATTGGGGCAGCCAAATCAAAAGCTTGAATATAAGAAATGTGCTTAGTAACATACGGTTCCAGCTCAGCATAACCAGGATAATCCACCGAAGCAGTGCCTAAAAGATCCCGAAAATAATCCATAGCCACCAGCTTAATGCTAGATTGGTCCTCAACTAAGTCCCCATAACAGTTATAGATTGCCAAGATTTTATTGTGGTTCCATCTACTTTGAGTTGCATTAGCAAAAAATTTAGAATTTTTGTCACCTTTAGCAAGCCAGATAGCCCTAGATTTTTACTGTAATAAGGACTCTTGCATGGCAAGGGCTTTCCACAAAGATTGCAAACAGGTTGATTCCTGGCTCAGCAGAGTGGGACATAAAGGATCCGAGTGGAGATAAGATTGAATGACAACTAATTTATCCTAAAGAGAGCATACATTATAAGAAAGATTTCCAGCAGAGATGTTCAGATTAATGAGAGCCTTCTTAGTTCTCCTTAGCTTTTCAGCCAGAATGAACATAGGATTACCATAGATTTAAACATTCCAACAGGAGGTAATAATGTTCTTAAACCCTTCCAGCTTAAGCAAAAAGTTAAAAAATTGAAAGGGTTTTATAACTTTTTGAAGATGAAGACCCGTATTGAGAATGATAGGGCAATAATCAAAAACCTCCGTGGGTCAAATATAGCTTGAGAGTTGGACATTGAGGTAAACCAAAAAGAGTTACGCAGAGCTCTATCTAGCTTCCTGTGAATAGGATTAACAATTCGACAGTTCCATCAAGTAAACGAAGGACAAATCGATCTAATATCATCAACACCCAGAGCATTAAGGCAGTCATTAAAATCAGTCATACCAGTGTCCCAAGAGGTGTCCCAAGAGGTATCCCCACCTTTAGACTCATTAACCCCTTTAACAATGTTAAAATCTCCAAGGATACACCAAGAACCGCTAGGGGAGACGTTTGACAGATCATTCCAGAGAAACCTTCTTTCAAAAATTGGTATGACTCATTTTGATTACTACTCTTTCTTGTTCTTCCAAAAATCTTGTCTCTCAATGTCTCAATTTCACTCTCAAGTTCTCTCTAGAACGAACTCTCTATGTTTAGTTTCTAGACTAACAAGATAGTAATGATATAAACTAATACGTATAATATAACCGGTGGAACATGGGTTAGCGGTTAAGTGCATCAGGCCTTAACTGCTCCCATGTTCTTAAGGTCATGTTTGGTTCCAAAATACTCCTTTTCCATTTATTTTAATTAACTTGTTTATTATATAGTTTATTTGTCACACTTTAATTAATCAAATAATATTATTTAAATTCAATTAAACAAAAGGCAATATTACACATTAAATCAAATCATCACATAATTAAAATTCTCATTTATTAATTATAACAAATCATTAAATTTCTAATTAATTATTAAATTAATTAGAACAACATTATAATTATTAAAAAACTCATTTAATTTAATAATCTCAATAAAATTCACACTTTGAACTATAAAATTATTCCACATTAATTTAATCAATGTAACACATTTAATTAAATTAATCTACCACAATGTTATTAAATATTTATTTAACTCAATAAATAAATCAATAAAAAATTTATTTAATTCAATAAATAATTAAAATAAATTATAAAAATCTTGTTTGTCACATCTTTCCCTCTTTAAAAGGATTCTGTCCTTAGAATCACGATTCAATTAATTCATCCCGTTACATTCTTCCCCACTTACAAAGATTCTGTCCCTAGAATTGCTTACACATAGATTATGTGATGACCCGAATAATTATAGATGGTGAATTACGTAGTTTATTAATTTGACGAGTAGAGTATACGGTAATGATCCTTAGAAACGAATGAACGAGTTAAAGATATATAATATTTGATATGTGATTATGTTTGATTGAAGATTGTGTAATAAAACCTAATAGTTGTTGAAGAAATGAATGAAGTATATATATATGTAAAACTTTTTGCTAAGTTAACGTGTTGAAGTTATTCAACGATAATTATGAAGAGTTTTTGCGAAAACTGAGTAAGTGAGGTTTCGTTGATTCCGAGGACGGAATACTTATAAAGAGGGAAGGATGTGACATCCCGGATTTTTAAGAATTAATAAATGAGAATTTAATAAATAAAATTTTTATTTTAAGATGTTTAAGTACGAGTATGTGTGTATGTGTTATATATTGTAAAATATGTGATTTGGTGTGAAGAGAATTTATATATTTATTGAATTAAATAAATATATTAATTGAATTATTTATTGAGTTAAATAAATAATTATGTGATTATTATGGAGTAATTTAATTAAGTGTTATATGTTAATTAAATGAATATTTGGTATTTAATTTAATTGACATAATGATTTTATGTTATAGTTCTAATTTAATTGGGATAATTAAATTAGATGAGTTATGTGGTGAGAGTAACATGAAATTATAATTAGTGAGTAATTATAATTATGTGATAATTTTATGTGATTAATTGATGTTAAACTTTTAATTAATTAAATTAATGTTGAGTTTTAATTAGTTAAAGGATAACATTAAAAAGTATGTGTTAAAATGATTTATTAAAAGAGTTTTCAAAACTATTTTCCCAAACAAGGCCCTAGCACCGTTTTTAAATTCGTTTTGCCAAACGGGGCCTTAACTATTAAAACCTGTTTTTAAAATGATGAGTTTTACCAAACAAGGCCTTTGTACTTGTTTAATCTTATTTCTTCCAAACAATGCCTTAAACTCAAGAAGTTAGTTTTTAAAAATAATGTGGTTTTGCCAAACATGGCCTTGGGCTTTTCAAATTTTGTAACCTATGTAATAAGTGGTAGTTAGTATAGCAATTAGTATATTATTTATTAGCTATATTAATAATATAAGTTACATATATTGTATATGTATATTGTATATTGTATAATATATGCTAAGTTAAAAGATACGTTAGTTTTCTAAAAGCCTAAGTCTAAACAAAACAAAGAAAGAAGAAGAAGAGGAGAAAGAATTGTCAGAGAAGAAGAAGAGAGAAGAGGAAGAAAAGCTTGAGAAGGCAAGAGAGGATCATCATCTTCATCATCTCTCTCTTAAGTCAAAACTAGTAAGGTTATAATTTTAACCCTAGAATTAATTCATATGTGTTGTGTTTTCTTCTTTATCAAATTAGGTTTTTATAATCATAAAATTATATGTATATATGGTGTTCATATGTTTTCATATGTAATTGTATGCCATGAAATGGTTTTCAAAATCAATTGTTGTAAAAACATGTTTTCAAAGCATATTCTTCTATGTTTTCATGGTTTTAGAATTCTATGTGGAAGTCTCTTTGTGAAACTTCATAATTTTGTTATGAGAATGGGATATGTATGTATATATATATATATATATATATAGATATATATTTACATGAGAGTTTCATAGTTGTTTAAGAATTTCAATTCATAAGTATATGATGAACACCATGAAATTCATGTTCATAGTGTTAAATTATGGAATTATGTTGAAAATTCTTTAAATCCTTGATGTGAGCATGAATTATGTGTAATATGTGATATAACATGATTATATATGAGTTATATGGTTGTTCTAGCAATTCAATCCATGAATTTTTGATAAACAATAGGAAGTGTGTTCATAGTGATTCTCGGTGAAGTAATTTCTGAAAAATAACTTTTGAAACTATCAAAATTGATGTTGATTATGAGTTATTGTTAAAATTGATTAAGTATTATGTTAGTATGTTAAGAATAGAAGTGATTACAGTTGGAATCACTTGAATTGATTGAAAAACGAGTTCGTAGTAGCAATTTCCGTCAAGAACGCTTAAAGTTGTGTTTTTCTTCGAATTCCATGAAATCTTGGTTGTGATTATATGTTTATATGAAATTTTTATGTTAAGAGCATGTTAATAAGCTTAAAATATTGTTTGTCACATGTTTCATGTTTATCATGTTGGAAAAATTCGAATTCGGTGTGACGGAATAAGCCAAATTGGCTTATTTCTCCACTAGTTCGCGACCCAGCACCTCCACCAGCCCCTGGACCCACCCCAGCGGGTGTTTATGCCTTGGGAGACCCGCCCCAGCGGGTATACTTGCTGCCCGGGGTAGTTTAGTTGTCGTAATGCAAAACTGTTTTGACCTCTGTTACTAAATTGGCCATAACGTTTTCATACGAACTCCGATTGAGGTGATTCAAGATGATTCGGAACGAAAACGAGTAGACCTACAACTTTTGAGTTTTTGACTTTTTGATTTGAGGTCGTTATCTAGGGTCAAAATGGTCATTGTTGGGACTGATGCGTATTCTGAGGCAATCGGAGGGCGTCGGTCATGCACATACACAAGTATAGTGCTGTCGATGATATTAGATGTTGTTATAAGTTATAAAACATGAATGTTAGTAAAAATATAATTATGTTTACCTTGAAATGTAATTTGATTGACGTAAGATGTAATTATAATTGGTTAATTATGTGAAATGTAATATGATTATGTGAGGTGATTAAATTACGTGGTGATTAATTATTAACTTATTAGTTAATGAAGAATGAGTTAATCTTAATTGGTTAACTAACAATGAAGATTATATATGTAATAATTATACATATGATTTGACAGCGAGTGTCAAACGAGTGAATGGAAGAGAGTTAGAAAGTGTAAATTAGAATTTACTTAGATGTTTGATAAGCGTTGCTAAGTGACTAATAATTGATGCATATGGTGATACGTTATGTAGGATCATGAAGCAGATTATATTAAGCAGTTTTTCGGTAATTGGTAATTCACGAACCAGGCAAGTCTTTCAGTTTCTACTTGTCTACGAGAATTTGATGAACTGTTTTAAATTGCATGATATGTTATATATGTTGTAAGCGAGCATGATATGTTATACATGTTGTAATCATGAAATGTCAAAGTCAATTTATGACTACACTGTTTGGTTAAATAATGTTGATTGAGTATGGAACTCAATCTTTATATTTGTTATGTGAATTAAAGCATGTATGCCATGTTACTTTAATTATTATGAGATTTATGTTGAGCATGTTTATTATGTGATACGTGATGCATGAAAACTGTTAGAACTTGCTGAGCTGTCGAGCTCACTCTTGCAAATAACCATTTTTGCAGGTCAAGGATGCAAGGTAAAGATACGTGTTAAGTGATTTATAGAGATCAATGTTCAAGAATATTAGTTATGTTCAATTTCAAATTGTAGTTAAAGTTTTGAATGAAATATGTCGCTGAGTTATAAGTAGAGTTATCCAATATAGATGGATATTGTTTTATTATGTAAGACTTTGTATAGTCATTTTGTTGTAATGATTCATGATATAGATTTGAATCAAAGAGATGTAATGTAAAGGTTGCGATTCAGGGCAATATAGAAAGAAAGTTTATAAAAGTTTTAAATATTCTGCATTTTTAGTGATTTTTTAATATCGAATAATGATGTAATGAGAGATTAAAGTTGTATTATTAACGATAGAGAAGGAGAATATTATTGTATAAATTTTGGGGTCGTTACAAAAACCGACATGGATGGTAAT